>CM046030.1:26237482-26712723 GCA_025215565.1 Flaveria ramosissima
GTCTTTCCCTACCGAGTAGCTTCACCCTCGTGCCATCCTCAACAATATTTACCTGCCAACTGAAAATGTATAAAAGTTAACGTTGCTGAGTGAGTTCTAGTTTTATAAGTAATAAAATACTTTCTGTATGTTGTATATGAAAATACTCTTCCTTTTTAAAATACAACTCTTTACTGTATATGCGAGCACGCATTGACTATATGAACAAATACTGTTCGTTCTCTTTACTGTATGTCTTGTTTACTTTGTTTTCTTTTATCTTTATCTTTCACTGTCTGTATGGACCAATGAGCAACACCCCAACTATATGCGCGATGAAAAACGGGAGATGGTCCATCTATATCCCTCGAAAGGGTAAACTATATCCCTCGAAAGGGTGAACTGTACACCCTCGAAAGGGTGTTGTGTACTGTATACAAGGCCGACCCAATCACCCAGGGTACGCTACAAGGGTCCTGCCAATCTCCAAGACTGGCCCTGTGTGCATAAAAGGGTAGCTAACCCGCAGCACAGTTGAGCTAACGACAACACGGTCGTGTACCTCCTATAAGCTTGCAAGACTTGTTAACATTTTATTAATTTTCCTCTTCTTTTCTTTATTGCTCTTTCTCTTTATTATTACAATATACTTTACGTTACGATAATAAATATACCACGTAAAGTCACATTCTATAAGTAATAGTATTAATAGCAATAATAATAATAAGGAGCAATCATAAGACAATCATAATCATGCATGAAACCCATCATTAATAAGCCCTAGTCAACCCTCAGTCAAAACCCTAAAGGCATAGACTCCCAAACATTCTGCATTAAATTTTATGGGTTTAGGCGCATGGCACTATTTGGGCGCATGGGCCCTGTTCAGGCGTATGGGTACTTAGGCGCGTGGGACACTTCAGACGCATGGAAACTCAGGCGCATGGACACCTAGTCGCATGGCCATTCAGACGCATGGGCACTATTAGGGCGTATGAATCACTCAGGCGCATGGGCCACTTAGGCGCATGGGCCACTTTGGACGCATGGGCTATACTTAAAATATTTCTAAGGTAATTTTAGGCGCATGGGCTACTGTTTAGACGCATGGATTACACTTAAATCATTCTATGATATTTTCAGGCGTATGAACCTTCTGCCTATCATGTTCCTAATATGTTTTCAAACCCAAATCATTAAACCCATCCGTTCTAGACTTAACATGACTATTCTAAACATGAACAACCTATAAGCATTCAAGTATCAACATTTAACATGCATAATACATACAGGTAAACATACATAAACTTTGTAAAAACTTTTTAATACATTTTCAGCCTCAAAGATGTTTAAAACAAGTAGAAACCGGGGTCTAGAACTCACCTGGTGCAACTTTGGGTGTATCTTCCTTCTAACCCGAATGCAAATGAGTTCAAACACCTAGAACACCACCAAAACACACACACACGAGCACATACACAACACATGAGCACATAAGCATATATCTAGGATAAAACCCGTCAGAAACACATAAAAACCCCGGATTATTACCTTGAATTCGACTTCTCTTCTTCTTTTTCTTTAGCCAAGAACTCCTCTGCTCTCTCTCTCTAAAACCGAAGAAATTGGTGATGTGAAGTAAGGGTGGGCGGCCATGCTCACCTTTACACCAACTTTGTCAAACATTTGTCCTTTTTGGACACTTTTAGTCCCTCTACTTGGACTTTATTGCTTTCTTTCATTTATTCTTCATGTACTATCCTTTCTTTTCTTTTTAGAAGTAACCGGGTGTTACAAGTCCACCCCCCTTATATAGGTTTCGTCCCCGAAACCTGTTATTCCTCGAACAGATGAGGATAATGCTGCCTCATCTCCTCCTCAGTCTCCCATGTAGATTCGGATCCCTGCCTGTGCTTCCATTGTACACGCACAAAGGAACCACTTTATTCCTCAGCCTCTACTCTTTTCTATCGATGATTGCCACTAGTTGCTCCACATAATTGAGCCTTTCGTCTACCTCGATATCTTCCAGTGGAACAATCATGTCTTCATCGGCTAAGCACTTTCTTAGATGAGATACATGGAATGTCGGGTGAATTCCACTTAACTCCTCTGGTAACTCTAACCTATAGGCCACCTCTCCAACTCGAGCAATGATTCGGAAAGGGCCTATATACCTTGGGCTCAACTTGCCCCGCTTCCTGAATCGGATAATTCCCTTCAAGGTAACCTTAACACCCACCTGGAATTCGATCGCACCTGGAATTCGATCGGTCTGCGTTTATCGGCATACTACTCTGTCTATCTTTGGCTGCCTTCATAAAGGCCTTAATCTTTTCTAGCTTCTCGTTCGTAGCCTCGATCACCTCGACACCTCCCAATTCTTTCTGCCCAATGTCTCCCCAACATACGGGCGTCCTACATCTCCTACCGTATAGCATCTCGTATGGTGGCATGCCAATACTGGCATGATAACTGTTATTGTACGATAATTCAGCTAACGGTAAGTGATTATCCCAACTTCCCCGAAATCAATCACACATGCCCGAAGCATGCCTTCCAATGTCTGAATGGTCCTTTCTGACTGACCATCAGTTTGGGATGATAAGCCGTGCTAATATGTAACCTCGTCCCCATGGCATCGTGGAATTTTTCCAGAATTTAGAGGTAAACGGGTGTCGCGATCAGACACGATAGACACCGGCACACCATGACGAGTTACAATCTCTTTGATGAATAGATCTGCCAACCTCTCAGATGAATATGTCTCGCGGATCGGTAGGAAGTGAGCACTCTTCGTCAAAACGGTCTACAATCACCCATATGGCATTGTACCCTTTCGGCGTATGCGGCAGCTTCGTAATGAAATCCATGGTGATGTGCTCCCACTTCCATTCCGGTATATCTAAAGGTTGAATCTTCCCATACGGCTTTTGATGCTCGGCCTTCACTTGTAAACAAGTAAGGAACTTACTCACATACTGCACCACATCACGCTTCATACCCGACCACCAATAATCTTTCTTCATATCCTGATACATCTTCGTGGCACCAGGATGAATGGAGTATCGAGTCTTGTGAGTTTCATCCATAATCCTCAAACGTAGATCCCCAAAACGAGGAATCCACACTCATCCAATTCGAGTTTTAACACCAAGTGTGTTTTCACCCAGTTCCCCAACCAGACCTCTCGTTCTTTCCGAGTTAAGATGATCTTCTTTCAGTGCCTCATCTTGAAACTCCTTGAGTTGCTTCATTACATTAGAGGTCATGATCAGTTGATATGCTTTCACCCGAATCGGCTCGGGCCTTTCTTTCCGGCTAAGGGCGTCAGCCACCACGTTGGCTTTGCCCAGATGGTAATGGATTTCGCAATCATAATCCTTTATAAGCTCCAACCATCGTCTCTGCCTCATGTTCAGATCCTTCTGCTCGAAGAAGTACTTCAAGCTCTTGTGGTCAGTGAAGATGGTGCACTTTGTCCCGTACAGATAGTGCCTCCAAATCTTTAGTGTGAAGATCACTGCTGCTAACTCCAGGTCATGAGTAGGATAGTTAACCTCATGCACCTTCAGTTGTCGGGATGCGTAGGCTATCACCTTACCTCGCTGCATCAACACATAACCCAACCCTGAGTAGGAAGCATCTGAATAAACCACCAAATCCTCGCTTCCTTCGGGTAATGACAAGACCGGGCCTTGGGTCAATCTTGCCTTCAACTCCTCAAAAGCCTTTTCTTGCTCTTGATTCCACACGAACTTCACCTCCTTACGGGTCAACTTGGTTAGTGGAGAAGCGATCTTGGAAAAGTCTTGGATGAATCTTCTGTAGTAGCCTGCCAAACCCAAGAAACTATGAATCTCGGATGGCGTCTTTGGAGACTTCTATTGCATCACTGCCTCCACCTTTGCGGGGTCTACCATAATCCCCTCGGGATTTATCACATGACCTAAGAATTGAACTTCGCGCAACCAAAATGTGCACTTGGACAATTTGGCATACAACTTCTCCCTTCTTAAGGTCTCTAACACCTCCCGAATGTGGCCGACATGCTCTTCTTCGCTCCTCGAGTAGATCAGGATATCATCAATAAACACAATCACTGATCTATCCAACATTGGCCAACACACTCGGTTCATCAAATCCATAAAGGCAGCTGGCGCGTTAGTTAGAGCAAAAGACATAACAAGGAACCCGTAGTGTCCATAACGCGTGAGGAAAGCTGTCTTAGGAATGTCTTGTTCCTTCACCTTCAATTGATGGTAGCCAGATCGTAGATCTATTCTCGAGAACCAACTAGCACCTTGGAGCTGGTCAAACAAATCATCAATTCTTGGTAAGGGGTATCGGTTCTTCACCGTCAACTTGTTCAGCTCTTGGTAGTCAATGCACATCCTCTTACTATTGTCTTTCTTCTTCACAAACAGGACCAGAGCACCCCAGGGAGAGATACTCGGTCTAATGAACCCCTTATCGAGCAGCTCTTGCAACTGCTCCATCAACTCTTTCATTTTTGTCGGAGCTAACCGATACGGTGCTTTGGCAACAGGTTGAGCACCGGGTATCAAATCAACTTGGAACTCAATCTCGCGGTCCGGTGGCAAGCCGGGTAAGTCTTCCGGGAATACGTCTGGAATGTCGCGCACTCCACTGACTCTTCTGCGCTCCCTGGCACTTCGGATAATGCGGTACCGACGCATCCACATCTTTTACATAGGCCAAGTAGGCGCTACATCTGCGGTTAGGACCTGGTATTTGAACGAAATACCGAGTGATTGCGTGTTAAACCAACTCAAATAGTGCGGAATCCTATTTGATTGGCGATCCAATCAGTGAGAACACACGATGAATCAATCAAGAATTGATTTCAACGTCAGAAATCGATTAGGAACCGATCTGATGTGTTCTATGAACTTGGAGAACGATTTGGGAGGCTTCTGGACGGCTAGGGTACGTCTGGAGTCGTAATGGGATGAATGCTTACGTTTTCCCACGAATTGGGTCTATTTATAGGTTAGTATTGGTCAATCGTGCGACTGGGCCATAAGTATGGTTCAGTCGTGCGATTGAACCATGCGGTTGATTCATCCGCACGACTGAGTGTTCAGTCGTGCGATTGAGTCAATCTTATGTGTCAATCATACGACTGATCCAGTCTCCTGGTTCAGTCGTGCGATTGAGTCAATCGTATGAAGTTATTCATGCGTGTGGTCCATTCGCATGGGCCATCCGCATGAGAACTTCATTAAGTTAAGTTTGAATGTTCTATTTAATATAACTTAATGTGCACTCATTCAAACATTCATAAACCCAATCAATTCAATCACAACTCATTAATGAAATATTAAACATCACAAGTAACAACCAATTCATATCATTTCATTAATCAATTACAATTACATCAAAAACAGACAGACAAGTTCATTACATTACAAATCATGATCTAGGGACATACATGTATCAACAAACTCCCCCTTGGACCTAGATCTATCTATTCTCTTGTCTTCTGCATAACCTCCTTATATCTCTTGTACTTCTCCTCTTTAGTGACTCCTGCGTGTATCTCAAAAGCAAAGCAGAGTCTTATGACGTTTGGAATTGGAGGGCTTGTACAATATCTTGCGTGTCATAGAACAGTGGCCACTTATATAATGTGTAAACATCATTAGCAGATAAGTTGGTTAGCCACATTGGGTCGAATACCCTGATAGTATCCATTTGGCCCTCTCTGTTCAGAACTATGACCGCTTCAGCTGTTCTCCAATCGTAGTACCACCATTTAAAGTGGGGAGTGAAGTCCTGTGGCATTTCCCTTAGAGGGATTCTTGACATAGTGCGCGGAGGACTCCACTTCAGCACTATCTTTGGCTTTCCAGTCCTGGGATCAACTTCAGACCGTCTGATATACCTCGTAGGTTGTTGAGGTTTGAAGTTGACCCACCTGGTGTGGTACTCTTTCCTCAGGGCAGCCTCAAACCAGCCTGACATCTTCCTCGGGTCAGCATACAGCAGCTTAAGTTTAGCCAGCTGGTTGAGCTCAAAACCAGGTAGAGTCTTCAGATCATGTGGGAACCTGAAGTACTCTATGCCCTGCTCCCTCTTAACAGCATACGCGTTAAGGTCTTCAAAATATGCCCAAGAGATAATCCTGCCCGACACCTTATGGTGTTTCTTGACTTTGTAGAGCTTTGTGTAGGCATCTCTCTTTGGTGCAGCCCGCTGGGCTCTTACTTCCTCAAAACAGGCAGCCCATTCAGCCTTACGAATATCAACATCTGCATTGGAGGCTTGGGCTGTTTCTGCAGTCTTTTCTGCTTCTTGCTCCATCTTGTTGAGTACCTCAAAGTATCACTGACTAGGGATTCACCCAAATTGGGGACCACATTTCCCTCGGCGTCAGCGTACTGAGGATACTCTTCTGCAGTGAGTGATGTCTTCAATCTCAACCTCATCAATGTCGTTCAGTTCCTCATCACTGGTTGAGTCCACTGTTGGAGCATCCTTCACGATTTCATCGGGATTGAGTTTGAACATTTCAGCTATTTGCTCATCGGACAGGTCGTGAATTATCTCCCCTTCTTCAGGGGTATAACTCACAGACCGTCTACTATCCCTTGTAGGTCAAGAATCATAGTTAACTGAGTCTTGACCATTTGAAGGGGAGAGTAAAGTCAAACTCATCCCTCTGAAAGTTTGGATCTGTTTGATATAAACATTCAACACATAAATCATTAGTAATTAATCAAACAGACATACATTAACTTAACTTAATATATATAACATTTAATACATTTGTTTTTCATTACATGATTCAAGTACAAAGTAAATAAACAAAATAAAACATCTAATCAGTACTTTGATCCTGAATCTGTGGTGTGTCGCTCGGAGGAGCAGAAGTAGTGGATGACTGGTCTTGTCGACGTTTGGATCTGCGCTCCTGACCTGAGGCAGAGGCCGATGCAGCCGCATCCCCTCCGTCTGCCTCGTCATCATCATCGTGTCCTTCTGTCCTCTCCTCTTCTGTCTCCTCATCATCATCATCTCCCTCATCATCATCCTCATCTTCATCATCATCATCTCCGTCGTCTCCGTCACCCTCCTTTAGCTTCAGGGGCTCATCCTTCGACCCCTTCAGCCTCAGCATGATCGTCTTGTTGGTCGACTCCAACTCCTCAATACGTTTGGCTGACTGAGCCTGAGTATCTTGGAGTTGGGCCACCTCAACTCTCTGCTGGTCTATGACCCGAGCTTGCTCTGCCAATTGCTGAGATTGGGCAGCAGCCAAGTCGGTCAGTCTGCGGATCTGGGCCGCCTTCTCCTCGTCAGCAGCCAGCAGACGCATAACCATTCGGTTAAGCGCTGAGAGCTGCTCCTCTACCCCAATGTGAGGTAGAGTGAATCCATGTACCTGTGAGGGCTGGGCTGATGGTCCAGCCTGATATGTGGTGGTGGTGGCAGTGGCTGTGGTGAATATGGGTCGGTGGGTCGATGGTGGTGAAGTGGGGGTGAATGGTCTGGTGATGGATGGGATAGATATAGTGGTGGTGGGTAAAGTGGTGGATGTGGTGGTAGGAGTAGTAGTGGCTGTGGTGGCTGTGGGTGGTGATGGGTGGAATCTCAGTAGTGGTGGTGGTGGTGGCTGTGGTGGTAGAAGTGGTAGTCACGAAGGTCAACCGACGCTTCTTCTTCTTCACCATGTGGTTGAGCCATCCGCTTCCTCCTGGTCCCGGAGGAAGTGGATGCTCCCCCTGCAACTCTGCTCCCTGACCCGGAACATAGTTGGGGTCAGTATCTCTCGCCGAGGAGTCCCTTGGGTGCTCACCGACCACCTTTAGCCCGTGGTCTGTGGGAACGACTTTGCTTCCCACAGTCCTGGTGAGGGGCTCCTCGTCTGACTCCTCCTCCTCAATGTCACCAGCGACAAACTCCTGATGGAAGCCGGCCATCTCTGCGACCTCTCCGGCAGTGGCTGACCCCGGGGGAATAATCTCTGTATCTGTGCCTCTAGATGGGGCAGGCATGTCATCCCCGGCATCGCCACTATCATCATCATCAGAGTCTGACTCTGGTATAGCAATGTGCTCCACGTCTGAGTCACTGTCCTCGTGGCGCCACTTCCTCTTCGCTGGCGCCACGTAATCAACCCGGCCAGATGCCCAAACAGCCTCCTGACAGGGGGCTTCACCTGCTTCCCCCTGTAGACCTTCATCCGCCAAGAGTCGTGTCGTCCATGACCTCGAGGATAACAGCATCCTCCTTCTCCTTCGGTAGGGAAGGAAGCTTCTGATCAATGATCATCTGTAAGAATCTAGGGTACATACAGAAGCCTTCCTTCCCCTTACCCTCGAGGTTCTCCACTAAGTAGCTGAATATCATCCTGGAGAAGCTGAACGGATGGTTCAGCACCAACGCTGCGTAAGCGTTCTGGATCTGGTCCGAGAGCTCATCAAATCCACCCTTCCGTGATGCTATACACTTCAGCAGCACGTGGGCCAAGTACTTAAACTGGGGACAGAGGTTACTCTTGTTGAGTACCCCTGCATTAATGTCCCCAGAGTACTTGGCTCTCATGAAGCATCCACGGACAGTGGGGGGGTGTAAACGTGTGGGACACTCAGCATCGTCCCCAAACTGAAGTACTATCCTCAGATCCTCCTCAGAAATGGTGATAGCCTCACCGAAGATCGAGCTCCTGATGCAGTGTGGCTCGGTGGATCGGTCGACTGATGCCCCAGCCCAAAAGGCCTGCTGCACTGATCTGTAAGGTGTGCAGGGAGTAGATATAGCATACGCGATCCTCGATCTCTGAAGGAAAGTAATAATGCCAGCAAAGTCGGCTGCATTCCTGGAAGTCAAGTCCAGGTGAGCACAAATGTTGTGCTTAGTGCTCATATTCCAATTACCCGCCATCTGTAACACATAATAACATAAACGTTAGTTTCATTGGCTAAGAGTATAAAGCAACACTTAAACTTTGAATAAAAATTATCTGTCATGCGATTGGGGATGTACGACTGAAGACAGTCGTGCGACTGAATCATGCGATTGAGGTTCAGACGTGCGATTGACCTCATACGCACGACTGAGTGTGCGACTGGACTCATGCGCATGAACTCTTGTGCGGTTACACTAGTCGTGCGACTGAGTCTCATTCGCATGGTTCAGTCGTGCGATTAAGTGATTCGCACCCTTCAGTCGTGCGACTGAAGTTCATCCGGACGACCAGTCGTCTGTCTCATTCGTTTCAGTCGTCCCAAGATCAAATCCACGCAGAACAAGTTTTAACATTCAATTAACCGGTTCTTTAGTGTCGCCTATACTTCCCTAATAACCTATTTTAACCAATTTTAACATATTACTTAGTTTTAATAGGTTATTAGGGTTTGATGGTCTCGGTTCGCATTTACAGTCGTATTCATCAATTAGGGTTCATTTTCTCTGATTTCGATGGAATAAGACTTCAATATACCTGTAAATGATGAGCGAACGTTAGAATCACAGAATCAGCAAGAAAAATCAAATAGAGAAAATTTGGGCAGAGTAACGGTACTATATGCGATTTAGGGCGATTTTGCGAATGAAGAGTCTCTGCGACCGACTCCCCTCTATTTATATCCACTCAAGTTCCAATCGTGCGACTGAGTTCATTCGCACCTTTCAGTCGTGCGAGTGGGACTCAGTCGTGCGATTGGGTCAGTCGCCCTTCTCCAGTCGTCCGACTGAAGTTCAGTCGTGCGACTGACTCACTCGTTCGCATTTAAGCATCCGATTGGACTAATCGTATGTTCCATTCGTGCGAATGGACTTCATTCGTATGGTTAGACCATACGTATGGTCCATTCGTGCGAATGGGTCATACTTAGTTAATTTTTCTGCTATTTTCCCAATTTACCTTTAACTCTTTTATATTAGTTTAATTAACGTTATGAACTATTGATCATCTCAGATGATCCTTTTAAACACTTTGTCACCTCAGACGTGACCCTTTTAAAAATACTTTGTCACCTCAGACGTGACTGATATAACTTTTCAAAGAACATATGGTCATCTCAGACATGACCCTTTTAGTGAGTTTATTCCTTCTGATTTCCTGATGTAGTCCGACACTGACTCAAGTTAAACTTAAAACAAACGAACTAATTTAAGAAGTTAAACTAATTACATAATCAGACATATTTTTGGCTTTTTGTGAGAGATAAATCCAGAGATTGATATCTACGGGATTTGGATCGGGAGTAGATAGCTTCAACTTAGGTTGATCACATCTGGACCAATTCAATTTTTGGAATCATACAGGTAATTCAAATCATTTGAGACTTGTTATAAAACCTTTTGATGCTCAAGTTCTCGGTGTTCATCCAGAGTCGTTAGCAACATAAGGAAATCATACTGAAACTCTTAGGTTTTCACATTGATTTGGACCTTTGAGAAAGTAGCCACAATGATTGTCAGTATGTTTGTCCACTTAAATCCATACACAGACTTTTGACACAGACTGGTGACTTATTTAGGTGTAATTATTTCAACTAACACTTGTGGATCCCACACTTATATGGTAATCAACATCCCTCAGGAGCTTTTGAGCGGTCTACGGGTATTATTACAAGAAGAGACTATTCTTAGAGCTTTCAAAGAGAAGCCTGTCCTCAGGTCAGTGCCATCGCACAGCAGAGAGGCGGCAAACAACAATGAATTCTAGAATATCTAGGTTATGCTTATCCTCAGGTCAGTGCCATCGCACAGCAGAGAGGCACATAACCTATCTCCTTGTTAGAGCAGCTTATTTTATTTTGCACAAAATGCACCAACACATAAGTCATTAGCTTTATTGCATTTGTCTTTCATTTTTTTCTTTGCTTTGCTCTAGTTATGGTCATCCGCACACATTGTGGCGTTTACTTGCTCATTACCCCTTATTGGAATATTGTTGATTGTGTTAACCAGTGATAAGATGGACGCCCACAGTCAGTTGAACACTTTAGTTTTATCTTGAAATCACCAATCAGGTCTAGTTGTCTATTGTGTTGAATCTACCAACATATCATATATGGTCTAGCAGCCTCTAAGTCTACTTTCTTTGTGTCACCTTAGGAGTTGCCAGTTTTCTATCATCTTTCCTTTTGGTATTGCTTAGACTACACAGATTTATTACTTTGAACTTTTGCATATTACTAAAACTTAAATTTTAAAGTCCCTCTTGATTTGTTCCTGTGTACTATCATTTCCAAAGGTATTGAATCGGTATCACAGATACAATCTACCTATTTCAGCTGCTACTCCTTCTCCCTCATTTTTTTTTTTTTTTTTTTTTTTTTTTTTTTTTTTTTTTTTTTTTTTTTTTTTTAATGTTAACTTGCTGACATATTCTCCCCCTAAAATACTAAAATCATTTCTGGTTTAATTATTTTAGGATTTTAATAAACAGCAAGAGAACATGAGTTTAAATAAATTAAAATCAAATAGACAAATCAAATAAATAAAAAAATAAAATAAAATTTAAGTACACGACATCGGACTACACATTTTCATCATCAGGAATTACCTCACTTTTCTTTTTAACACCGTTGACCTCTAATAAATATTGAAAACGTGGTTTATCAAAAGCTTTAGTATAGAGGTCAGCGCGTTGAAAATCAGTATTAATTTTAACCACATCAATTAAGTTCTTTTCAAAACAATCCCTTATGAAATGGTATTTAATACCGAGTGTGTTTGGTCTTAGGATGTTGGACCGGATTTTTAGTTACTGCAATTGCAGCAGAGTTATCAACAAAAATAGGAGTAGATGAGAATTTTAAACCGTAATCCCGCATTTGCTGTTGAATCCAGATGATTTGAGAACAGCAACTTGCAGCAGCAACATATTCGGCTTCACAGGTTGACAAGGCAACCGATGTCTGCTTCTTACACTGCCAGGTAACTAATCTTCTCCCAAAGAATTGACACCCTGCTGATGTAGACTTGTAGTTCATCTTGCAGCCCGTAATCCGAGTCACTATACGCGGTAAGCTCAAAGTCATCATCATGAGGGTAACCACATCCAAGTGTAGGTGTACCCTTCAGATAACGAAAGATCCTCTTGACCCCGATCAGATGGTTGACCTTTGGTTTAGCCTGATATCTTGAACATAGACATGTAGCATACATAATATCAGGTCTTGAGGCAGTGAGATACATGAGGATCCGATCATTCCTCGGTACATGGTGCATCTACTATCTCCATTATCATCCGGTGCTATATCATGATTAGTAGCAAGTGGAGTCCCAGCAGCAGAAGCATTCTCCATGTCAAGCGACTGAGAATGTCTCCTACATACTTGGTCTGATGTAGAAAGATCCCATTAGGTGTTTGATCCACCTGTAACCCGAGAAAGAACTTCATCTCCCCCATGGCACTCATCTCAAATTCTTTCTTCATTACTGCTTCAAACTCTTTACATAACTCTTCGTTCTTTGACCCGAAGATTATGTCATCAACGTATATCTGTACAAGCAGTAGGTCGCCATCCTTTTCCTTAATAAACAGTGTACAGTCAATTACTCCCCTGCGAAAGCCGTGTTTCACAAGATGAGTTGAGAGTTTCTCATACCAAGCTCGAGGAGCTTGATGAAGCCCATATAAAGCTTTGTCAAGCTTGTAGACTCTATCCCGATGATAGGGATCTTCAAAACCCTCTGGTTGACTCACGTAGACTGTTTCTCTCTGATTTCCCCATGAAGGAATGCACTCTTTACATCTAATTGGTAGACTTTGATCTTCATGTACGATGCATAGGCAAGGAAGATACGAATCGCTTCCATCCTTGCCACGGGTGCAAACACCTCATTGTAGTCAATTCCCTCGACTTGGCGAAAACCTTGAACCACCAGTCGAGCTTTGTTCCTGATAATGACCCCTTGGTCATCCTTCTTGCATTTTTAAGTAGCCCATTTAAGTGCCATTTTGGAACCCGCTACCTCCGAGCCTGATTAGAACATTTGGGTCCTGCATCTGAGGTAGTTGGAGTTTAGGTTTTGAAGTCGAGGTAGCATCACTCGTAGATGCGTGTGGACTTGCTGGTACTGGAACCTGTTCCTCCTGACTCTGTTTTTTGACTGCTGATCATCTTCTTCAGCTTCATCTCAGAGGAGGAGTCACTGTCGTTGACTACTCCCCCTGACTGAGTAGATGATTCTCCCTGTGTGCTAGATGGTGTATTCAGAATATCATACATCATCCTAGTTGCTAGCTCATCATCCGAGGGAGAGAGAGGTATGTTGAAGGATTTGAAGAATCCATCATAATCGAAGAAGTAGGCGGGTCCTTTTCCTGTAGGTGGTGTGGTATATCTCTGAACGTCGACATTACAACCACACTTCTACAAGACCCGTTGAGTTATTGTAAACTCGCTTATTCGGTATGTTGTATCCTAGAAAGATTCCTTCATCTGCCTTCTCGCTGAATTTTCCTTCCTTGCGTCTTCTTCAGAAGTGTACATGGTGCGCCAAAAGGTTCAAGATACTCCAAATTCGGTTTGCGTCTTTGGAGTAGCTCATAACATGTCTTTCCGTGGCGCTTGACTATTAGGACTCGATTAAGTGTAATACATGCATTTGCTACTGCCTCATTCCAGAATTGGATAGGCAGTTTCGAGTCCGCTAGCATAGTCCGTGCAGTCTCTATCAAGCTCCTATTTTTCCTCTCAGCAACTCCATTCATCTGAGGCGTGTATGCTGAAGTGAATTGATGAACAATCCCTTTTTCCTTGCAGTATGCTCCATCCATTGATTCTTGAATTCAGTCCCGTTGTCTGAGCGTACTTGTCTAACCTTTAGCTTGTAGAGAGATTCCAGAGTGGTGACTAATTCCTTGAATGACTCAAATGTTTCTGATTTGGATTTCAGAAACATTACCCAAGTGAACCTTGAGTAGTCATCAGTGACCACAAAACAGTACAGATCGCCTGCAATGCTCCTTGTACTGACTGGACCAAACAGATCCATGTGAAGAAGTTCAAGAGGAAGTTCTATTGAATGAACTTTCTTTTCCTTATGAGACTTCTTTGTCTGTTTGCCTTTCTTGCAAGCTACACAAAAGTCAGGAAGTTGGAAGTTCTTGACATTTACTCCTCTCACTAAGTCCTTCTGAATCAAGTGATTCATCTTCCTTTGACTAATGTGTCCCATTCTCCTATGCCAGGAGATTGAGTCCTTCTCAGTAGCTTTAGATAGAAAGCACTGCACTTCTTGATCCGTTGGAGCAGCTGTTGACAGATCCAAGACATATAGGTCCTTATATCTTGAAGCAGTCATTAGAACTTGATCCTCTGGAATCATATAGTCTTTCTTCTTCAGCACGTAACACTTGTTGTTGTCGAAGATGACTTTAAAACCTTTATCGCAGATTTGGGAAACAGAAAGCAAGTTATTTTGAAGTTGTTGAACGTAGTTCACCTTATCAACTTAACTTTCTGATTTCCCACTTCTCCCTGTGCTGTGATGTATCCTCCCTTGTTTCCTGCAAAGGAAACATGCCCTCCTTTTATTTGTTTGACATTTGATAAAAGGGCTCTATTTCCTGTCATGTGCCTGGATGCTCCGCTGTCTATAATCCACGTGTTAGTCTCAGCGCTATACCGAACACCCTGCACATATCAAGTAAAGGTATTAGTTTAGGTTAGGAACCCAAGCCTTTACTGTCTTGGGTTTCCCAGAGGCATCACACACATCATAAACTCTACCCATTGACCTTTAGAAGGTGAGGGTAACTCAGATTCCTTCTTGTCATCAGTATCAGTCACACAGGTAGTCTTCTCTTTCCATAAGCCAGATTTGTGCAATGCCTGTTTATGATAAAAGTCGTCTGGCTTACAGGTTGACTTTAGGTTCACTAGATCTTCTAGGTGGAGTTAGAGAACTCCTCTTAGAAGACCTAGGTCTAGAGTCCTGAAGATCAATCTTCTTCCTAGGTGTCTGATAGAAAGGACAATAGGAAGCAATATGTCCACATTCTCCACAGTTGTAGCACAATCTGCTATCAACCTTATAATTTGACTTTCTTTGTGGAGAAATGCGTGACACTTTAGTAACATCAATCACTTTAGGTTTTGACTCTTGCATGTTTGATGTTTTCTCTGGTTTAAACAAATTAACTGATTTAACTTGTTTAACTTGTTCAACTTTTTGGTTAACTGGTTTTGACTTGTAGCATGTGAAAAATTAACATTTGAAGTCTTTTTGGGTTCTGATTTGACTCTGTTTGACCCTGACTTTAAGTTAACCTTTTCAAATTCATTTTCCAGATTAACACAAGGCAATTTACCCTTTGCCTTTGAAGTGGCCTCCTTTTGTTTCTGTCCAGATTCAGTAGATGAACATGATGTGTCTGGATCAGTAACAAGAGGAGTGGTCACCACATGATCCTTGATTGGGTTGTTGTTTACTGGTCTAGACTTGGTGTTCATCAAGGTCTCAGGTGGTGGTGGAACCACTTTGTATCCTAATCCCTCCCCATTATTTCTTTCTCTCACTAAGTGTTGAACTATGTGTGAAGAACTAGTCCAACTATGCAGTTTCTGTTTTAAGGAATTAACTTCTACTTCTAGAACTGCCTTTTGTTTCTTAGTGTCCTCTAGGGAGTTTAGATAGTACCTAATGTCATTTGATTGATTAAAGGCAACTACTTCGGTTTCCCTAAGTTGCTTAGTCAATAGGTCTATCTTTTCTTTATAACTATGCTATGCTCATTTTGTTTTAGAACTCTATTGGCCTCAGTGCATAGTTGTAAGTCCTTTACTAAGTTATCATTGTGATCTAATAACCTAGCAAATTTTTCATCAATGCTATTCCTAAATTTATCACAGTTAGAACAAGCATGATTATTAAACAATTGGTCAGTTGTACTTACCTGTGTTGTTTCAGAGGAGTTAGCCATCAACGCAGCATCAGACGTCTCTGGTTCTGGTGATTCTGACTTTTCTGAATCTGACTTGGAAGTTTCCTCCTTTGGTGTGTAACTGACTTCAGCTGCAGTTGTTTTCTTCACTGTGTGACATTGCTATATCAACTGCTATATCACCTTCACTCGCAGAATCATCATCAAGATCTTCAACACTGGCAATGTTGGATTCTGGGGTACAAATCTAAAACTCCAGTCCTGTCCTTCATCATCATGAGCAGTCAAGGCTTTTGGGTCCTTGTTTGATGAAGTAGAACTAGAGGCTTGCTTGTCTTGGTGAGTAAAGGATGAGACGGGTTCCCATTACCCGTCTTCTTTGGTTTGACACATTCCCTCTTGAAGTGCCCTTTCTCTCCACAGTTGAAGCAAGTCACCTTGCTCTTGTCAAAACCAAATGTGGTATCCTTAGTAGCTATCAAGTTCTGTCCAGTCTTCTTAACAAACTTTTTCGCCCTTCGGACAGCGCTAGCTAAGGCCCACATTATATCCATCCTTTCCAGCTCCATTTCATCTACCTGCTCGTAGTCTTCATCTGCCAAGTGACAGTTTCCAATCTTCCCAGCCACAAGTCCATCATATGAATGAACTACTGCAGCGAGAAGATCCATATGCTCTCGTGCTACTTCTACAGTCACATTACCGAGGTTCTCGGTCTTCAATTTGGTAGCACTTGCTTCTGATCCAATATAATGGGTACATGATGACCCAGACGTGTCTGATCCAGAAGTAGAAGCATGTGAAGGACCTGACGAGCTAGACACAAATGCTGTCTGGAGAGGTGCTCCAGAAGTCTTAGCTTGGGGCGTGGCATTGTATAAAGCTGGGTTTTGTGTATATGATGACTTCTGTGCTCTATACTTCATCCTTAGTGCTTCTTCACGCAGTCTAAGAATAAGTCATTTATATCCAGCTTTATAAGTATACCATTCTGTCTAAGATTAGACACGAATGAGGCCCACTTGTCAGGCAATCCATCAGCGAAGTTGCTTACTTTTTCTTCCCATAGTTGTCTCCACTCCATGTGTATGCAACTCGCTCATCAAATGGTAGAATCTGTCTATGACTTCATCTAACCCCTCGTTACCAATTGATGAGAAGTTATCGAATTCCTTCTTTAACTCCTTTGCTTTGATTGCCTTTAACGATGCATTCCCATCATACCTTTTCTCTAGCTCATCCCACAGTTTCTTGGACTGCTTGTTCTCTGAGTACTGGTGGAATATATCTTTGGGGATCGACTGAGTTATCATAGCATAAACTCTTTTCTCAGCATTATACTTAACTTTCTGAGCATCAGTCATCCCACTCAACGTTAGTTTCACTCCATCTGCTCCCACCGGTGTACTATACCCTACTTCGATAGCTTCCCACAGATTGGGATCTACTCCATTGAGGTAGATCTCAAAACGTTGCTTCCAGTGAGGAAACTCATCTAACGTCAAGAGCTTTGGTGGTTTATTGTGAATACCCACCTCACTCTCAAGTAGCAGCAGGTTCTGTATTCTTGAGTCCTTCCCCGCAGTAAAGGCTGACATCTGATCTTCCATGGTTACTAAACTTAGAGTCTAATCAAATCAACTTTAACTGGTGCGACTGAATGCGAATGGTCCTCTCGTGCGAATGAACTCTGCGATTGGTCAACCGTGCGACTGAACAGGGCGATTGGTTCAGTCGTGCGAATGAATCTGGTGCGTGTGAGCTATGCGAACGAAAGGGTTCAGTCGTGCGAATGAGGGTGCGACTAGGTCCAGTCGTGCGAATGAACACTGCGAATGAGTCTAGTCGTGCGAATGAGCCACTCGTGCGACTGAAGCTGCTGTTTTGCGAAAATTCTAGGTTTGACGGGTTTCAGCCGTAAAAATTCGAAATTTTGCAAGTCCAAATCGTCTCAGTTCGTAGAAACTGAACTTTGATGAGCAGGGAACGTCCAAGATCACTTTTGATGCAAAAGATTGCGTTTTTCGTGCAAAAACACAAACTTTTATGCAATCTTGATTGAATCAACACGAAATCAAGAGCCAAAGCTCTGATACCACTTGTTAGGACCTAGTATTTGAACGAAATACCGAGTGATTGCGTGTTTAAACCAACTCAAATAGTGCGGAATCCTATTTGATTGGCGATCCAATCAGTGAGAACACACGATGAATCAATCAAGAATTGATTTCAACGTCAGAAATCGATTAGGAACCGATCTGATGTGTTCTATGAACTTGGAGAACGATTTGGGAGGCTTCTGGACGGCTAGGGTACGTCTGGAGTCGTAATGGGATGAATGCTTACGTTTCCCACGAATTGGGTCTATTTATAGGTTAGTATTGGTCAATCGTGCGACTGGGTCATAAGTATGGTTCAGTCGTGCGATTGAACCATGCGGTTGATTCATCCGCACGACTGAGTGTTCAGTCGTGCGATTGAGTCAATCTTATGTGTCAATCATACGACTGATCAGTCTCCTGGTTCAGTCGTGCGATTGAGTCAATCGTATGAAGTTATTCATGCGTGTGGTCCATTCGCATGGGCCATTCGCATGAGAACTTCATTAAGTTAAGTTTGAATGTTCTATTTAATATAACTTAATGTGCACTCATTCAAACATTCATAAACCCAATCAATTCAATCACAACTCATTAATGAAATATTAAACATCACAAGTAACAACCAATTCATATCATTTCATTAATCAATTACAATTACATCAAAAACAGACAGACAAGTTCATTACATTACAAATCATGATCTAGGGACATACATGTATCAACAAAAAGACCAAGAATCCAGGTAAGAAACATCGTTTAATCGTACCTTTGATGTAAACCCGGATTCTAGGGCTTGGAGTTTTTGAAAGTGGCAAAGAATCGCCCAAAACTCACATTTTTGTGTAAGAAAACATGTAAGAGCTTAGATATAGCTTATTGGGTGATAAACCAAGGTTTTGGGTGTAAAAGATTGAAGTTTTGGGTCAAAAATGGGTTGGTTCGTAATTTCAGCCCGTTCTGCGAAATTAGGAGTTCGTCCAGCGAAATTATGTATTCGTCCTGCGAAACTATGGTTTCGCAGGTAGTTTCGCAGACATGGTTATCCAACGAAAGTTGGGCGAAACTGGCAGTGAAGATGCCAGCGAAACTGCCAGCGAAACTAGCAGCGAAACTGCTGATCTTGCAGCGAATTTAGCAGCGAAATTAGGTAGAAATTAACCCTTTGAGTGTTAACTTATCTGCAGGCTGCGTAGTGTAACCCTTGCTTAGAAAGCTTGATTGAGAAGTTACTCATTGGTTCAGGTGAGTTCTAGATCCCCTATTTTAAAGGTTTTAAACTTGTTTAGGGCTGGAAATGCATACTAAATATACGTTTCTAACTGACCAAGATTTTAAGAGGTTTTAACAAGAAGATCGATTTTTCACGCTGACCTGGCAGCCCGGCCCCAGCCAGGGGCGTTGCCCCTTGGACCCCACTAGGGGCTGCTGCCTCTAGGACCTCGCTGTCAGGGGCTGCCGCCCCCGAACCCCCGCTGTCCCACGGAGGGTCGGTCATGTTCTATGATGAATTGTACTTGTTGTGTATGTGTATGGGAGTGAATGATGTGTGATGTTTATACGATGTTGCATGATGATGTGTGATGATGATATGTATGTTCATGTTATGCCTTCTTTATGTTCCTTATTACGTATTATTCCGTGGCTTTACGTGGGATGGTTATGAAATGAATGTAAAGTATTAAGTAATGAAAGCGGAAGCTAATGATAATGAAAGAGGAACATAAAGGATGAATGAATGCATGCATTAATGAAAGGATGAATGTAAAGTCTTGCAAGCAAATGAAAGGAGGTGCACAACTCTAAAATCTTGTTAGCTCAACTATGTGTGGTTTAGCTAACCCGTAAGGATACACACACGGGTCTAGTCTTTGTGACTGACCAAACGTATAGGATCCTTGTCGCTTGCCCCGGTACTGGTGTCAGGCTATGTGCGTAATGAATGGGGGTCTATTTATAGACTTCGGCCCAGTACCCGCTTCGTGCCTACGTTTGGGGTGTAGCTTATGACATTGGTTCGGATGAGAAGTAAAGGTTAATGAATGAATGAATGATAACGAGTAATACGCGATGAAGTATGATAATGAAAGATAATATTAAGATTATCTATGTGTACGTATGATGCATGATCCCAAACGAAAGTAATGAATGGTTGTAAAAGGATATAAAGTATTTTATTTATAAAACTAGAACTCACTCAGCAACGCTGACTTTTATGTATTTTTCAATTGGCAGATAATCGTTGCTGAGGATGGCACGGGCAGCTACTCGGCATTTTTTTTGGGATGGCATCCATTTGTATAACTATGACGTTTTTGTGATGTAATGCAAATGATAATATTTTGTAACTGTTAACAATGATGTATTATTTTGCAAAAGCAGTCATTATGAAATGGTTTTAAATTATTACGCTGCGATGTTTTTCATAGATGTAAATGTATATTTTATGTTTTATGTGCGATGATTGTCCAACTGTGAGCGTCCCGGGATCGGGGCCTTACAAAACTGAAGCTTGTTGAGAGGGATACCTTGAAGTTATAGTAGAGAGAGCCATACTTTGTGGTTCCTTGTCTGTTTGTCTCTGAACACTCTCCTCCTTTTTGGTAGCATCATCATGAGAGCTTGATGAGCTAGAGGAAGAGGTCAAGGAGACCTGAACTGGTACATGCCTAACAGATCTCTCAATCTGTTTCTCAGCTAGGTTGGCCTTGAGATTTTCAATCTCAAGCTGCTGAGTGGCCGACCTATCCTCTAAAGTCTTAACCCGGAGTTCAAGGTTTGAGACTTTAGAAAGTAGGTCTCGAATGGTGAGTTGCATACTTCCCTCATCTTCTTTTGAAGAATCATGGGGAGATGAGGTAACATACCTGGTATGTTCATCCTCACCACCAGATGTGGTTTCTTGGAACCCTGGTGTCCCTTGCCTAATGATGTCTCTTTCAGAGTCATGAAAGGGCATGGTTGTCGTAGATTCAGTCTCAGAGATGTTACCACTGTCCTAAAGGTCCAATGAGGCTCCTTCAGTAGTGGGAGCTGAATCTATATGAGTCCCCTCCACATCAGTGGGACTCACCTCAGTTTGGGCTTGCTGATGGGGGCTAAAGATAAGAGGTCTATCTAAGCTCAGTTGATCCTTGAGAGGGTGTTGTGGATCAACTTCATTGCCATTAAGAGACATAATCTCCTCATCAGTTCCAATAAGTAGGCCAGTAAAGGATATTGAGGTTAAGCCTAATGACCAGGACTTTGATCAATGTCTAATGGCATTGAGCCTTTAAGAGGGCTGTCCCTTTTTGGCTGCTCAGGAGAGTATAGAGACTCATCCTGAGCGGTTTCAGGTTGGGTTTTGGGCTCATGGGATTGAGACTGAGGAGACTTAATACCCATATTGAGGTCAAAAGTGAATGAAGGTGTGACCTTTGACTGAGTGGGAGCCCATGTTTCCACTCTAGTCTTTTTGGCTTGAACAGGGGGAACTTGTTCAATCAGAGTAAATTGAAGAAGGGTTCGTTTGGGACGTCTCTGATAAGTAAATTTGATAGGGTGGGAAGGTAGATTTGGCATTGTGAGGGTTATGACTGGTGTGGGTTCATCACCTGTGGGTTAACAGGGATGTCACCAGGAGCTATGTGCTCAATCATATCTGGAAGCAATGCAGTGTGTCTTCCGGTGAAATTGGTGGACATCCTCTTCAGAACTTTGAAGATGGTCGGCCTCATGTGAGGGACAGGCAGGGCAGCTGCACAGACAAGCTTGCTCTGGTCCAACTCGCAGTTGATGATGTGCTGAATGAACCAGGGTTACATATAGAATGTTTCCCTTTGAAGGTTCCCCATCAAGTTGGTTAGCACAAATCTTGAATAGTTAAAACGAAGGCCTTTTACCAACCCATGAACTAGGCATCCTCGTTTGTATGGGATTTGATCCCATCCCCCAGACTTGTTAGACAAGCAGTGAAGGACTATGTACAGCAGGAATTTCCACTGGTAAGAGAAGTTGAACTTGTACACTGTGGACCTGCTCACTTCACCACCGTATCCTATTTGGGTATATGTGTCATCCAGGTCTGTTTTGGGGAACTCAGTAGGAGAGCCTTCATCATGGAGCTCTAGATGCTCCCTGATGACTTGTTTTGATATGATCAATTCCTAATCACATATGCTCGACCTTAAAACCCTAGCTCCGTTCAGGGTTTCAACCTGAACATTAAACTGTGGGGTTAACACTTAGGGTTGTGAAGAAGGTAAATTGGGTGAGAAATGTTAGGACCTAGTATTTGAACGAAATACCTAGTGATTAGCGTGTAAACCAGATCAAATAGTGCGGAATCCTATTTGATTGGCGATCCAATCAGTGAGAACACACGAAGAATCAATCAAGAATTGAAACTAACGTTAGAAATCGATTGGGAATCGATCTAATGTGTTCTGTGAACTTGGAGAACGAATTAGGAGGCTTCTGGACGGCTAGGGTACGTCTGGTGTCGAAATAGAATGAATGCTTCTATTTTTCCACGAATTGGGTTGTATTTATAGGTTAGTATTGTTCATTCGGGCGACTGGACCATAAGTATGGTTCAGTCGTGCGATTGAACAATACTAACCTATAAATACAACCCAATTCGTGGAAAAATAGAAGCATTCATTCTATTTCGACTCCAGACGTACCCTAGCCGTCCAGAAGCCTCCTAATTCGTTCTCCAAGTTCACAGGACACATTAGATCGATTCCCAATCGATTTCTAACGTTAGTTTCAATTCTTGATTGATTCTTCGTGTGTTCTCACTGATTGGATCGCCAATCAATAGGATTCCGCACTATTTGATCTGGTTTACACGATAATCACTAGGTATTTCGTTCAAATACCAGGTCCTAACAAGTGGTATTAGAGCTTTGGCTCTTGATTACGTGTGATTCAATCAAGACTGATAAAAAAGTTTGTGTTTTTGCACTAAAAACGCAATCTTTGGTGTCAAAAGTGATCTTGGACGTTCTCTGCTCATCAAAGTTTGGTTTCTATGGACTTAGGCGATTAGACCTTGCGAAATTTCGAATTTTTACGGTTAAAACACGTTTAACCTAGAAATATTTGCAAAACAGCAGCTTCAGTCGCACGAGTGAGCCATTCGCACAACTGGACTCCATTCGCACGACTGGACTCCATTCGCATTGCCCATACGCACGATTGGACCTAGTCGCATCTTCATTCGTACGATTGAACCATTCGTTCGCAGTGTTCATACGCACCAGCTTCATTCGCACGACTGAACCAATCGCTTAGTTCAGCCGCATGATTGAACCAGTCGCATAGTTCATACGCACGGATAGACCAATCGCATCCTTCAATCGCACCAATTGACAGTTTGTTTCAGTAGACTTAAAGTTATTCGACATGGAAGATCAAATGTCAGCCTTTACTGTTGGGAAGGACTCTAGGATCCAGAACCTGCTGTTGCTTGAGAGTGAGGTGGGTAATCACAATAAACCACCAAAGCTCTTAACGTTAGATGAGTTTCCCCACTGGAAACAACGTTTTGAGATCTACCTCAATGGAGTGGATCCGAGTCTGTGGGAAGCCATCGAGATTGGGTATAGTACACGGTGGGAGCTGATGGAGTAAAGCTTACGTTAGGAGGAATGTCAGACGCACAGAAGGTTAAGTACAATGCAGAGAAGAGAGTTTATGCATTGATTACACAGTCTATCCCTAAAGACATTTTCCACCAGTATTCAGAAAATAAGCAGTCCAAGAAACTATGGGATGAGCTCGAAAAGAGGTACGACGGGAATGCGGTTGAAGGCAATCAAGGCTAAGGAGTTAGAGAAGGAATTCGATAACTTCTCATCGATGGGAAACGAGAGTTTGGACGATGTCATAGATAGATTCTACCATCTGATGAGTGAACTGCATACACATGGGGTGGCTACTACCATGGAAGAAAAAGTTACTAACTTTGCAGACGGATTGCCTGAAAAGTGGGCTTCATTCGTGTCTAACCTGAGACAGAATAGAATGCTGGCAAAGCTGGATATTAATGACTTCATTCTAAAGTTGCGAGAAGAAGCACTTAGGATGAAGTACAGAGCTCAGAAGTCTTCGTATACTCAAAATCCATCTTTGTACAATGCCACGCCTCAAGCTAAGACATCTGGAGCACCTCTCCAGACTGCATTTGTGTCTAGCTCATCGGGTCCTTCACTTGCTTCTCCTTCAGGATCAGACACGTCGGGGTCTTATAGTACCCACTACATTGGATCTGAAACAAACGCTACTAGACTGAAGACCGAGAACCTCGGTAATGTGACTGTGGAAGTAGCTCGAGAGCATATGGATCTTTTGGCTGCAGTGGTTCATTCTTATGATGGACTTGTTGCCGGGAAGATTGGAAACTGTCATCTGGCAGACGAGGACTACGAGCAGGTGGACGAAATGGAGTTGAAGAGGATGGACATAATGTGGGCCTTAGCTAGTGCTGTCCGGAGGGTGAAGAAGTTTGTGAAAAAGACCGGACAGAACTTGGTAGCTACTAAGGATACCACATTTGGGTTTGACAAGAGTAAAGTGACCTGCTTTAACTGTGAAGAGAAGGGGCACTTTAAGAGAGAATGTGTTAAGCCAAAGAAGACGGGTAACGGGAACCCATTCTCATCCTTCACTCGCCAAGACAAGCAAGCTACCAGTTCTACTTCATCAAGCAAGGATCCAAAAGCCTTGACTGCTCATGATGATGAAGAACAGGATTGGAGCTTTAGGTTTGTCTCTCCAGGGGAATCAAACATTGCAAGTTGTAGAAGACATTGACGATGATTCTGCGAGTGAAGGAGATCTAGCAGTTGAGATAGCGATGTCAAATATTGAAGAGACAACTGCAACTGAGGTCAGCTACAAGCCTAAAGTGGAGACTACCACAGCAAAGACAGAAAAGACAGAATCACCAGAACCAGAGACATCTGATGCTGTGTTGATGGCTAACTCTTCTGAACCAACTCAGGTAAGTACCACTGACCAAATGTTTGATAATCATGCTTGTTCTGATTGTGTTACTTTTAGAAATAGCATAGATGAAAAATTTCTTGGTTATTAGATCATAATGATACTTAGTAAAAGATTTGCAACTGTGCACTGAGGCTAATAGAGTATTAAAACAAAATGAGCATAGTTACAAAGAAAAGATAGACCTTTTGACTAAACAGCTTAGGGAAACCGAAGTAGTTGCATTAACCAAGCTAATGACATTAGGTACTATCTAAACTCTCTAGAAGACACTAAGAAGCAAAAGGCAGTTCTAGAAGTAGAAGTAAACTCATTAAAACAGAAACTGCACAGTTGGACAAGTTCACACACATTGTCCAACACTTAGTGAGAGAAAGAAACAACGGGGAGGGATTGGGTTATAAAGTGGTTCCACCACCACCTGAGACCTTGATGAACACTAAGACTAGACCAATTAATAATAACCCCATCAAGGATCACGTGGTGTCTACTCCTCTTGTTAGTGATCCAGATTCCTCATGTTCATCTATTGAATCTGGAAACAAACAAAAGGAGGCCACTTCAAAGGCAAAGGGTAAATTGCCTTGTGTTAATCTGGAAAGGAATTTGAAAAGGTTAACTTAAAGTCAGGGTCAAACAGAGTCAAATCAGAACCTAAAAAGACTTCTAATGTTAATCTTTCACATATTTCAAGTCAAACACCAGTTAACCAAAAAGAAAAAGATGTTAAACATGTTAAAACAGTTAACTTTGTTAAACAAGAGAAAACATCAAAAGAACCAGAGTCAAAACCTAAATTGAGTGATGTCACTAGAGTGTCACACACTTCTCTACAAAGAAAGTTTAATCATAAAGTTGATAGCAGGTCGTGCTACAACTGTGGAGAATGTGGACACATTGCTTCCTTTTGTCCTTACTATCAGACACCTAGGAAGAAGATTGAACTTTAGGACTCAAAACCTATGTCTTCTAAGAGGAGTTCTTTAACTCCACCTAGAAGAACTAGTGAACCTAAAGTTCAACCGTTAGCCAGTCGACTGTTTATCACAAACAGGCGTTGCACAAATCTGGCTTATGGAAAGATAAGTCATCCTGCGTGTCTGATAATGATGACAAGAAGGAACCTGAGCTACCCTCACCCTCTAAGGGTCAATGGGTTGAATTCATGATGTGCGATGCCTCTGGGAAACCCAAGCCAGTAAAGGCTTGGGTTCCTAACCTAAACTAAACCTTTACATTGGATGTGCAGGGTGTTCGCTACAGTGCTGAGACTAACACGTGGATTGTAGACAGCGGAGCATCCAGGCACATGACAGGAAACAGGGCTCTTCTATCAAACGTCAAGCAAATAAAAGGAGGGCATGTTTCGTTTGCTGGAAACAAGGGAGGCTATATCACAGCTCAGAGAGAAGTGAGGAATCAGAAAGTTAAGTTTGATAAGGTGAACTACGTTCAACAACTTTAAAATAACTTACTTTCTGTTTCCCAAATCTGTGATAAGGGGTTTAAAGTCATCTTCGACAACAAGAAGTGTTACGTGCTGAAGAAAAACTACGTGATCCCAGAGGACCAAGTTCTGATGACTGCTTCAAGATATAAAGACCTTTATGTTTTGGATCTATCAACAGCTTCTACAACGGATCATGAGGTTCAGTGCTTTCTATCTAAAGCTACTGAGAAGGATTCCATCTCCTGGCATAGGAGAATGGGGCACATTAGTCAAAGGAAGATGAATCACTTGATTCAGAAGGATCTTGTGAGAGGAGTTAATGTCAAGAACTTCCAGCTTCCTGATTTTTGTGTAGCTTGCAAGAAAGGCAAACAGACGAAGAAGTCTCATAAGGAAAAGAAAGTTCATTCAATAGAACTTCCTCTTGAACTTCTTCACATGGATCTGTTTGGTCCAGTCAGTACAAAGAGCATTGCAGGCGACTTGTACTGTTTTGTGGTTACTGATGACTACTCAAGGTTCTCTTGGGTAATGTTTTTGAAGTCCAAATCAGAAACATTTGAGTCATTCAAGGAGTTAGTGACCACACTGGAATCTCTCTACAAGCTGAAGGTTAGACAAGTACGCTCAGACAACGGGACGGAATTCAAGAACCAGTGGATGGAGGCTTACTGCAAGGAAAAGGGAATTGTGCATCAATTCACTTCTTCCTACACGCCTCAGATGAATGGCGTTGCTGAGAGAAAGAACAGAAGCTTGATAGAGACAGCACGGACTATGCTAGCAGATTCGAAACTGCCTATCCAATTCTGGAATGAGGTAGTGGCGAATGCATGTTATACACTGAATCGAGTTCTGATTGTCAAGCGCCACGGAAAGACATGTTACGAGCTACTACAAAGACGCAAACCGAATTTGGAGTATCTCGAACCATTTGGCGCGCCGTGCACACTTCTGAAGAAGACACAAGAAGGTAAATTCAGCGAGAAGGCGGATGAAGGAATCTTTCTAGGATACAACATACCGAACAAGAGGGTTTACAAAAACTCAACGGGTCTAGTAGAAGTGTGGTGTAATGTTGACGTTTAGAGATATACCACACCACCTACTGGCAAAGGACCCGCCTACTTTTTCGACTATGATGGATTCTTCAAGTCTTTCAACATCCCTCTCTCTCCCTCAGAGGACGAGTTAGCTACTAGAATGATGTATGATATCTTGAATACCCCATCTAGCTCACAGGGAGAATCATCTACTCAGTCAGGGGGGTAGTCGACGACAGTGACTCCTCCTCTGAAGATGAAGCTGAAGAAGATGACCAGAACAGTCAGGAGGAACAGGTTCCAGTTCCTGAAAGTCCACAAGCATCTACCAGTGATGCACCTTCTACTTCGGAACCTCAAACTCCAACTACCTCAGATACAGAACCAAATGTTCATAATCTTGGCTCTGAGGTAGCTGTTCCTACTACTCCAGAATCACGACTAAACGTCTATCATCCCCTAGACAATGTCATTGGTGTAGGATTCTATATGCCCAAGACACGTAGAATATTGATGTAGTTAGTACGTTATGATCCAAGTCGGGTTATACCCAATAACAAGCTTAGCAAACACCAATTAATATTCAATTGATGATATGATCATGCAATAAATATTTACACCAATTTAGAAAATGGGTTTTCTAAATAAGTTGCATATGAGAGGGAACAACTTATTAGGATATTTTGTTCAATAATATTATTTGATGTGTTATTTAAATTGGTTAGATGACACCAAATAATAATGAGAGATTATAACTTATAAGTTAAATGATTAATTGTATAAGTTATATAACTTGTACATACAATTAAATGGTTAATTGTATGTCTAGTTACAAGACCATTTAACTTGTGTGTATGTGTTCAATTTAAAGAAAAAAGGGAGAAACCCTTTTGGATCTAAACTTTCGGCCCCCCGCCTTTTGTTTTTATTGGACCTTTTGCCTTGAACACTACACACATTATCAAGTCTTGATTTCCTTGATCTCCATCCAATCTCTTCACATGCAATAGACCAAAAACTCCTCACTCTCTCTCTCTAAACTTTCGGCCAGGCAGCAGCATTGGAGGAGTTTTGGAGTGATTTTGGTGTAGTGTTCTTCCTAACAAGAAGGTGTTTAGAAAGGGCTTTGGGTATACAAGCTTGAGGACCTCTACACTTGAAGCCTTGGTCGATTTTAGCATCCAAAATCTCCCTTTCTTTGGTTGTTTTGCTGCTGAATAAGGTAGTTATCACAGCTCATTGAAGCTGTGATTTTATGTAGTTTAACATATGTTCATAGCTTGTTCATTCACATATTAAAGATCTTTTGATTTGGGTTTGTTTCTCCATCTTAAAACATCATTAAGAACATGAAATTTTCAGTTTATAAACATGTTATAATGCTATACTTCCGCTGAGTTTTTGTGTAAGTTTAAATGGTTAAACTACGGTTTTGGTGTTCTAACAAACCCATCAATGGCATCAAGAGCCGGTTATGTGGTTAACTTGCTTGTTCTTAGTCTTTAAAATCGGTTTTAAAGAAGTATTATCAACTTATTATAGGCTGATTTTGGGCTGCTATATTTTGTATGAATGATTCCCCAAACTTTCAAGGTCATATCACACATACTAGTGATTAGACCTGAAAGATATATATTATGAAATGTTGATTGTTTGGACAATGTTTAAAACCCAAAATTTCAGTTTATGTTGGCTGAAATTTGGTGGTTTTAAGTGGGGTTTCATTATATGTTTGGATGATATGATCATTGGATGTTAGTGTGCATAACCTAGCCTTTGGCCTTTTGATTTGGATGATTGGAATGGTTGGTTTTTATTCATTCAATTGGGTTGTAATTTTATGTTTATTATTTGGGTTGTAATTATTTGTTCATTTGGTTATATAATTAATAGATTAGGTGCATTTCTTTTATTAGAAGAATGTATTAGGATACAATTTTGTAAAAGGAAGATGCACAAGATCAAGACCCAAAGATGGACATCAAAAACATGGACCTTGAAGTATTTGGATATGGATTCAAGTACAAGTATTTGGATATGGATTCAAGTACATGGACCTTAAAAGAACCATAGGGTATCTTGTATTTGAAAGCATGCAAATACAAGTACATAGAGTTTTCTAACTAGAATTATGAAATCTCTAAACTTTTGACAAACAAGTTTAACACCGTCCTTTTGCACAACACTTGAGTCATTTGGAAACTCTTAATGGGATAAAGGTCACCTAACCACTTATGTGGGTAAACTCACATGTGTGTGCAAGTAGGGTGACTTGATTTGCAAACCATGTTAAATGGATCACCTAAATATGGTTTCCAAATGGTGTTGATGGGATTAACATGCCGACTTTACATATGATGTTTAAAGTCGATCCCATGCCTCTAGAAGTTGCAAATGGTTGCAACCGTCAATCATTGACCACCTTATTAATTTAAATCGTGGGATAAAGGTCACCTAACCATAATTTAAATGTAATGTTGGGTTCTAGATTTTAATATAAAAATGACCTTAAAAAGACATTAATTATTAAAAATAGCAATATCGAAAATACTAAATAGATCTTTGTTAAATTTTGTAGATGGCCACCAATAATGACAATCATGATAACTCATCCGCGTCCAACCAATCATTACGAGCGATCCTCCAAAAGGAAGTCTAAATCATAATAATTTCATGATTGGTATCAAAACTTGAGAATCGTTCTCAAGCAAGAGAGACGATCATATGTTTTAGACGACCCTATCCCCGATCAACCTACTGAGGATGATGAGGAGGCCTTCAACGATTGGCTGAAGTACATTGAGGACTCCGTCCAAGTGTCTTGTCTCATGCTAGCGAGCATGACTCTGGATCTCCAAAAGGAGTATGAACATCACGAAGCTTATGACATGATAACCCAGCTGAAGGAAACGTTCCAACAGCAAGCAAGGGTTGAGCGCTTCGAAACGGTTCGAGCACTCCATGCATGTCGTATGAACGACAACCAATCTGTTTCATCTTATGTACTTAAGATGAAAAGTCATATTGACCGCCTCGAGAGGCTTAATTGTCCCGTCTCGAAAGAATTGGCCACGGATTTGATCCTCAATGGCCTTACCAAGAAGTTCGAGACATTTGTGTTGAATTACAACATGAATGCATGGGACAAGAGCATTGGTGAGCTTCACTCAATGCTTAAAACGGCCGAGACGGCCATGGGTAAAAGGGTTTTACCCGTTCTCACCATCAATGAAGGTGGGAACAAGAAAAAGCCTCTTCCCGTACCCAAGGCAAAGGTTGCCAAGGGTAAAGGACCCGTATGGGGAAAAGGGAAAGGAGTGGCAACGGTGCCACCCAAACCACAAGAGAAGAAGCAAAAGGTTGCTACTAATGACCCATGCTTCAAGTGTGAGGAGATTGGACATTGGGCAAGGAATTGTCCTGTCCATCTCCAAGAGTTGAAAGCCAAGAGGGATGCCGAGCAGACCTCGGGTACAATATACATGATTCATATTGATCTTAATGTTACATCTTCTAACAATGGGTATAGGATACCGGATATGGAACTCATATTTGCAATTTGTTGCAGGGGTTCACAAGAAGTAGGGACTTCAATCAAGGGGATGTTAGTCTCTTCATGGGCATGGAACCAAAGTCCAAGTTGAAGCTCGTGGGGACTACATCCTAAAACTTCCAAGTGGCTTGGATGTTATTTTGAAGAATGTTTTGTATGCTCCTAGTCTGACTAGGAACATTATTTCTGTATCCCTATTAAGACTTTATGATTATGTATTATCTTTTATTGAAAATGATATTCATGTTTCTTTAAATGATATATTTATTTTAAAGCTATTCCCATTAATGGTATTTATCAATTGGTTCATGAAAATACTTTAAATAGTTCGTTGTACCAACTAACACCAAGAAACTCAAGTTGGATTTGAGTGATACCTATCTTTGGCATTGTCGTCTTGGTCATATAAACAAGAAAAGAATTCAAACACTACAAAAGAATGGTCTTTTAAAAACAAGTGAATGTGATTCATTTGATGTGTGTGAATCTTGTTTACAAGGAAAAATGACTAAGGCACCCTTTAGTGGACTAACGAAAGGGCAAAAGATTTATTAGGAATCATACATTCGGATGTATGTGGTCCTTTTAAGCCAATGACTAGGAATGGTGAAAGATACTTCATTACCTTTACCGAAGATTATAGTCGCTATGGGTATGTGTACTTATTAAGTCACAAAGACGAAGCTTTTGAAATGTTCAAAATCTTCAAGAATGAAGTAGAAAATCAACTCAACAAGTCGATTAAAGTTCTCCGTACCGATAGAGGAGGTGAATACCTAAGTGATGCTTTTCAAGATCATCTTAGGAGTTGTGGGATTGTCTCACAACGCACTCCACCTGGAACACCACAACATAATGGTGTGTTGAGAGGAGGAATCGAACCTTATTGGATATGGTCCGATCTATGATGGCTAGAAGCACATTACCTCTATCATTTTGGGGTTTCGCTTTGCTCTCCGCGGCCCGTATTCTAAATATGGCCCCAACCAAAAAGGTGGAAAGGACACCTTTTGAGATATGGCATGGAAGAGTTCCATCCCTATCATACTTAAGGGTCTGGGGTTGTGAGGCTTATGTTAAGACTCCCACCCCAAACAAATTAGAAGTCCGATCCACCAAGTGTATCTTTGTTGGATATCCTAGAGATTCTATGGGATATTATTTCTATGATCCACTGGAACAAAAGGTGTTTGTTGCCAGAAAGGGTGAGTTCTTAGAAGCAAAGTTCCTTATGGAAGGAGCTAGCAGTAGAACAGTGGATCTTGGAAGATCAAGAACCACAACCCGATGCACGTTTGTTGAAACTAGCACTCAACATGAGGATGTTGAGGATGATCAAGGGGTTGATCAATACACACAAGACGTTCGCAGAAGTGGTAGAACTAGTAATCCACCTGAAAGATACGGATTTTTCATGGATGGATGCTATGTGGTAGATTCAGATGAACCAACCACATACCATAATGCAGTGTCCAATTTGGATTGTGACAAATGGCTTGAAGCCATGAACGTTGAGATGCAATCCATGTATGACAATCAAGTTGGGAACTTGTTGTACCACCTCTTAATTCCAAGATAGTTGGAAGTAAGTGGGTTTTCAAGAAGAAAACCGATATGCATGGAAACTTGGATACTTATAAAGCTAGACTTGTAGCAAAGGGTTTCACTCAAACTCAAGGGGTTGATTATGATGAAACCTTCTCACCTGTTGCGATGCTAAAGTCTATAAGGATATTGTTTGCCATAGCTGCTCATTATGATTATGAGATTTGGCAAATGGATGTCAAAACACTTTCCTAAATGGATATCTTGAGGAAGATGTCTATATGGTTCAGCCTGAAGGTTTTGTCGATCCAAAACATCCTAATAAAGTATGCAAGTTAAAGAAATCAATCTATGGATTGAAACAAGCATCGAGAAGCTGGAATCACCGTTTTGATGAGGAAGTAAAGAAATTTGGCTTCATCAAAAACGCTGATGAGGCTTGTGTGTATAAGAAGGCTAGTGGGAGCACAGTAACTTTCCTAGTATTGTATGTTGATGACATACTACTATTTGGAAATGACATTCCAACCTTGGAAGGTGTAAAAACCTGGCTTGGAAGTTGTTTTCCATCAAGGATCTTGGTGAAGCCGCCTATATTCTGGGAATAAAGATCTATAGGGATAGATCAAGGCGGTTGATTGGTTTAAATCAAAGTGCATACATTGATAAAATCTTGAAAGGTTCAAGATGGAGAACTCTAAGAAAGGTACCGTACCTATTCAAAGAGGAACGATATTGAGTACGACTCAATGTCCAAGCTCAAAGGATGAGCAAGATAAAATGAAGGCAATCCCATACGCATCTGCTATTGGATCCATCATGTATGCAATGATATGCACTCGACCGGACGTGTCATGCGCCTTAAGCATGACAAGTCGTTACCAGCAAAATCCTGGAAACAGTCATTGGATGGCTGTTAAGAACATACTTAAGTACCTAAGGAGGACAAGAGATATGTTCCTAATCTATGGATCTGGTGATGAGGAACTCGTTGTAAAAGGTTACACGGATGCGAGTTTCCAAACCGATCGTGACGATTCACGGTCACAATCGGGATACATTTTCATTCTGAATGGAGGAGCGGTCTCTTGGAAGAGCTCCAAGCAGGATGTGGTGGCTCTATCAACTACAGAATCAGAATACGTCGCCGCCTCATTGGCAGCTCAAGAAGCTGCATGGTTGAAGAAATTCATTGCCGATCTAGGGGTTGTCCCTTCCATTCAGGACCCCTAGAGATCTTTGTGATAACGAGGGTGCGATTGCTCAAATCAAGGAACCTCGTGCTCATCAAAAGACTAGGCACATTGAGCGGAGATTCAACTACATACGAGATGAAGTTGAAAAAGGAAAGATATGTATTCGCAAAGTTCACACGGATCAAAACATTGCGGATCCTCTCACGAAGCTCCTTGAAAAGGCAAAGCATGAAGGTCATACTTGTGCCATGGGACTTCGATATTCTAGTGATTGGATTTGATCTGTAAATTTTGTATTTGGATATGTGGAACTCTTTATTATTTGAATAAAATTATTTGGTTATAATGTTTCAATAATGTTCCAATTTAGCATGTTTAATCCATGAGTAAATTGTTTACTCTAAATTCCGTAGTCGTTCATACTTGTGGGAACAAGTGTGAGGATAAGATTATTATGAACTTGGATTGGTTGATATTCATAAGGATGAATATAGAGCAATGGGTTGCTACCAAGGTTCATAGATATTTGTGGGATACAAATATTGGACTAACCCGCATCTCAAATTTTACTACATGGAATCTTATTGATTGATCATAAGTAAATTTGAGTAAAGGCGAATATCATTTGGTATCCTCAGACCTGAGATACATATTGGGTTTTGATATTCACCAAGTGTTATACCTTGAGCTTATTCTTCACTGTCCTGAAATAGTGGACAGTACATAAGGGTATGTTCAGGTATGACACGAGGTGTTTGTGAGAAACGTATGTAGTCAAGATGGAATTTGTTCCTCTTATTCGTTGAGAGTTAGATGTCTAAGGCCTGATTAAGTTAAATCAACAAGGAATGATCATTCTGTGTCCTTGGATTTAACATGACATCTGTAACAAAAGGATAGATGATTAATTCACCTAAATCATTTCAAGTTGGATACTTAAATGAAATGATGTTATTGAATGGCCATAAGTCATGCGTATTAAGGGTAGTAAACCGTTGTTAGGCGGTATTTACTGCTTGCATCAATCTTCTATGAATCTTGGGCAAGTGGGAGATTGTAGGATTCTATATGCCCAAGACACGTAGAATATTGATGCGGTTAGTACGTTATGATCCAAGTCGGGTTATACCCAATAACAAGCTTAGCAAACACCAATTAATATTCAATTGATGATATGATCATGCAATTAAATATTTACACCAATTTAGAAAATGGGTTTTCTAAATAAGTTGCATATGAGAGGGAACAACTTATTAGGATATTTTGTTCAATAATATTATTTGATGTGTTATTTAAATTGGTTAGATGACACCAAATAATAATGAGAGATTATAACTTATAAGTTAAATGATTAATTGTATAAGTTATATAACTTGTACATACAATTAAATGGTTAATTGTATGTCTAGTTACAAGACCATTTAACTTGTGTGTATGTGTTCAATTTAAAAAAAAAAGGGGGAAACCCTTTTGGATCTAAACTTTCGGCCGCCCCCCCCCCCCTTTTGTTTTTATTGGACCTTTTGCCTTGAACACTACACACATTAACAAGTCTTGATTTCCTTGATCTCCATCCAATCTCTTTACATGCAATAGACACAAAAACTCCTCACTCTCTCTCTCTAAACTTTCGGCCAGGCAGCAGCATTGGAGGAGTTATGGAGTGATTTTGGTGTAGTGTTTTTCCTAACAAGAAGGTGTTTAGCAAAGGGCTTTGGGTATACAAGCTTGAGGACCTCTACACTTGAAGTCTTGGTCGATTTTAGCATCCAAAATCTCCCTTTCTTTGGTCGTTTTGCTGCTGAATAAGGTAGTTATCACAGCTCATTGAAGCTGTGATTTTATGTAGTTTAACATATGTTCATAGCTTGTTCATTCACATATTAAAGATCCTTTTGATTTGGGTTTGTTTCTCCATCTTAAAACATCATTAAGAACATGAAATTTTCAGTTTATAAACATGTTATAATGCTATACTTCCGCTGCATTTTTGTGTAAGTTTAAATGGTTAAACTACGGTTTTGGTGTTCTAACAAACCCATCAATTTGGGATGTCAGATCAGGAGTACAAACCCAAAATCAGCTATACTCAGCTGATTACGCCTCGGTTATGGAGAAGGGTTATATTCATGATGGTGCTTATCGGTGTTTTGTCTCACAGTTTGAGCCAAAATACATCAGTGATGCACTAAACGATGAGGCGTGGGTGAGTGCCATGCAAGAAGAACTTCTTCAGTTCAAGAAGTTAAGTGTGTGGACTCTGGTTGATAGACCTAAAGGTGCTAAGGTCATTGGCACCAAATGGGTCATGAAATGCAAGAAGGATGACCAAGGGGTCATTATCAGGAACAAAGCTCGATTGGTGGTTCAGGGATTCCGCCAAGTCGAGGAAATTGACTACAATGAAGTGTTTGCACCCGTGGCAAGGATGGAAGCCATTCGTATCTTCCTTGCCTATGCATCGTACATGAAGATTAAAGTCCACCAATTAGATGTGAAGAGTGCATTCCTTCATGGGGAAATCAGAGAGACAGTCTATGTCAGTCAACCCGAGGGATTTGAAGATCCTTATCATCGGGATAGAGTTTACAAACTCGACAAGGCTTTATACGGGCTTCATCAAGCTCCAAGAGCCTGGTATGAAAAACTCTCGACTCATCTTGTGAAACACGGATTTCGCAGGGGAGTCATTGACTGCACGCTGTTCATCAAGGAAAAAGATGGAGACCTACTGCTAGTACAGATTTATGTCGATGACATAATCTTCGGTTCAAAGAACGAAGAGTTATGCAAAGAGTTTGAAGCAGTTATGAAGAAAGAGTTTGAGATGAGTGCCATGGGGGAGATGAAGTTCTTTCTCGGGTTACAGGTGGATCAGACACCAAATGGGATCTTTCTACATCAGACCAAGTATGTAGGAGACATTCTCAGTCGTTTTGACATGGAGAATGCTTCTGCTGCTGGGACTCCACTTGCTACGAATCATGATATAGCACCTGATGAAAATGGAGATCTAGTGGACGCCACAATGTTTAGAGGAATGATTGGATCCCTCATATATCTCACAGCCTCAAGACCTGATATCATGTATGCTACATGTTTATGTTCTAGATATCAGGCCAAGCCTAAGGTCAACCATCTGATCGGGGTCAAAAGGATTTTTCGTTATCTAAAGGGTACACCCACACTTGGGTTGTGGTATCCTCATGATGATGATTTTGAGCTCACGGCGTATAGTGACTCGGATTACGGGGGCTGCAAGATGAACAACAAGTCTACATCAGCAGGGTGTCAATTCCATGGGAGAAGATTAGTTACCTGGCAGTGTAAGAAGCAGACATCGGTTGCATTGTCAACCTGTGAAGCCGAATATGTTGCTGCTGCAAGTTGCTGTTCACAAATCATCTGGATTCAACAGCAAATGCGGGATTACGGTTTAAAGTTCTCTTCTACTCCTATTTTTGTTGATAACTCTGCTGCAATTGCAGTAACTAAAAATCCGGTCCAACATCCTAAGACCAAACATATTGGTATTAAATACCATTTCATAAGAGACTGTTTTGAAAATAACTTAATTGATGTGGTAAAAATTAATAGTGATTTTCAACGCGCTGACCTCTATACTAAAGCCTTTGATAAACCACGTTTTCAATATTTGCTAGAGGTCAACGACGTTAAAAAGAAAAGTGAGGTTATTCCTGATGATGATCATGTGTAGTCCGATGTTGGTTTAGTTAATTTTCTTCTTTATTTTATTTTATTTGTTTATTTTAGTCCGTTTAAATTAAACTCATGTTGTTTTGCTGTTTATTAAAATCCTAAAATAATTAAACCAGTTATGATTTTAGTATTTTAGGGGGAGAATAAGTCAGCAAGTAACATTAAAAAAAAACGAGGGAGAAGGAGTGGATAGCTGATATAAGGTAGATCGTATCTGTGATACCGATTCAAACCCTATGGAAAATGATAGTACACAGGAACAAATCAAGAGGGACTTTAAAAATTTAATTTAGAAAAGATGCAAAAATTCAAAGTATAAGTCTGTGTAGTCTAAGCAATATAAAAGGGAAGATGATAGAAAAACTGGTAACTACTAAGGTAACACAAAGAAAGTAGACCTAGAGGTTGCTAGACCACAAATGATATGTCGGTAGATTCAACACAATAGATGATTAGACCTGACTGGTGATTTCAAGATCAAACTAAGTTGTTCAACTAACTGTGGACTTCTATCTTATCACTGATTAACACAATCAACAATATTCCAATAAGGGGTAATGAGCATGTAAACGCCACAAATGTGTGCGGATGACCATAAATAGAGCAAAGCACGAAAAATTGAAAGACAAATGCTATCAAGCTAATGAATTATGTTGTTGGTGCATCTAGTGCAAAATAAAATTAAGCTGCTCTAACAAGGAGATAGGTTGTGTGCCTCTCTGCTGTGCGATGGCACTGACCTGAGGATAAGCATAACCTAGATATTCTAGAATTCATTGTTGTTTGCCGCCTCTCTGCTGTGCGATGGCACTGACCTGAGGACTGGCTTCTCGTTGAAAGCTCTAAGAATAGTCTCTTCTTGTAATAATACCCGTAGACCGCTCAAAAGCTCCTGAGAAATGTTGATTACCATATAAGTGTGGGATCCACAAATGTTAGTTGAAATAATTAAACCTAAAACTATCACCAGTCTGTGTCAAAAGTCTGTGTATGGATTTAAGAGGACAAACATATTGACAATCATTGTGGCTGCAATTATTGAAAGTTCAAATCAATGTGGTAATCTAAGAGTTCCAGTATGATTTCCTAAAGTTGCTAACGACTCTGGATGAAAACCTTGAATTGAGCATCAAAAGATTTTGATAACAAGTCCCAAATGATTTGACTTGCCTGTATGATTTCAAAATTGAATTGATCCAGGTGTGGTCAATCTAAGTTGAAGCTGCCTATTCTGGAACCAAATCCCGTAGATTTCCATCTTAGGATTTATCTCTCACAAAAAGCCAAAAACAAGTCTTATTTTGATTCTTTAGTTTAATTTTCTATTTAAGTTAGTTATTTCAGTTTGTTTTGTCTGTCGGACTACATCAGGAAAATCAGTAAGGGATCAACTCAACTAAAAGGGTCATGTCTGAGATGACCACATGTGTTTTAAAAGTTTAAAAGAGTCACGTATGAGGTGACAAAGTGTTTAAAAGAGTCACGTCTGAGGTGACTAAATTGTTTAAAAGGATCACGTCTGAGGTGATCAAAAGGTTTTCAAGTTAAAATGATCATGTCTGAGATGATCAAATGCTCATAATGTTAATCTCAAAAGTTAAAAGGGTTTTAAAAATAAAGTGTTCAAAATGGCTGAAAATTCACTAAGTGTGACCCATTCACACGATTGGACCATGAGTATGGACCAACCATGCGAATGGCTCCCATTCGCACGACTGGACATGAGATTGAGCCATTCACCCGAATGGCTTATCAGAATGACTCATTCGACCGAATGGAAGGGGGCGAATGAATCAGTCGACCGACTGAGACTCAGTCAGTTAACTGAAGGTGCGAATGAAAGGGCACGATTGAGTCAGTCGACCGACTGAACCTCAGTCGGTCAACTGCATGCGATTGACTGGGCCAATCGCACGATTGAGCCTCAGTCGCCCGAATGAACTGAGCGAATGAGGCCAGTCGGCCGATTGAGCTCAGATTCAGTATTTAAAGGGGCACAGTCGATCGCATTTCACTCATCACACCCAATCGCTCCCAAATCGCACTTCTTCCCGTTACTCTGCCAAAATTTCATTAGACCTTGTTTTCACATTGCTGTTGATCTTCTGACGTTCGTTGACCTATATACAGGTAGATGGCATTGATATCGCACCGAAAACAGAAGGAATGGAACCCTAATTTGGTGATGTTCGAATGAACGCAAGAAACGGACTGAAAAGTGACCTAATAACCTACCTAAACTATGCAAAATGTTAAAATTAAGTTTAATAGGTTATTAGTAATGAGATGGCGAGTCTATTGAACCGGTAACCCATGTTAAAACACTTGTTTTGATAAAGATTCGAACAGCAGGCGACTGAACTATGGGACAGGCGACTGGTCGTCCGGATGAACTCCAATCGCACGATTGAATCTTGCGATTGGGTCAATCGGCCGAATGAACCATGCGAATGAGCTCAGTCGGCCGACTGAACCAATCGCAGACTCAGTCAGCAGATTGAACTCAATCGCATGTCACATTTGCCCGAATGAGCTCAGTCGCATGAAAGGACACCCGACTGACTTCAGTTGCATGATTCATTCGCACGAATGAATCGGAATGAATTTAAACACTACACTTAGAACTGAATTTTGATGTATTATGTACTAATAGTTCTGTGTCTTGTGTTTCAGGAAAATGGCTGATAGATGGTCCATTAATCCAAAGCACAACATATGTGCTCACTTGGATCATACTACTCGGATTGGGGCCGAGTTCACAGAGATTATAGCTTTCCTTAGACGTTCCAGGATACATAAGGCTATATCTACACCTTGCACGCCCTACAGATCATTACACCAGGCATTCTGGGAGAATGCCTCCGTGGATCGTTCTCTTGAGCCCTACAGTATTCGAAGCTCCATTCTGGGTCATGATATTGAGGTTACTGCTGCAGACATCTAGAGAGTTCTTGAGTTTGGGGACGATGCTGATCACCCCACCAGATTACATCCACTGACTGTCCGAGGCTGCTTCCTCAGGATCAAGTACGCTGGGGACATAAACTCGGGTGTGCTCAACAAGAGCAACCTGTGCCCCCAGTACAAGTACTTGGCGCATGTGATCCTAAAGTGCATTGCTTCGCGGAGGGGTGGGTTCGACGACCTATCAAACCAGATTCAGAATGCCTACGTGGCACTGGTGCTGAACCACCCTTTCAGCTTTTCGAGTATGATATTCTCTTATTTGGTGGAGAACCTGGAGGCAAAGGGGAAGGAAGGATTCTGTATGTACCCTAGGTTTCTTCAGCTGATCTTCAACGAGAAGCTGCCACTTCTACCCAAGGAGAGTCATGATGCGGTTGCTTTGGAGATTATGGATGACACGACCTTGGGTCGTATGAGGGTGTATAGGGGCAAGCAGGTGAAGCCCCAGGTGAAGAGGTTGATTGGCCACTTGGCCAATGAGAGATACGTGGCGCCGGGGAGACGCAAATGGCGTCATGATGATAGTGATTCTGATGACGAGAGGCTACTACTCCCAGAGCATGATTCTGACGATGACGACAGTGGGGACGTTAGGGATGATATGCCTACTCCACCGAGAGGCACAGTTTCTGATGTTGTACCTCCAGTGTCCGCCCCAGCTGGAGATGTAGCCGAGTCTGCTGGATTCCATCAGGACTTTGTTCCTGATGTGGAGGAAGAGGAGTCTGACGAGGAGCCCCTAACACGAACTGTGGGAAGCAAAGTGGTTCCCACAGAATATGGGCTAAGGGCGGTTGGTGAACGCCCAAGAGACTCAGGAGAGACAGCTACTGATCTGAGTTATGCACCGGAGTCAGCAAGCAGAGTTGTAGGGGGAGCATCGACCTCAACGGGGACAAGGAGGAAAAGGATGGCTCTGCCCCATGGTCAGAAGAAGAAGAAGCGACGTTTGACATTCGTTACCACCATAGCCACTACCGCTACCACCACCACTACCACTTCCACAACCACACCATCCACCAACACAGCCACCACAGCCACACCATCCACCAACACAGCCACCACAGCCACCACAGCTACCACAGCCACCACCACACCTCCCACCACAGTACAGATTTCATCTACCACCATATCCTTCACTCCCACATCACCTCCACCACCTCACAGACCCATCTTTACTACAGCCACCACCACCACCACTACCCACCAAGCTGGACCCTCAGCCCATCCCTCTCATACTTATGGATCACCTCTACCTCTAATTGGGGTAGAGGAACAGCTGTCTGCACTCAACCGGATGGTGATGCGCCTATTAGCTGCAGATGAGGAGAAGGCGGCTTAGATCCGCCAGCTTGCTGACCTGACTGCTGCACAATCTCACCAAATTGCAGAGCAGGCTCGAGTTATTGAGGAGCAGGCCCAACAGATGGCTGCTCAGAGCCATGAGATAGCCCAACTCCAGGAGCAAAGTGTCACATCCACTAAGAAGATAGAGGAGTTGGAGGAGGCGAAGAAGACGATTCTGTTAAAGCTAAAGGGATCTAAGGAGGAGCCCTTGAAGATCAAGGAGGGGGACGGAGATGATGGTGATGATGATGATGAAGATGATAATGAGGATGATGAGGATGAGACAAAGGAGGATGAGGAAACTGAAGGAGAAAGGACAGAGGAGAAGGATGATGATGATGATGCAGAAGGAGGGGATGCTGCTGCATCGGCCTCTGCTTCAGGTCAAGAGAGGAGGTCCAAGAACAGACAAGACCAACCAGCTTCTTCCTCTGCTCCACCAAGTGATGAGCCGATGATACAGGACAAAAGTAAAGATTAGATGTTTATGTATTTATTTACTTTTGTATTTGAATCATGTATTGAAAACTATGTATTTAATGTTTATATTAAGTTAATGCATTTCTGTTTGATTAATTACTAATGGTTGATATGTTGAATGTGTAAATCAAACAGATCCAAGTTACCAAAGGGATGAGTTTGATGTTGCTCCCCTTCAGCAGGTCAAGACTCAGCTAACAATGATTCTTGATCTGCAAGGGATCGTAAGGAGGTCAGTGAGTTATACCCCTGAAGAAGGGGAAATAATTCACGACCTATCAAACGAGGAACTCGCAGAGATCTTCAAGCTCAATCCAGATGAGATAGTGAAAGATGCTCCGACATGCGACTCGACCAGTGACGAAGAGCTCAACGATGTTGATGAAGTCAAGATTGAAGATGTCACTACCGAGCACTACCCTCAGTATGCTGACAATGAGGGAAATGTGGTCCCCAATCTGGGTGAATCCCTCGTCAGCGATACTTTTGAGGTATTAGACAAGATGGAGCAAGAATCAAAGAAAGCAGAAGGAACGGCCCAAGCCTCAAATGATGATGTCGACATCCGAAAGGCTGAGTGGGCTGCATGTTTTGAAGAAGTTAGAGCCCAACGCGCAGCACCGAAACAGGATGCCTACACTAAACTCTACCGAGTCAAGTAACATCATAGAGTGTCTGGCAGGATCATAGCGTGGGCGTATTTTGAGGATCTTAATGTATATGCAGTTAAGAGGGAAAATGGCATAGAGTACTTCAGATTCCCACATGATCTGGAGACTCTACCAGGTTTTGAGCTCAACCAGCTGGCTAAACTAAATCTTTTGTATGCTGACCCGAGGAAGATGTCAGGCTGGTTTGAGGCTGCCCTAAAGAAGGAGTACCACACCAAGTGGGTTAACTTTAGACCCCAACAGCCTACAAGGTATATTAGAAGGTCTAAGGTTGATGCCATTACTGGAAAGCCGAAGATAGTGTTGAAGTGGAGTCCTCCGCGCACAATGTCAAGAATCCCACTATGGAAATGCCACAGGACTTCACTCCACACTTTAAGTGGTGGTACTACGATTAGAGAACAGCAGAAGCGGTCATAGTCCTAAGTAAAGAGGGCCAAATGGATACGATCAGGGTATTCGACCCGATGTGGCTTACAAACTTGTCAGCAAATGATGTCTACACGCTATACAAGTGGCCACTGTTCTATGATACGCAGGATATTGTACAAGCCCTCCAGTTCCAGAACGTTATACGACTCTGCTTCGCGTTTGAGATTCACGCGGGAGTCACAAAAGAGGAGAAGTACAAGAAATACAAGGAGGTAATGCAGAAATCAAGACAATAGAGAGTTCTAGGTCCAAGGGGGAGTTTGTTGATACATGTATGTCCCTAGATCAGGATATGAAATGTAATAGATCTTGTTTATCTGATTCTGATGTAATTTGAAATGATTAATGAAATGATATTGATTGTTTGTGATTTGTAATGTGTAATTTTTCATTAATGAGTCGATATTGAATTGGTAATTAGGTTTGTGATTGTTTGAATGGTTACACATAATGTTATATTAATTAATACATTCAAACTTAACACAATGAAGTTCTCATGCGAATGGCCCATGCGAATGGACCACACGCATGAATAACTTCATACGATTGACTCAGTCGCACGACTGAACCAGGAGACTGGATCAGTCGTATGATTGACACATAAGATTGGCTCAGTCGCACGACTGAACACTCAGTCGTGCGAATGAATCAACCGCATGGTTCAATCACACGATTGGACCATAAGTATGGTTCAGTCGTGCGATTGAACCATGCGGTTGATTCATCCTTGATCAGTTCCAACCACCTCCTCTGCCTCATATTGAGTTCCTTTTGTTCAAAGAAATACTTCAGACATTTATGATCAGTGAAGATGGTGCACTTCACCCCATACAGGTAGTGCCTCCAAATCTTCAATGCAAACACCACCGCGGCCAACTCCAAATCATGGGTAGGATAATTGGCCTCGTGAACCTTTAATTGTCTAGAAGCATAGGCTATCACCTTCCCTCGTTGCATCAACACGCAACCCAATCCTGCATACGAGGCATCCGAGTAGACAACCATATCCTCGTTCCCTTTAGGTAACGTCAAGACAAGGGCTTGAGTTAACCTATTCTTCAGTTCTAGGAAGGCGTTCTCCTTATCAGTACCCCATTCATACATCACGTTCTTTCGGGTCAACTTTGTCAAAGGAGAAGCTATCTTGGAGAAATCATGGATAAACCTCCTATAGTAGCCTGCCAGGCCTAAGAAACTGCGAATCTCGGATGTCGTCTTTGGAGGTTCCCATTGCATTACCGCTTCAACCTTCGCAGGGTCCACCCTGATCCCTTCAGGATTAACCACATGACCCAGAAATTGAACTTCTCGTAGCCAAAACGCGCATTTAGAGAACTTAGCATATAGCTTCTCACTTCTGAGCGTCTCCAATACTTCTCGAATATGATCGGCATGTTCCTCTTCACTTTTTGAATAAATCAAGATGTCATCAATGAACACTATCACCGATTTATCCAACATCGGCCGACATTCCCGATTCATAAGATCCATAAAAGCAGCTGGCGCGTTGGTCAAACGAAAGGACATGACGAGGAATTCGTAGTGTCCATAACGCGTACGGAACGCTGTCTTAGGAATGTCTTGTTCTTTCACCTTCAGTTGGTGGGAACCAGACCGCAGGTCTATCCTGGAAAACCAGCTGGCACCCTGAAGTTGATCGAACAGGTCGTCGATCCTTGGTAATGGATACCGATTCTTTACGGTCAGCTTATTGAGCTCGCGATAGTCAATGCACATCCGCATGCTACCATCTTTCTTCTTGACGAATAAAACCTGAGCACCCCATGGAGAGATACTCGGTCAGATGAAGCCTTTATCCAGTAAATCTTGCAACTGGTCCCTTAGTTCTACCATCTCCGAAGGAGCTAATTGATACAGTGCTTTAGCGACAGGTTGTGCTCCCGGTAGCAAATCAATCTGGAATTCGATTTCGCGGTCAGGCGGCACACCGGTCAGGTCTTCAGGAAAGACGTCAGAAATCTCGCACACTACCGGCACGTCTGATAATTGTGGCTCTGGTGCATCCACATCTTTTACATAGGCCAAGTAAGCGCTGCACTCACGTCTCAAGTACTTTTCAGCTGCGATCATCGACACGACCTTTGGTACATAGCACTCCTTATCTCCACGAATCGTAACAGAACTACCGTCGGGCGCTGTTAGACGAATTATCTTCTTGCTACATACTATATTGGCTTCATAGGTAGCTAACCAATCCATGCCTAACACCACATCGAAACCTCCTAAGGCCATAACATGCAACCTAGGAGGGAACTTACAATCCTCTAACTCAATCAGGCAATCCTCAACCACCTCAGTTATCTTAGTGGACTTACCAATGGCTGTTTCTACATAGAAAGGCTCATCTAACTTTCTACTCTTATCATGCAACAAATGACAAAAGACAACAAACACAAAACTCCTACTAGCACCATAATCAAAGAGCACAAAAGCATATTCATGGTCTACCAGAAACATACCTGAAACTACTTCTGGGTCTGCCCTGGCCTCCTCGCGAGTTATGTTGAATGCCCTCGCCTTCGCCTTTGAACCGTCACCCGTTCCCTTATCTCCAGCTTTAACCGTTCCTGATCCTTCTGGTTTTCCTTTCTTACATTCTCTTCCCACATGAGCCATCTCACCACACTGGTAGCACTTACCCACCTTGCAATCCCTAGCATAGTGGCCGTTACCTCCACATTTGAAACATTTTCCCGTCCCAACTCTGCACTCCCCTGAATGACCTTTTCCACATTTTCTACAATCACCTCCTTCACCAGTATTTCCCTGTCTCCCAGACTCATCCTCAACCCTCATCCTCAACCCTCATCCTCTTCTCTCCACTCCGGAAGTTATCCCCTCCGAACCTCTTCCCATTTCCATTCTTGTTCCCATTCCATTTCTCCACCTTCTTCTGTACAGGCACTAGGTCTCTCTCATCGTACAACCTCCCAGCTAAATCCACCACAGACCTAAACGTACCCGGTCTGGCTGCAATCATGTGCCTCCTAATGTCCACAGGCAAACCCTGTATGTATCTTTTGATCTTCTTGGATGCAGGCATCACCATGTCTGGCACAAGTCTTACAAGTTCATTGAACTTGGAGGTATACTCCTGATGAGTCATGTTCCCAGCCTTCAAATACAAGAACTCCTTTTCAATCTTGTCTAATTCCCGATGGGGACAATACTCCTCCAGCACTAACTCCTTCAACTCCGACCACTTCATTTTGGCTATCGATCGCTTTCCTTAAGCCTGGACAAGATTGTCCCACCAGCACAATGCTGAGTCAACGAAGGAATGAGTGGCAAACTTAACTTTTTGATCTTCCCGGCACTCACTAAACTCCAGTACCGCTTCCATCTCTCCGACCCAACGATGAGCGGTAGTAGCATTGTCTTTACCGTCAAAGGTTGGGGGCTTGCACCTTTGAAATGCCCCATAGTTGCACCCTCTAGTAGTCTCTCTCTCGGACTCTTCATCACTGTCGTCATCATGGACTACCACCTTAGGGTTTGATGGCTCCTCTTCAGATTCCTCAGTCCTCCCAGTGGACCTTCCTGAATTCTTCTCACTTTCCTTCCCCTTCTTCTCAGCTTTCTCTCCATCCTTGACTTCTTTGATCACCTCGGTCACCACCGAGGGTAATACATTTTGCATGACATTGTAGACCTCATCAGCAATAGCCTCCTTCACAGTGGGTTTGAGGGTGGCTGATCCCTCCCCCTCCGGGTGACTATGGAGGTCTGACTCCTCATGAACAGTCTCAGGAGCCTTAGCTTTGCTCCGGGTGACACGTGGCTCAGTAGTACGCCCACCACGATCACCTCCTCGGGTTGCCTTCCCTGATTTTCTACCAGCCATAACTAATTCCTATAAGATTCAAACACCAAAATGGTTATTCAAGATAATTGCTCAGATCATTATAAGTATGGTAAGTCCTTAATTACAGTGGCCAAGTGTGATTAACCACTTACCTTACCCTCTTGTCCCAAGCAATCACTATCCTAACACATATTAGTATTCAAATCTACAAGCACATAAAACAAATAGCACACGCACATAATTCCGGTTCTACTTGAAACTTTTACCTGATGGCACGTAGCTACTTGGATTGGCATCCTTCATTCGGTCCCATTTTCAGTTTAAGTTTAGGTTTTGAAAATAGTTTACCCAATTCTCTTAAACTATGGCTCTAATACCAACTTGTAAGGCCCCGTTCCCGGAAAGCCTCACAGTTGGTTAATCATAGCATAAAATCAGTTTAATAACAAAACATTGCAGCGGAAATAATTAGACATTCATTTAAAACTTAGAAACCATATCGTACTCATACATTTGTCCTTTAATTGCAAACAAAACATATTACTTGTTCTTAAATTACAATAAAGATTTCATAAATAGGAATGCCATCCATAGTTCCCCAAGTAGCTCCGTGTGCCATCCTCAGCATCAGCACTTACCTGCCAACTATTATGCATAAAAGTCAGCTTCGCAGAATGAGTTCCAGTTTTAAATAATAAAAGAAAATATAATTTTATCCTTCATATAATGACCAAGCATACATCATAGTACATAACATAACATGCATCATAATAAACATGTTCATTATCTTTCATTCTTTCATTATCTTTCAATATCTTTCACTTTCATCATAAACGAGATTGCACAAAGCAAGAGCTCCAAGTTGATTGACAACAAATGCCAATCCCTGTCGGTACACATGAATACGGTAGCTAACCCCCGACAGTTGATCCACACTGCAAGGCACATAGCCCGCTCATGAATACGGATCCATCATCATAAATCAGACTCACATAAGTGAAGTCTATCATAGTGCTTGCAAGACTTTACATCATCAAACGGGCCCGGGGGTAACATTCATTAAGTTTCGCTTTTCATTAATATCATCTTCCACTTTAATATATAATACTTAACTTATTAAGTACACAACATACCAAGATTTTAAACATTTATATAGCACATTTACTTATAGAAAAATCGTTCTTCCTGTTTAAACCCCTTAAAATCTTGGTCATTTGAAAACGTAATTTTAGTATGCAAAATAGCCCGAAAACATGGAAAAACTTATAAATAGGGGATCTAGAACTCATCTGAATACCACGAATAACTTCTAGGCTAATCTTACAAGGCTAGGATCACTCTACACAGCCTGCAGACAAGCTAACATCTAAAGCAGTTAATTTCTGCCTAAATTCGCTGCTAATTTCGCTGCAAGATCAACAATTTCACAGCTAGATTCCCCAACACTTTTGCTGCTAGTTTCACCAGCAGTTTCGTTGCTAGTTGCGCTGGCACCTTCGCTGGCAGTTTCCCTGGCATTTTCGTTGCCAGTTTCGCTGCCAGTTTCGCCCAACTTTCGTTGGAAAACCATGTCTGCGAAACTACATGCGAAACTATAGTTACGCAGGAAGTCCTCATAGTTTCGCTGATTGAATGTGCAAATTCGCTGGATGCATATACAGTTTCGCTGATCGCATAAAAATTACGAATCATCCCGTTTTTAACCCAAAATCATAACTTTTTACGTCCAATCTCTCAGTTTATCATCCATGAGGCTAAATCTAAGCTTTATACATGTTTTCATACGTAAAAATGTGACCTTTATGCGATTCTTTGCAACTTTTCAAAACCCAAAACCCTAGAATCCGGGTTTGATCTACAGAAGGGTTTAGAGGTCGATTCTTACCTAGATTTGTTGCTTCTTTCTTAGGTCTTGATGCTCCAACACTTAGATCTTCAATCTCTTAACCTTGGAAGCTTCAAAATCTTGAGTTTTCTTCACTTTCTCTCTCTACTTTCTCTCTCTATGAATTTTGGTTGCTAGGGTTGCAATGAGGAAGATGAAGGCTGGTTTGGGTGCTTAAGGGCTGATTATGGGCCTTTAATCCCATAGGCCACTACCCAATAAGCCTAATTTAGCCCATGACCATTTCTTTACCTTTTTAAAATACCCAATAATTAAGCCCATTATCCTTAATGACTCATTTTGACTTTTCGGGGTGTTACAGGCGGTAAGGTTAAATCCATTTAAATATTCTGACATCATTAATAAAATCTTTGCTTTTTACAGAGTGGGGCCCAAAAGATTTCCATTACATAGTAAAAGCTTTCTTCCGAGTATAAAACATTTCCGAAGGTAATTGATGGGTGCGGATAGTATATATATTTTGATATAGATTCTTTGCACATATTAAGTTTTAAATGGTTATTACTAATACTAAACCACACACACAAAAGGCAAGTGTACCTGTCGTATGGTAATATAGTGTTGGTAAGAACCGAGTATCAATCCACGGACACACTAAGCCTACTCAACAACCCTCATAATTGACTATCAGTTTTATGTTTTTAGAAAATGATAAGTTAAACATGATAACAATAAATAAAGATAGATAAAGATAAATAAAGATAGGTTGAGACTTTTGGTGATTCTTTCAGTGAAGTGAGGCTGTTATCCTAATTTATATTACACTTATGTAACTGTGATGAATTGGTGGTGTGATTTAAATTATGTAATTATGTTAATGTTTAAAAAGATAAGCTGACGCGATTTCTCGTCTATCCTGCTGCCGTAGTGACTAGATCCTATCAGGCTGAGTTTTACTGCTCAGATCAAAGCCCTAGTAATGTAGGTAAATCTTTTGTAACCTATTTGACATTCGATTTCTGAAAACATAACTTAATGTTAAAAAAAGAGTTGATCAGATTCCTTCCTAACATACCATTAATTTTAGAAAACCGTAACAATTACGGAAGATTTCTCAAACTAACAAAAGGGAACCCGCAAATGATCAGAAAGTTAAAGTGATATGATTTCTAATAACCATTTCTAGTTCACTAGCCATGGATTTATTATGAAGACCGGTTTCGCGAATGAAAGTTGATCATACGTTTTTCAACATTGTATGACAATCACAATCACAAACCATAAATCTATAACTTCCCATTCAAATATAGATGCTACCCATCAATAGTTTTCCCAAGACCACCATAACATTAACATAATATATATCACACCATTAATTCATCACAAATTACATAAGTTTCATTAAATTAGGATAACACATGAAGTTTAGCTCACAAGAAGCTTGAACATAACATCAAAGATAAAAGATAGTAATGAAATCATCGGTAAATTAGAACAATCAAACCGGTGATCCATTATGGATGATATTAAACGATCCCAAGCTTCTTCTAAGTGTTTAATGAACCTCCAAAACCTTCTAAGGACCTTCAAAGGCTGGGTTCCCGAGAGGGAACACCAACAATTCACCTTCCAAAAGCTTCTCTTCAAGTTGCAAATGAAGTCTTATTTATAGGCTTTCTAGAGTGTTTAAGCACGGCCCCGTGCCTAAAAGGCACGGCCCTGTGGTAGTACAATGTACGTAAAAGTTGGTTGGCTCGTACGCTCAGATGTTGTCAGGCACGGCCCCGAGTTCGATGGGCACGACCCCGTGTTTGTGGTGGGGCACGACCCCGTGCCTCCTGGGGCACGCCCCCGTGCCTCGGGTCGGGGAACAGTACTTTTTGTCGTGTCGGACCAACAAACACGGGGTGTGTTGATTTAAGCACGGAGGTGTGTTTCAGGCTAGGCTTGAAATCAAAAACTTGGTTTTCTTCATTTTCTTCTTATTTTTGCTCATTTTGTTCATCTTGGTCTTTTCCAAGCCTGAAAACACAATATGAACGATTTAAGTATCAAATCATCATTTTCAGTAAGAGTTTATGGAATAATTGATGTGCAATTGATATGTTTTATATGTATAATTTGGATCACAAAATATCCCCACACTTAAACTTTGCTTATCCTCAAGCAAAATCACTCAAAATAGCAACACCACCAAAAACCAAATAAATCAAGATATAAATATGTCTTTCAAGAACTATACAAGTAAACTTGGTTTGCCCAAATATAAACAGTTAAGCACATGTGGAATGATATCCTTTCAAGCAATAGAATGGTTTCTAAATATTTTTAACATTTAAAAATTCACACTTCTCACAAGGTGCACTCACACTCGGCTATATATATGGAATCATACATAAGATGAAGTATGACTAATACGCTCAATTGCCTAGTATGAATACGTGTGAAATCATATGCTTGGTAAGGGATCAAATCTCCACCTATGTTAAGTATTTACTTGCATAAATCATTAGGTCTTTGATGGGTTGTAATTTGGCTCGGGTTTAGGGTATGGATTATTTGGGTAAAACTGGCTAAATGCTAAAAACAGTGGTCTTGGCTTATTTCATAAACTAAAGTGAAACCAATAAAGTGGTTTCTTATACAATACTCAAGCTAGAAGAGACATGCTAACTTGAGGACTAGTTTATGATCAGATCGTCAAGATAGTATTGCATTTTCAAAAATGCACCTCATCCTTAACCGGATGATATACGTAGGTATCCTTTCTTTTTAAGGGTCGTTCGGCTTTGAGCCTAAAAGCACCCAACGGATTTGGATGTCGAATTCTTGGATTCGGTTTGGTTTTTGTTGCATTTTCCTTCATGAAACTAGTTCCCCACAAGTTAATAATCTTTCATATCATTTTTTTCTTTCTTGAACACATATCTTGAAATACCACAAAATGATGGAACTAGTTTTCTTCTTCATTTTTTTTCTTTCTTTCTTTCTTTGAAATAAGCCAAAACATGTCTTTAACGAAAACAGGTATTGTTGAAGACTTTTTGGTTAAGTGGCTTAGTGGTTTGGGTGATCTAAAATGAAAACGTTTAAGCTCAACGGGGCTAACTAGGGATAATGTTTGGGTAAGGATATTTGAAAATGCTAGAGGCTCGAATGTCGGGTTTTCCTAATTGGCTAAATCCTTTTTATGCAAGAAACACTTATAAGGTTTTGAAATGCATACCCAAAACAAGTTCTAATTCACACGCAACATAATGCACCCTCAATATATCCATAATGAAAGCAAAAATGCATAAATGCAAAGCTTGTTTAAGGCTCAAAAATAAGCTCACACATCGGATGGAATTGGGTATAAGTGTTTCATTTTACATGTTTGAATATTTTCACCAACTCTTTTTGCTTTTCAAGATATCACGAAAAATATTTTTTAAGATTATTTGGGTTTGCTTTGTTTGCTTATTTATTTCTCGAAAACATATATTTATATTTTGTTTTATCGTTTCATGCTTCCGGTGTTGTTTTCACAAATATTAAAATAAGAGTGACTTTTTGCAAAAGATTTAATTATAACTTGGACCTATTTATAAGTAAAGTATCAAGCATGTATTACCCTTCCCCACACTTAAACTTCACATTGTCCTCAATGTGATTCATAATAAATATTAAGTAGAGAAAGGCAAACGAAAACTCCCCTAAAATGATGAGTCAAATGCGTGCGATCGTTTTTCCATAGCCGTCTTGAATTAGCTCAAAAGAATGCATCGGGATTAATCTAAAACATCACCAATTTATTTAAAGCAGAAAATTAAAGTCCTAAGCACACATAATAAATTAAACAGACAGAAAATAACATATAGCCATGTTTTGATTACGGGTCCTTGGCTTGACCCTTCCCCACACTTAGTTTTAATGAGGTGGAGGTTTATCACCTCCGAGAAAATCTTAGTTGGTACATTGATTTGGCCATTAACCAATTACCATTGACTTTGAAGTTCAATCCCTCATTGTTTTCAACCTTGATAGCATTATGTGGATAAACTTCTTCGTTTTTTTTTAATTTTTAATTTTTTTTAAATAAAACAAAATAGTCAAAAATTTGGATCGTCTTTGAAACTAACATGTGTCCCTGGTAACGGCACCAAAAACATGATGGGTGCGGATAGTATATATACTTTGATATAGATTCTTTGCACATATTAAGTTTTAAATGGTTATTACTAATACTAACCACACTCATAAAAGGCAAGTGTACCTGTTGTATGGTAATATAGTGTTGGTAAGAACTGAGTATCAATTCGTGAACACACTAAGCCTACTCAACAACCCTCATAATTGACTATTAGCTTTATATTTTTAGAAAATGATAAGTTAAACATGATTACAATAAATAAAGATAGATAAAGATAAATAAAGATAGGTTGAGACTTTTGGTGATTCTTTCAATGAAGTAAGGCTGTTATCCTAATTTATATTACACTTATGTAACTGGATGAATTGGTGGTGTGATTAGAGATATTAAATAATGTAATTATGTTAATGTTTATAAAGATTAGCTGGCGCAATTTCTCGTCTATCCTGCTGCCGTAGTGACTAGATCCTGTCGGGCTGAGTTTTACTACTCAGATCAAAGCCCTAGTAATGTAGGTAAATCTTTTGTGACCTATTTGACATACGATTTCTGAAAACATAACTTAATGTTAAAAACAGAGTTGATCAGGTTCATTCCTAACATACCATTAGGTTTAGAAAACCGTAACAATTACTGAAGATTTCTCAAACTAATAAAGGGAACCCCCAAATGATCAGAAAGTTAAAGTGATATGATTTCTAATAACCATTTCTAGTTCATTAGCCATGGATTTATTATGCAGACTGGTTTCGCGAATGAAAGTTGATCATACGTTTTTCAACCGTGTATGACAATCACAATCACAAACCATAAATTTATAACTTCCCGTTCAAATGTAGATGCTACCCATCAATAGTTTTCCCAAGACCACCATAACATTAACATAATATTTATCACACCATTAGTTCATCACAAATTACATAAGTTTCATTAAATTAGGATAACGCATGAAGTTTAGCTCACAAGGAGCTTGAACATAACAACAAAGATAAAAGATAGTAATGAAATCATCGGTAAATTAGAACAATCAAACCGATGATCCATTATGGATGATGTTAAACGATCCCAAGCTTCTTCTAAGTGTTGAATGAACCTCCAAAACCTTCTAAGGACCTTCAAAGGCTGGGTTCCCAAGAGGGAACACCAGCACTTCACCTCCCAAAAGCTCCTCTTCAAGTTGTAAATGAAGTCCTTTTTATAGGCTTTCTGCAGTGTTTAAGCACGGCCCCGTGCCTAAAAGGCACTGCCCCGTGGTAGTACATAGTACGTAAAAGTTGGTCGGCTCGTACGCTCAGATGTTGTCGGGCACGGCCCCGTGTTTGTGGTGGGGCACGGCCCCGTGCCTCTTGGGGCACGCCCCCGTGCCTCGGGTCGGGGAACAGTTCTTTTTGTCGTGTCGGACCAACAAACACGGGGGTGTGTTGATTTAAGCACGAGGGTGTGTTTCAGGCTGGGCATGGGGGCGTGCCTCATGAAGCACGACCCCATGCTTGAAATCCAAAACTTGGTTTTCTTCAATTTCTTCTTATTTTTGCTCCTTTTGTTCATCTTGGTCTTTTCCAAGCCTGAAAACACAATATGAACGATTTAAGTATCAAATCATCATTTTCAGTAAGAGTTTATGGAATAATTGATGTGTAATTGATATGTTTTATATGTATAATTTGGATCACATCAAATATCTCCACACTTAAACCTTGCTTGTCCTCAAGCAAAATCACTCAAAATAGCAACACCACCAAAAACCAAATAAATCAAGATATAAATATGTCTTTCGAGAACTATACAAGCAAACTTGGTTTACCCAAATATAAACATTTAAGCACATGTGGAATGATATCCTTTCAAGCAATAGAATGGTTTCTAAATATTTTTAACATGTAAAAATTCACACTTCTCACAAGGTGCACTCACACTCGGCTATATATATGGAATCATACATAAGATGAAGTATGACTAATACGCTCAATTGCCTAGTATGAATACGTGTGAAATCATATGCTTGGTAAGGGATCAAATCTCCACCTATGTTAAGTATTTACTTGCATAAATCATTAGGTCTTTGATGGGTTGTAATTTGGCTCGGGTTTAGGGTATGGATTATTTGGGTAAAACTGGCTAAATGCTAAAAACAGCGGTCTTGGCTTATTTCATAAACTAAAGTGAAACCAATAAAGTGGTTCCTTATACAATACTCAAGCTAGAAGAGATATGCTAACTTGAGGACTAGTTTATGGTCAGATCGTCAAGACCGTATTGCATTTTCAAAAACTGCACCTCATCCTTAACCCGATGATATACGTAGGTATCCTTTCTTTTTAAGGGTCGTTCGGCTTTGAGCCTAAAAGCACCCAACGGATTTGGATGTCGAATTCTTGGATTCGGTTTGGTTTTTGTTGCATTTTCCTTCATGAAACTAGTTCCCCACAAGTTAATAATCTTTCATATCATTTTTTTCTTTCTTGAACACATATCTTGAAATACCACAAAATGATGGAACTAGTTTTCTTCTTCATTTTTCTTTCTTTCTTTCTTTCTTTGAAATAAGCCAAAACTTGTCTTTAACGAAAACGGGTATTGTTGAAGACTTTTTGGTTAAGTGGCTTAGTGGTTTGGGTGATCTAAAATGAAAATGTTTAAGCTCAACGGGGCTAACTAAGGATAATGTTTGGGTAAGGATATTTGAAAATGATAGAGGCTCGAATGTCGGGTTTTCCTAATTGGCTAAATCCTTTTTATGCAAGAAACACTTATAAGGTTTTGAAATGCATACCCAAAACAAGTTCTAATTCACACGCAACATAATGCACCCTCCATATATCCATAATGAAAGCAAAAATGCATAAATGCAAAGCTTGTTTAAGGCTCAAAAAGAGGCTCACATATCAGATGGAGTTGGGTATAAGTGTTTCATTTTACATGTTTTAATATTTTCACCAACTCTTTTTGTTTTTCAAGATATCACGAAAAACATTTTTTAAGATTATTTAGGTTTGCTTTGTTTGCTTATTTATTTCTCGAAAACATATATTTATATTTTGTTTTATCGTTTCATGCTTCCGGTGTTGTTTTCACAAATATTAAAATAAGAGTGACTTTTTGCAAAAGATTTAATTATAACTTGGACCTATATAAGTAAAGTATCAAGCATGTATTACCCTTCCCCACACTTAAACTTCACATTATCCTTAATGTGATTCATAATAAATATTAAGTAGAGAAAGGCAAACGAAAACTCCCCTAAAATGATGAGTCAAATGCGTGCGATCGTTTTTCCATAGCCGCTTGAATTAGCTCAAAAGAATGCATCGGGATTAATCTAAAACATCACCAATTTATTTAAAGCAGAAAATTAAAGTCCTAAGCACACATAATAAATTAAACAGACAGAAAATAACATAGAGCCATGTTTTGGTTACGGTTCCTTGGCTAGACCCTTCCCCACACTTAGTTTTTAATGAGGTGGAGGTTTATCACCTCCGAGAAAATCTTAGTTGGTACATTGATTTGGCCATTAACCAATTACCATTGATTTTGAAGTTCAATCCCTCATTGTTTTCAACCTTGATAGCATTATGTGGATAAACTTCTTCGTTTTTTTTAAATTTTTAAAATTTTTTAAATATAACAAAATAGTCAAAAATTTGGATCGTCTTTCAAACTAACTTGTGTCCCCGGTAACGGCACCAAAAACATGATGGGTGCGGATAGTATATATATTTTGATATAGATTCTTTGCACATATTAAGTTTTAAATGTTTATTACTAATACTAACCACACCCACAAAAGGCAAGTGTACCTGTCGTATGGTAATATAGTGTTGGTAAGAACCGAGTATCAATCCGTGGACACACTAAGCCTACTCAACAATCCTCATAATTGACTATTAGTTTTATATTTTTATAAAATGATAAGTTAAACATGATTACAATAAATAAAGATAGATAAAGATAAATAAAGATAGGTTGAGACTTTTGGTGATTCTTTCAATGAAGTAAGGCTGTTATCCTAATTTATATTACACTTATGTAACTGTGATGAATTGGTGGTGTGATTAGATATATTAAATAATGTAATTATGTTAATGTTTATAAAGATAAGCTGGCGCGATTTCTCGTCTATCCTGCTGCCGTAGTGACTAGATCCTGTCGGGCTGAGTTTTACTGCTCAGATCAAAGCCCTAGTAATGTAGGTAAATCTTTTGTGACCTATTTGACATACAATTTCCGAAAACATAACTTAATGATAAAAATAGAGTTGATCAGGTTCCTTCCTAACATACCATTAATTTTAGAAAACCGTAACAATTACTGAAGATTTCTCAAACTAATAAAGGGAACCCGCAAATGATCAGAAAGTTAAAGTGATATGATTTCTAATAACCATTTCTTGTTCATCAGCCATGGATTTATTATGCAGACTGGTTTCTCGAATGAAAGTTGATCATACGTTTTTCAACCGTGTATGACAATCACAATCACAAACCATAAATTTATAACTTCCCGTTCAAATATAGATGCTACCCATCAATAGTTTTCCCTCAGACCACCATAACATTAACATAATATATATCACACCATTAGTTTATCACAAATTACATAAGTTTCATTAAATTAGGATAACGCATGAAGTTTAGCTCACAAGGAGCTTGAACATAACAACAAAGATAAAATATAGTAATGAAATCATCGGTAAATTAGAATAATCAAGCCGATGATCCATTATGGATGATATTAAACGATCCCAAGCTTCTTCTAAGTGTTGAATGAACCTCCAAGACCTTCTAAAGATCTTCAAAGGCTGTGTTCCCGAGAGGGAACACCAGCACTTCTCCTCCCAAAAGCTCCTCTTCAAGTTGCAAATGAAGTCCTATTTATAGGCTTTCTGGAGTGTTTAAGTACGGCCCCGTGCCTAAAAGGCACGGCCCCATGTAAATACTACGTAAAAATTGGTCGGCTCGTACGCTCAGATGTTTTCGGGCACGGCCCCGTGCCTCTTGGGGCACGCGCCCGTGCCTCGGGTCGGGGAACAGTTCTTTTTGTCGTGTCGGAGCAACAAACACGGGGGTGTGTTGATTTAAGCACGATGGTGTGTTTCAAGCTGGGCATGGGGGCGTGCCTCATTTAGCACGACCCCATGCTTGAAATCCAAAACTTGATTTTCTTCAGTTTCTTCTTATTTTTGCTCCTTTTGTTCATCTTGGTCTTTTCCAAGCCTGAAAACACAATATAAATGATTTAAGTATCAAATCATCATTTTCAGTAAGAGTTTATGGAATAATTGATGTGTTGATATGTTTTATATGTATAATTTGGACCACATCAAATATCTTCACACTTAAACCTTGCTTATCCTCAAGCAAAATCACTCAAAATAGCAACACCACCAAAAACCAAATAAATCAAGATATAAATATGTCTTTCGAGAACTATACAAGCAAACTTGGTTTACCCAAACATAAACATTTAAGCACATGTGGAATGATATCCTTTCAAGCAATAGAATGGTTTCTAAATATTTTTAACATGTAAAAATTCACACTTCTCACAAGGTGCACTCACACTCGGCTATATATATGGAATCATACATAAGATGAAGTATGACTAATACGCTCAATTGCCTAATATGAATACGTGTAAAATCATTAGGTCTTTGATGGGTTGCAATTTGGCTAGGGTTTAGGGTATGGATTATTTGGGTAAAAGTGGCTAAATGCTAAAAATAATGGTCTTGGCTTATTTCATAAACTAAAGTGAAACCAATAAAGTGGTTCCTTATACAGCACTCGAGCTAGAATAGATATGCTAACTTGAGGATTAGTTTATGGTCAGATCGTCAAGACCGTATTGTGTTTTAAAAAACTGCACCTCATCCTTAACCCGATGATATACGTAGCTATCCTTTCTTTTTAAGGGTCGTTCGGCTTTGAGCCTAAAAGCACCCAACGGATTTGGATGACGAATTCTTGGATTCGGTTTGGTTTTTGTTGCATTTTCCTTCATGAAACTAGTTCCCCACAAGTTAATAATCTTTCATATCATTTTTTTCTTTCTTGAACACATATCTTGAAATACCACAAAATAATGGAACTAGTTTTCTTCTTCCTTCTTTTTTTCTTTCTTTCTTTCTTTGAAATAAGCCAAAACATGTCTTTAACGAAAACGGGTATTGTTGAAGGCTTTTGGTTAAGTGGCTTAGTGGTTTGGGTGATGGAAAATGAAAACGTTTAAGCTCAACGGGGCTAAATAGGGATAATGTTTGGGTAAAGATATTTGAAAATGCTAGAGGCTCGAATGTCGGGTTTTCCTAATTGCCTAAATCCTTTTTATGCAAGAAACACTTATAAGGTTTTGAAATGCATACCCAAAACAAGTTCTAATTCACACGCAACATAATGCACCCTCAATATATCCATAATGAAAGCAAAAATACATAAATGCAAAGCTTGTTTAAGGCTCAAAAATAAGCTCAAACATCGGATGGAATTGGGTATAAGTGTTTCATTTTACATGTTTGAATATTTTCACCAACTCTTTTTGCTTTTCAAGATATCACAAAAAACATTTTTAAGATTATTTGGGTTTGCTTTGTTTGCTTATTTATTTCTCGAAAACATATATTTATATTTTGTTTTATCATTTCATGCTTCCGGTGTTGTTTTCACAAATATTAAAATAAGAGTGAATTTTTGCAAAAGATTTAATTATAACTTGGACCTATTTATAGCAAAGTATCAAGCATGTATTACCCTTCCCCACACTTAAACTTCACATTGTCCTTAATGTGATTCATAATAAATATTAACTAGAGAAAGGCAAACGAAAACTCCCCTAAAATGATGAGTCAAATGCGTGCGATCGTTTTTCCATAGCCGTCTTGAATTAGCTCAAAAGAATGCATCGGGATTAATCTAAAACATCACCAATTTATTTAAAGCAGAAAATTAAAGTCCTAAGCACACATAATAAATTAAACAGACAGAAAATAACATAGAGCCATGTTTTGGTTACGGGTCCTTGGCTAGACCCTTCCCCACACTTAGTTTTTAATGAGGTGGAGGTTTATCACCTCCGAGAAAATCTTAGTTGGTACATTGATTTGGCCATTAACCAATTACCATTGACTTTGAAGTTCAATCCCTCATTGTTTTCAACCATGGTAGCATTATGTGGATAAACTTCTTCGTTTTTTTTAAAATTTTTAAATTTTTTTTAAATAAAACAAAATAGTAAAAAATTTGGATCGTCTTTCAAACTAACATGTGTCCCTGGCAACGGCGCCAAAAACATGATGGGTGCGGATAGTATATATATTTTGATATAGATTCTTTGCACATATTAAGTTTTAAATGGTTATTACTAATACTAACTACACTCATAAAAGGCAAGTGTACCTGTCGTATGGTAATATAGTGTTGGTAAGAACCGTGTATCAATGCGTGGACACACTAAGCCTACTCAACAACCCTCATAATTACCTATTAGTTTTATATTTTTAGAAAATGATAAGTTAAACATGATAACAATAAATAAAGATAGATAAAGATAAATAAAGATCGGTTGAGACTTTTGGTGATTCTTTTAGTGAAGTAAGGCTGTTATCCTAATTTATATTACACTTATGTAACTGTGATGAATTGGTGGTGTGATTAGAGATATTAAATAATTTAATTATGTTAATGTTTATAAAGATGAGCTGGCGCGATTTCTCGTCTATCCTGCTACCGTAGTGACTAGATCCTGTCAGGCTGAGTTTTACTGCTCAGATCAAAACCCTAGTAATGTAGGTCAATCTTTTGTGACATATTTGACATATGATTTCTGAAAACATAACTTAATGTTAAAAAGAGAGTTGATCAGGTTCCTTCCTAACATACCATTAATTTTAGAAAACAGTAACAATTACTAAAGATTTCTCAAACTAATAAAGGGAACCCGCAAATGATCAGAAAGTTAAAGTGATATGATTTCTAATAACCATTTCTAGTTCATTAGCCATGGATTTATTATGCAGACCGGTTTCGCGAATGAAAGATGATCATACGTTTTTCAACCGTGTATGACAATCACAATCACAAACTATAAATTTATAACTTCACGTTCAAATGTAGATGCTACCCATCAATAGTTTTCCCAAGACCATCATAACATTAACATAATATATATCACACTATTAGTTCATCACAAATTACATAAGTTTCATTAAATTAGGATAACACATGAAGTTTAGCTCTCAAGGAGCTTGAACATAATAACAAAGATAAAAGATAGTAATAAAATCATCGGTATATTAGAACAATCGAACCGGTGATCCATTATGGATGATGTTAAACGATCCCAAGCTTCTTCTAAGTGTTGAATGAACCTCCAAAACCTTCTAAGGACCTTCAAAGGCTGGGTTCCCGAGAGCGAACACCAGCACTTCACCTCCCAAAAGCTCCTCTTCAAGTTGCAAATGAAATCTTATTTATAGGCTTTCTGGAGTGTTTAAGAACGACCCCGTGCGTAAAAGGCACGGCCCCGTGGTAATACAACGTACGTAAAAGTTGGTTGGCTCGTACGCTCAGATGTTGTCGGGCACGGCCCCGTGTTCAATTGGCACGACCCCGGGTTTGTGGTGGGGCACGGCCCCGTGCCTCCTGGGGCACGCCCCTGTGCCTCGGGTCGGGGAACAGTACTTTTTGTCGAGTCGGACCAACAAACACGGGGATGTGTTGGTTTAAGCACGGGGGCGTGTTTCAGGCTTGGCATGGGGGCGTGCATCATGAAGCACGACCCCATGCTTGAAATCCAAAACTTCTTTTTCTTTAATTTCTTCTTATTATTGCTCCTTTTGTTCATCTTGGTCTTTTCCAAGCCTGAAAACACAATATGAACGATTTAAGTATCAAATCATCATTTTCAGTAAGAGTTTATGAAATAATTGATGTGTAATTGATATTTTTTATATCTATAATTTGGATCACATCAAATATCTCCATACTTAAACATTGCTTGCCTCAAGCAAAAACACTCAAAATAGCAACATCACCAAAAACCAAATAAATCAAGATATAAATATGTCTTTCAAGAACTATACAAGCAAACTTGGTTTACCCAAATATAAACATTTAAGCACATGTGGAATGATATCCTTTCAAGCAATAGAATGGTTTCTAAATATTTTTAACATGTAAAAATTCACATTTCTCATAACGTGCACTCACACTCGGCTATATATATGGAATCATACATAAGATGAAGTATGACTAATATGTTCAATTGACTAGTATGAATACGTGTGAAATCATATGCTTGGTAAGGGATCAAATCTCCACCTATGTTAAGTATTTACTTTCATAAATCATTAGGTCTTTGATGGGTTGTAATTTGGCTCGGGTTTAGGGTATGGATTATTTGGGTAAAAGTGGCTAAATGCTAAAAACAGTGGTCTTGGCTTATTTCATAAACTAAAGTGAAACCAATAAAGTGGTTCCTTATACAGTACTCAAGCTAGAAGAGATATGCTAACTTGAGGACTAGTTTATGGTCTGATCGTCAAGACCGTATTGTATTTTAAAAAACTGCACATCATCCTTAACCCGATGATATACGTAGCTATCCTTTCTTTTTAAGGGTCGTTCGGCTTTGATCCTAAAAGCACCCAACGGATTTGGATGACGATGTCATACCCCCGCTAAAAGCGGAAACACGGGGATGTAACGAAATCGGGATCATCATAACACATGGTAATCGATAGAGATACAATATAATAAATGATGACAAGTGTGTCATGACGACACCCGACAACAAGGGGACTTGTGTCGTGTTTAGTCAATATTCACGACAACATAGCCATAAGCATAAACATGATAAACGATTCACATAATCACATGAAGATAAAATTGTAATGTAAATTCCCACATCCCGGGAACAAGTATCAAAAGATTGTAATTGTTTAATCAGACTACAACATTGTATCAAAATAATTGTTTGTCAAAATATGTTTAGTCCCAAAAATGCATCCTAGGGTCTCCACTAAGGCAGCACACCTAGATTCCTCAGTTTGCATGATCACCTGAAAAGATATGCTCAAAATGGTCAACAAAATTGTTGGTGAGCTCGCAGGTTTAAGTAATAAATAGTAAGTGATGCTGTATATAGTAAGCGATGTGGAATACCGTGAATACAGTTATATAAACAAGTAAAATCACATGACAATGAGCTTTGCAACCAAACCTAGCAACGTACACAAAGATATTGTCGGCATATATTAACCCAAGGGCCCGTTCCTGGCAATTGATGGTACCAACTAGTATACCAACGAACAAGGGTGGGGGTGTCAACCCAGTAGTACTACCAATACCTAACCGTCGGTTCCCACACTGGAATTAAATAGTTGCAAAGATAGAACCACACAGCAGACCCAAGCATGTATCAGATAAGTACTTGTAAGACAGTATCACGTTGATTCCATGTATGTAAAATGTAAGTAAATTGTACAGCATTGAAAATGGGTGAGCATACTTTTCCCCCAAGTTGTAAATGATTGAAATATTGTAAGCGTAAAAAGAGGCCACGAAACTCACTTGTTAAGTGGTAAGTATGTAAGATCAATGTATCCAATAGTTGAATGCAAATGAACGGTCAAACACCTATTGACAGTTATTGTTAAGCATTACTGATATGAATGAAACATATAATATTGTTCAGTCGGTTCGGGTTGTATCGGCTGGGTCGCGTGTAACACACACAATCAGACACACGTACTAGATCTTATATAGATCCAAGTACTAGACATTATCGTCATTGCTGATGATATTTAAGTAAAAGTTTTATTGTCATTGAAGAAGTATTAGATGAATATCGGTAGTTATAAGTCGGTTGATAATTGTAAAATGTTAGATTGATTTGATTTTGAATAGTATTTGTGGCCTTTTTAGCGTTGACTTTAATCTTTTTGGCCGAACAATGGCAACTGTGTTAATTTTACCTCAACATCACACGCCATACACACACCACGCACAAGAAGGAATATCACACACAACAACTTCAGTCGCACGACAGGACCAGACGCACGACTCAACAATCCAGTCACACGAATCAACTCTCAATCGTGCGAATCAGCTTCATTCGTACGATTGAACCTTTATTCGTATAGCTGGCATTCAGTCGTACCACACAACACTCAATCGCACGAATCAACCTCTATACGCACGAATCAACCTTCAGTCGTGCGAATTAGCTACATTCGTACGATTGAACCTTCATTCGTGCGATTGGACTCCAGTCGTGCGATACACGCATATTCACATACATTCATTCAGTCACCTGACTCAATCGCACACATACACACAGTCGCACGACTCAGTCACACGACATACCCAGTCGCACAACTCAGTCGCACGATTGACTCTGACGCATGGCTCAGTCGCACGACTCACCCAGTCGCACGACTCAATCGCATGACAGACCCAGTCGCCTGAACAGTAGAATCGCGACTGTTGACGGGCTGAGCAGCCTTCGGCTGCTCCAAACACGAGTTTTACACAACAAGGACTTCCAGAAACACTCTACACACATGCACAAACAAGAAACACAAGCAGAAAGACCTCACACGCACCCACACGACCTCATGTGTTCGGGTTGAACCCGAACACCCGAAACCCTAGTTTGGACAGCCCTGAGTAAGCAAGAAAAGGGACAACAAAAGTCGTCTACCTGCTAGAATGGAGTAGACTAGGCTGTAGATGGAGTCTAGATTATGAAAACGAGACCAAGCGGGTCGGATTTGGTGCTAGAACGAAGAAAATGTAAAGAAGAGGATGAAGAAGATGAAGAAAGAGGTGAAGATGAAGATGAAGTGATTAGGGCTGGAAAATGGGGCTTTTTATACCCAATCCAAGTTTGCAAAATGTCAAGTTTAGTCCCTGCACTTAACCCCCGTGTTTTCCCAAATTTGTTTCGGTTGAAAACGACTTTAATGGATTAGTTATATTAATACAAAAATGTATTTAATGATATTTATAACTTAAAAGTGGTTTTATTGGTGACGTTTAGTTTATATAAAAATGATATTTTTGGCGGTTACGAAGATGAAGGTTTTAAAATTTTTAAGGATAGCATATGATTACAATGAAAGCACAAGCACAACGATGATAAAGCAAGCATGATATCCACATAAAGAGTTAATAAAGATGAGGAATGATCGATCAACGAATAGTTAACGGAAAAATCACGTTAAGTGACGAACCTTAAGGTGACGGATGTCACAGACGAATTCTTGGATTCGGTTTGGTTTTTGTTGCATTTTCCTTCATGACACTAGTTCCCCACAAGTTAATAATCTTTCATATGATTTTTTTCTTTCTTGAACACATATCTTGAAATACCACAAAATGATGGAACTAGTTTTCTTCTTCCTTCTTTTTTTCTTTCTTTTTTCTTTGAAATAAGCCAAAACATGTCTTTAACAAAAACGGGTATTGTTGAAGGCTTTTTGGTTAAGTGGCTTAGTGGTTTGGGTGATGGAAAATGAAAACGTTTAAGCTCAACGGGGCTAAATATGGATAATGTTTGGGTAAGGATATTTGAAAATGCTAGAGGCTCGAATGTCGGGTTTTCCTAATTGCCTAAATCCTTTTTATGCAAGAAACACTTATAAGCTTTTGAAATGCATACCCAAAACAAGTTCTAATTCACACGCAACATAATGCACCCTCAATATATCCATAATGAAAGCAAAAATGCATAAATGCAAAGCTTGTTTAAGGCTCAAAAATAAGCTCACACATCGGATGGAATTGGGTATAAGTGTTTCATTTTACATGTTTGAATATTTTCACCAACACTTTTTGCTTTTCAAGATATCACGAAAAAACATTTTTTAAGATTGTTTGGGTTTGCTTTGTTTGCTTATATATTTATCAAAAACATATATTTATATTTTATTTATCGTTTCATGCTTCCGGTGTTGTTTTCACAAATATTAAAATAAGAGTGACTTTTTGCAAAAGATTTAATTATAACTTGGACCTATTTATAAGCAAAGTATCAAGCATGTATTACCCTTCCCCACACTTAAACTTCACATTGTCCTCAATGTGATTCATAATAAATATTAAGTAGAGAAAGACAAACGAAAACTCCCCTAAAATGATGAGTCAAATGCGTGCGAGCGTTTTTCCATAGCCGTCTTAAATTAGCTCAAAAGAATGCATCGGGATTAATCTAAAACATCACCAATTTATTTAAAGCAGAAAAATGAAGTCGTAGGCACACATAATAAATTTAACATATAGAAAATAACATAGAGCCATATTTTGGTTACGGGTTCTTGGCTAGACCCTTCTCCACACTTAGTTTTTAATTAGGTGGAGGTTTATCACCTCCTAAAAAATCTTAGTTGGTACATTGATTTGGCCATTAACCAATTACCATTGACTTTGAAGTTCAATCCCTCATTGTTTTCAACCTTGATTGCATTATGTGGATAAACTTCTTCGTTTTTTATTTTAATTTTTAAAATTTTTTTTAAATAAAACAAAAATAGTAAAAAATTTGGATCGTCTTTCAAACCAACATGTGTCCCCGGCAACGGCGCTAAAAACATGATGGGTGCGAATAGTATATATATTTTGATATAGATTCTTTGCACATATTAAGTTTTAAATGGTTATTACTAATACTAACCACACCCTCAAAAGGCAAGTGTACCTGTCGTATGGTAATATAGTGTTGGTAAGAACCGAGTATCAATCCGTGGACACACTAAGCCTACTCAACAACCCTCATAATTGACTATTAGTTTTATATTTTTAGAAAATGATAAGTTAAACATGATAAAAATAAATAAACATAGATAAAGATAAATAAAGATCGGTTGACACTTTTGGTGATTCTTTCAGTGAAGTAAGGCTGTTATCCTAATTTATCACTTATGTAACTGTGATGAATTGGTGGTGTGATTAGAGATATTAAATAATGTAATTATGTTAATGTTTATAAGATGAGCTGGCGTGATTTCTCGTCTATCCTGCTGTCGTAGTGACTAGATCCTGTCAGGCTGAGTTTTACTGCTCAGATCAAAGCCCTAGTAATGTAGGTCAATCTTTTGTGACCTATTTGACATACGATTTTTGAAAACATAATTAATGTTAAAAAGAGAGTTGATCAGGTTCCTTCCTAACATACCATTAATTTTATAAAACCGTAACAATTTCTGAAGATTTCTCAAACTAATAAAAGGGAACCCGAAAATGATCAGAAAGTTAAAGTGATATGATTTTTAATAACCATTTCTAAATCATTAGCCATGGATTTTTTATGAAGACTGGCATCGCGAATGAAAGTTGGTCATATGTTTTTCAACCGTGTATGACAATCACAATCACAATCACAATCACAAATCATAAATTTATAACTTTTCGTTCAAATGTAGATGCTACCCATCAATAGTTTTTCCAAGATCATCATAACATTAACATAATATATATCACATCATTAGTTCATCACAAATTACATAAGTTTCATTAAATTAGGATAACACATGAAGTTTAGCTCACAAGAAGCTTGAACATAACAACAAAGATAAAAGATAGTAATGAAATTATCAGTAAATTAGAACAATCAAACCGGTGATCCATTATGGATAATGTTAAATGATCCCAAGCTTCTTCTAAGTGTTGAATGAACCTCCAAAACCTTCTAAGGACCTTCAAAGGCTGGGTTCCCAAGAGGGAACACCACCACTTCACCTCCCAAAAGCTCCTCTTCAAGTTGCAAATGAAGTCCTATTTATAGGCTTTCTGGAGTGTTTAAGCACGGCCCCGTGCCTGAAAGGCACGGCCCCATGGTAGTACAATGTACGTAAAAGTTGGTCGGCTCGTACGCTCAGATGTTGTCGGGCACGACCCCATGTTCAATGGGCACGACCCCGTGTTTGTGGTGGGGCACGACCCTGTGCCTCGGGTCGGGGAACAATACTTTTTGTCATGTCGGACCAACAAACACGGGGGTGTGTTGATTTAAGCATGGGGGTGTGTTTCAGGCTGGGCATGGGGGCGTGCCTCATGAAGCACGACCCCATGCTTGAATTCCAAAACTTGGTTTTCTTCATTTTCTTCTTATTTTTGCTCCTTTTGTTCATCTTGGTCTTTTCCAAGCCTGAAAACACAATATGAACGATTTAAGTATCAAATCATCATTTTCAGTAAGAGTTTATGGAATAATTGATGTGTAATTGATGTGTTTTATATGTATAATTTGGATCACATCAGTAATCTTCTTCCGAAGCCAATCTTACTTCCGAAGGTAAATGTCTTACTTCTGAGAGTGAAAAGGGCTTTCCGAGTGGAGAAGTTTATAAGCTTCGGAAGTAGATTTGATACTTCATCAAATGCTTCTTCCGAGACTAAAACTCTTCCGAAAAGAACATTTCCCTTGGAGGAATTTTGCTTCTGAAGATATACATGACATCTTCCGAGGGTTAATTCCTCTTCGGAAGAATTTAAACTTAGTGAAATTTTGAAGAAAAACTTTCTGTAACAGGGCTTAGATTGTTTTTGACAACGACAAGACACATTCTAAAAAAAGGGTTTTCAAAATGAGATGGACTAATCAATGTTTATCATCCCAATAGCTGTAATAAGATACTTAAATCTTTGTTCATCAAATGCTTTAGTGAACAAATCAACATATTGTTCATTTAAATAAACTTTGATTAGTTTAACTAGATTTTTCTCATGAATATCTCTAATGAAATGGTACCTGATGTCAATGTGCTTTGTCTTGGAGTGCTTAACAGGATTTTCTGTTATTGAGATAGCACTGTTGTTGTCAATGTGGATAGGAGTGCTCATGAAGTTGAATCCATAGTCTATCATCTAGTTCTGAATCCACAGCAGTTGAGCACAACAACTAGTTGCAACAATGTATTCAGCTTTAGCAGTAGATGTTGAAACACATGATTGCTTCTTGCATTGCAATGAGATGATCCTTCCACCAAGAAATTGACATCCACCTGATGTTGATTTCTTGTTGATATTACAGCCACCATAGTCACTATCAGAATGGCCATAGAGATTGAAATTGCTGTTCCTTGGATACTAGAGATCCAATTTAGGTGCTCCTTTGAGGTATATGAGGATTCTCTTGGCAGCAACTAGGTGAGACACCTTTAGAGCAGCCTGATATCTTGCACATGCAAGTTGCAAACATGATATCAGGTCTACTTGCTGTGAGATACATCAGAGAACCAATGATTGCCCTATACTGATGTTGATCAGTATCCTCCCCCTCAGAGTCAGGACAAAGATTGTGGTTTTTGGGTATTGGTGTCTTGGCTGGCTTACAATCTTTCATATCAAATCTTTTTAAAATGTCATTGACATATTTAGATTGATTGATAAAAACCCTTCCTTCATCTGCTTTACCTGAATTCCAAGGAAAAAGTCCATCTTTCCCATGGAACTCATCTCAAATTTCTTCTTCATAATGCTCTCAAAGTCTTTGCACATTTGGTCATTTGAGGAACCAAATATGATGTCATCAACATAGACTTGTATGAGCAAAATGTCCTTCCCAGACTTTCTTATGAATAAAGTCTTGTCAATGGTACCTCTAGTGTATCCATTCTTCAAGAAAAACTAAGACAATATCTCATACCACAGCCTAAGTGCTTGGTGCAGCCCATAGAGAACCCATTTGGTGCCTATTGGCACTTGACCGGATGGTAGCGGACATAGGTTCCAAACCTTTTGTCTTTTGAATTGAAGCAATTCTTCTTGCATTAACTCAACCCAGCTACTATCTTTCAAGGCATCTTCTACCTTCTTAGGTTCCATCTAGGATAAAAAGCATGAGTACAAGTAGACATTCGCATTGTGAGTTTGTCCCCTTGTTCTCACACCTTCAGAGACATCTTCAATGATGTTCTCAGCAGTATGAGTGTTGTGAATCCTAAGCCTGGGAATCACATCCAGTTGCAAAGATAGATCCAGATTGGACATATTTCGCTCTGGAGGTTGAACACTTGGACCAGCTGTTGTTTCATACTCATTCAATGAGCCTTGATTGAATGAATGAGAAACAACATCATCATTAGTTGGCTGTGAGCAGCATCAACAGTTGCCTGTTCCTTCAAAATGCTACTTCCATCAGCTTGGTGTTGTGCAGTGTCACCGGATGAGTTTTGAGGCTCACTAGGTTGACAATTAGTTGAAGCTCCACTATCTCTTGAGATAGTTATACTATCAGATCTGCCAATAGTGGGAGCTTGGTTTGCAGCAACTCTTGGAGAACTTGGAAGAGGTCTAGGTAACTCAAACCGTTGATCATCATCAGAATCACTCTGAGTACCTGTTCCAGCTGAAACATTCTCACAAGAGGGTTTAGAATAGTTTAGAAACAATTCTAAGTCAAAAATATGATCAGGGCCATTCCCCCTAACACAAGGAGTGTGCTCATTAACGACAATGTTGGTTGATTCCTCAAATTGTTGATTTTTAATTTTATAAACTCTATAAGCAATAGAGTTTGAGGAATAGCCAACAAAGATATCATCATCCGAATTTTTAGCAAATTTTGCTAAATTGTCTTTTGTGTTAAGTGTGGTACACCTGCTGCCAAAGGACCTTAGAAAGCCAATGAACGCTGGCCTCTTGTTCCATAGCTCATAAGGGGTTTTTCCATGTGGCTTAACTACAAGAACCCTGTTCTGCACATAGCATGCAATGCTGACTGCCTCTGCCCAGAATGTTAGAGGCAGCTTCGAATCAGCTAACATGGTCCGAGCTGCCTCAATAAGTGTCCTATTTCTCCTCTCAGCAACACCATTTTGTTGAGGAGTTTTAGGAGCACTATATTGTCTGACAATCCCTTTTGAGTTACAGAATGAGTCAAGAACTTGATTTTTAAACTCAGTCCCTTGATCACTTCTAATTATTTTAACGTTGTGATCAATCTGATTTTCTATTATAATAATAAAAGATTTTAAAGTTTCAGTAGTTTCATCTTTAGTTCTAAAAAAGAATACCCATGTAAATCTTGTAAAATCATCAACAATCACAAGACAATATGATTTCCTTCCAATGCTCATTATACTTGTGGGACCAAAAAGATCCATGTGCAAGAAGTGTAATGGAGTGGTGATAGAGTTAACAACTTTGGATTTATGAGATGCCCTGTGTTGCTTGCCTTTCAGACATGCAACACAGTTATCTTTGCAGAAAAATTCCTTTTTGGCAAACCATATACGAAGTTATTTTTAACCAATTTATTCATGGTTTTAAAATTGACATGACACATTCGTTTATGCCATAGTGTTGACTCATCACCATTAGCTTTGGAAAGAAAGCATGATACTTCACCCAGTGGGGAAGCATTGTTCATATCTAGCTTGTACATATCCCCTTTCCTAGGAGATCAAAGAAGCACCAATTCCTGAGGAATTGTCATCCCGGGTTTGAGGATAATGCACTCATGTTCTGTGAAAGCATTTGGTGCTTTTGATCATAAAACTGAGAAACACTTAACAGATTGTGTTCAAGCTATTTGACAAAGTGTACTTTGTCAAATTTTAAATTACCATTGGATATACTCCCTTTGCCAGAAATATATCCTCCAGCCTCACCTCCAAACTGAACAGGACCTCCATCAAAATGTTGAAATTGTTAAAGGAGAGATCTATTCCCTGTCATGTGCCTGGAGCATCCACTATCCACAATCTATACATTGTTGTTTTTGTCATATGGATGTCCCTACACATAAGGTGAGAAAGATTTTTTTTATTGGAAACCCAAGCCTTGTTGGTCTTGGGTTCTTCCAATGATGATGACATAATTGAACCAAATTTTATGCATGGGGGTTCAATGGATGTCTTTGAAGAAGAGGTTTGGGCTGCAGCATCTTCTTTTATCTTCCATTCCATCCCTTGGTTGATCATAGTAGATGAGCTTGTTGAAGCTTGAGCAACATGGCATTCTTCCGAAGCTTCTTTCTTTTCGGAAGAAGCCTTCACCACCTTTTCTTCCGAAGCAGTCTTCTTCTCGGAAGGTTTCAAAGGAACTCTCTTGTTCTTTTGAATTTTCTTAGCCTTGTCTTCTGAAGCAATTTTCCCTTCGGAAGAATGAGTTTCTTCCGAAAGCAACTTTGCTTTTGAGACAAGTTTGCCATTCCTCATCACTTGGGCCATGTGATATGGTCCAAATATGAAACCCTCCTTGACTCCTTTCTTAACATTATTTGCATAATACGTGCTTGCAGTATTGTAGTAAAAATCTTTAGCCATGTGGTTTTGCAGACCACACATTATGCATGCAATGTTAACTTTTGAGGGATGTGACTGTTGTTTCTTGCTCTTCTTGCTTTCCTCAATAGTCTTCCCTTTTAACTTCTGATCCTTTGGTAGGACAGGAGTGCTTGTACTACACTCCTTTCCTGAATCAGAGTTTCCCACCACCTAGAATTGACTATAATTAGATTTGTTGAACTGTTAGGCTCTCTAAATGAAGCTAGAGTGAAAATGGAAAATACTGATGTTCTTAGAAAGTTCTTAAGGTCCCTACCTAACACGTGGACAATTTACACCATGTTTATCAGAAGAACTAAGAATCTAAAGAGAATAACTTTTGAGGAGTTGTATGGCATCCTGAGTGCCTATCAGATGGAAATGGATGCAGATAAAGAATCACTCAGAAAATCTTCAAACCCCTTAAAGTTATAAGTTCTTATGGCATCTATTCAGGAACCTTTTCACTCCCACTTTCAATCCTAACAAATTCCTATGGTGACTTATCAAGTATCGATGATCAGCTACCTTGAATCTCCCACTGCTGAATCTCAACCACCACTATCTTTTAGCAGATGGAATCAGCAGACCTCACCATCCTTTTCACCAACCTACTCTTCAAATTTATCCTTTGTTAGTGAACAAGGCAACTTCTTTCGACTCTCTACAGAAGATATGTAATGCATTCATCTAGATGATTATGAGGATATGGATATCAACTATTAGATAGCCATGATCTTCTTCTGGGCTAGGCAGTTTCAGCAAAGAACTAAAAGAAAGTTCCTAAGGTAGAGAAGATCAAGTTTTGGGTTTGACAAGAGCAAAGTGAGGTGTTTCAACTACAACTAGCTAGTACACTTTGCCAAAGAATGCAAAGCACCTAACTCAACCCATCACTCCCAAGCTCATCAAACTTCAAACAACCTTCAACTTATCAAAGTCCCTCTACCTCTACCAACAAAAGATATGAAGCAGCTGTAGCCTTAGGAGAAGATGTGACTGACTACAGTTTCCAAGTACAAGATGTCACTCCCATATCCAATGCACTGATGGCTGGAAGCTCAACTTTCTCACCGCAAGTAACTTTTGAACCTTGCTATACACCTGAATGCATTGGTATGGTAAACTTGAATAGATATTACAATTTGGATCACATGAAGGATATTGAATAAATCAATCTTCTTAAAACTGATTTTAAGAAAAATGATCAAGCTCAAAAGGAACAAATAATAGAGCTAGAAAAGATTGTTTTACAACTAAAACATGAACATAATAACTTGAATACCCAAATTGATGATCTCTTGAGTAGATTGAAATCAATATAATGTGATTTAGCTATACCTAAAACATATGCAGATAAATAAAATATTCAAACTCACAAAAGGTGTATCAAACCATGACATGTTTAGGGTATAATATTATTGAACCACTAATGATATACACTCTCACAAGACTAGGTGCTGAAGAATCAGAGACAACATGATGGATTCGGGTTTCGAATTTTAACAAGAACAAAATGATTGCATCCCCCAAAGTTCTTTTTATGGTTGAATAAAGGGAATATTATCAAATTTTAACACGAATTTTAACATGATGGATACGGTAATGTCACCATCAATTCTCGGTTGAATAAAGGGAATATTCTGTTTATGAAGGTGCATCAGTTAAAACCCTTTCATGAAGTCAGTTAATAAAGTCAAAACCCTTTAATGATGTCAGTTAATATAGTCAAAACCCTCAAAACAATTAAAACATTTTTAAAAGTATGCTTTTCGATCAAAAAGTGACTTTTTTAAAACTTTTAAAAGAAGAAACAGTTTCTTCTTTAGTTTGTGATGAAAAACAACAAAATCACCATTGATTTTGAAGGTTTTGTATGAATGATGAACTAGGGTTTATCCTAGTAATGTTGCGGGTTCGATAATCTTCAAAGCAAAAACAATCCTTTTATTGTTTGAAGATGATCAATAACGTGACAAGTATGAAGATACTCGAATATAATGATTTAAACACGCCAAATGAACAATCAAATGCAGCATTTAATAACGAAATAAATCAATATCAGGTATCATTTCATTGGAGATTGTGTTGAAAAGAAAAATATATAATTAATCAAGGTCCATAGAAATAAACAATATGCAGATCTTTTTCACAAAGGCATTTGATTAAACATGATTTAAATATCTTGTATTTGCTATTGGGATAATAAACTTTGAATAATTAAATGATTTACATAATAAAATCATTTGAATATTATGAAAAATGCTTTGATGATAACAAAAATAGGACAAACTGGACATCTGCCGATTATCGCAGTTCGATAGATAAGAGCAAATCAGCAGATAAGAAGGTTTTGGCACATGTCTCATAAAATCCGGCAGGGCCCATTTCTATCTTTTATTATGAAGTGTTGCCGTATTTTCTTTGAAAATATTGTTACATTATCTTAAAAACCGTCGGATTTAAAGTTATTGTGGTAAAAATTTTAAAACAATACTATTATATATTATCAAAAAGAAAACTGTTAATCTGAACTTCTTCTCACCATTGTCATCTTCAACCTTCATTTGAAAGCAAAATCCCTCAAAGACATTCATATCTCTTAAACCCTACCAAAATTCAAAATCAAAATCTTTCCATGTCAACTCAAAACCTAGAGTTCAGACCGAATCACGACATCACCGCATCACTTGAACCCATTGGTGATCCCGTCTATGATTCTTTTCTCTATTTTCTACATAATAGCAAATATGCTAATTCAATTTTTGTAGACCCTGTGGTTTGTGAAAATTTTTTTGGCAGTTCTTAACTAAATGTTCTATGTACAGAGAACATGAAAAAAAGTCCTTACCGGATGGTGCGAGGACTAAAGATCACCATCTTCTTTGCAAAGATTCGACAACATGTGAAGTTGAATAATGCAAATGGTGAATCTTCATTCTCCAAATAAGTAATGAGTGTTACTTTCAAGTAGATGGGATATAAAGACCATTATCAACATCCACCTTCTCCAAATCCATGGTATATCACAATTGGAGAATTATCCTTCATATGTTCTTCCTTCTTCTGAGCAGACCCAAACCAAACGTATTAGCCCTCAGTTAGAGTCCAACACTATATTGAACAACCAAAAAGGGATACCCATATTACTGAGACCACTTCTGATGAAGATGTCTTGTTAGGAACTAGTTCACATCTAGGGCCATTAAACTCAGCTCCTCAATCTCCCATACACATGTCTATTACCTAGGATGAAGATGTTCACATTGTACTTCAGCATGACCCACTCTTCCCCTTTCCTATACACCATAGATAGTAGAGACTGATGTGTTTATAAGGGCATTTGACCCATATCCTATATCCTAAGAGATTGATCATAGGGAGGAAGGAATCAATGTGGAAGATGTTATTCTACTATTGATCCATCAATTGATCAGCAGGATAAAGACAACATACTTAAGACCTCACCCATAGTAACTCACCTTGATAATGTCTCTTTGGAGTTAGTATTTGCGAAGAGGAACCCTAGGTGGGAAGAAACCACATCTACTGGTGGGTGTGAAAAGGCTTGGTCTAGGACCTTACCTTCTCCCAAAGATTCCACACATGTGGATGAGGGAATCCTAAAAAAATAAATGAATTGAAGGGATATAACCTTAAGCTTGCTCAAAAAAATAAATTCCTCACAAGCTGAGAATGCAAGGCTTCAAAGTTATGTTGAAAGAGCCACATTTTTTGAATTTGATGATTGTCCGTTGAAGGCATCGACATATAGAGTCACTAAGGTGAAAGCTCAACTCAGGACTCTCTAACAACTAGCTGCAAGAGTTACTTCACTAGAACAACTTACAACTCTTCAGCAATCAACAGCCTGGGCAATGGATCTTGAGAATAAAGTTGATTCACTTCAAGAGACCATTAACCTTCAACAATCTGTCATATTAAGTATTCAAGTCTCACAATCATAAGAACCTTTAGATATGCCTTCCTGCTCATTTAGTGCCATCTAAAATCTCAGATAATGCTACCAAAAAGGGGGAAGATTAACCCAAAGAAGCTAAAGACATCCTTTAGAGATTGGCTGATCAAGTTGTACAATCTACACAACCAATCTCTTTCTCTTTCAAATGGACTGAAGATTATGAGCCTTAATCAGAATTTGAGGTCAAACTGAATGAGCTTCTAGATAGATATTATTATAACAACTCATAAGAGAAGGATGTGTAAGCTGGAAGGGTAATGAGGAGGATGAACCAAAAGGTTCAACTTGGGAAGAGAAGAATGGATGCAATGAAAAAGACCAGCACTTCTTCCTTGCTCTCCATCAAAAGAAAAAACTCTGATGAAAAATCATCAAAGAGAGAGCCTATGCTAGGACTTAAAGCATCTCCCAAGGCATCATGTAGATAAGAAGCACCTCTACTAAAACTGGTTTCGAAGCAGCAGAAGAGCTGAATAAATCAGTTGATGATACCACTGCCGAAAGTGCTAGACAAGAAGCTTCTTTGGCAGATGAACCCTCACAAAGAATGATGGTTTACACAAGAGTAATCAAGACCATGGACGATGATATGGAAAGGCATGGGTGACTCTTGAAGCTAAACCAATCCAACTTCATAAACAACACAAGGACACATCTAAGTCTGAACTCAAAAAATCAGGTGAGGTGATATTTGGTCAACCGGATGTTGAAACTAAAACCCTAGTTAACTCAGAGGTGAATGTGGAAACAGATGATCCAGAAGTCACCAAGGATACTGAGAGAGCTCAGACAACTGCCAATGATCCCAAGTCAGTTGATGAGGCATCATGTGTAACTACTAGATCTTTAGTAGTCAAACCTACCATAATCTCTACCTCAAACAAAGGTAAGAGACCTATAACTGCTAAAAAAAGAAGTTGAATTAGAGTCTCATAATAGAAATGCCATATTTCTGATGACTAAAAAGATGGAGTTGTTCCCATAAAAGTTTGATGAAGAAATTGTAGAACTGAAGGCATGTCGAGCTCAAGAATATTCTATAAAGAAAAACATCATGGTTATAATTATAAGTGCAAATTAATCTAGGGCTGCAAGACCTACAATAATAGGATTCAACCTTGGTGGAGAACTCAGCAGAACAACACCAACAACTCTACCTAAACCAAATACTAAAGTTGTCAAAAGAATTCCATTTAAGTTATCTAGGCCAACTACCAAAAGCACTCAAAGGTCAACTACTCAACAAGCTCTATTATCCATAACTTCTAAATCCACACCAATGATCTACACTCAGAAAAATAGAGAAAAAAGATACAGTAGAAAGCAGCTCAACTTAAATTAAAAGGATTCAATTGCAATGAGGTAATGGAATGGAGTATTGCTAATATGAAATCAAAACTGATAGCTATAACTCAACTTAAATAGAGAATTCAACAGAGTTGGCTAGAAGAAGGAGAGCTTAATCAGAGAGGAAGCAAGCTGAAAAGGTCAAGCAGAAGTTCAGAGATAAGCAAAAGATGAAGATGTTCATAAAAAATATGGTACCTCTAGTAAACAAGCAGGACCAATTAGTATGTCCACTCTTGATCTGAATATTTGATGAATAAAATAGAAGGTTGTAGCTCGAGAGTTCCCAAGTTCAAAAAAGCAAGGGAGTAATAGGAAAGATAATAAACAAGAACAAATCAAATGAATAAGGAGCTATAGGAGATTAGGCAGATGATGAAGTCAGCAAAGAAGCAGCTGAATATCATATGCCTTATGTGTGTGGAAGACAATCACTGTGCAAAAGACTGTCAATACAATCCCCTACCCACTCCATCAAGAATTGCAACAAGTCTAAACCCTCAAGTAAGGTGTTGTTTGTTTTTTTTTCTGCAAGAACATGTCTGCAGTCTGCAGACCACATCTGCAGACATCTGCAGCAGAAGAGGTGGACCAAACGTCTGTAGTCTGGAAGAAAAAGACTGTTTGTATTTTTAACATCTGCAGACTGGAAAAATATCCTGTAATTAAAGTAAACCTATTTTTTAATCTTTAAAAGTACTTTAATATTAAAATATAAACATAAACAAACAATCCATGGAACTTTACCCATGGTGAGCAGTAGGTGGCGGTCAAGCAGGAGGTCGCAGGAGAGGGGGCAGTCAGCGGTCGAGCAGGAAAAAGGGGGGCGGTCGAGCGGGGTGGGGGGGGGGGGGGTTGAGCAGGAGGTTGAGCGGGGGGAGGGGGGCCGGTGGAGCAACAGAAGTCGAACGAGAGGGGGGCGGTCGGCGGTGAGGTCGCCGACGATGGGGGGAGGCCGGCGATGGAGGATGGGGAGATCGATGGGGGAGTATGTGTTGTGTTTAGGTTTTTTTAATATGAAGAGGTTGGAAGAGGAGAAAAGAGGTGGGTTTGGGTCTTCTTCAAGAAGAGGATGGGAAGACATTTTTTGAATGAAATGTCTTCCAAAAAACAAATAGTCTGAAACCTAAAATGCCTACCCGTCCTCTTCTTGGTGAAGACAAAATAGCCTAAGAAGCTCTTTTGTAAAAAAACAAACACCACCTAAGTCTGCAGCTGCAAAACAACCATCAAAAGGACAAGAAGTGGTCAAAGAACTATTTGGTAGTCAAGTCACCCAAGTGCCGATGACAAATTCAACATCTCTAAGAGATCTGCCGAATAAGTCAGCGGTTGCAAACCATAAGAAGAAGCAGACCTTGGAGAAACCTTCACCATCTCCAAAAGCTTCAAAGGGTCATAATAAGAAGGATGATGTCAAAGCATTAGCCAAAGCCAAAAGAAAAGCCTGGAAATCAAAGACATCTGCTGAATTCTTTGATGACCCAAAACCAACACTCACCCCTTCACCACTTACCAAAAATTAAAAACTACTAAAAACTAGAAACCCAAGACTAAACATGGTTGAGTCCACATTCATCACTGACCAATTTTTTTATGTGAAGGATCATTTGTAGGCCAAAACTTACTTATGGATTATGGATAGTGGATGCTCCCGACACATTGCCGATGACAGATCATGCTTGCTAAATTTAGAACCATATGATGGTGGATATGTTGTCTTTAGAAGTAATAAAAAAGGAAGGTATATTACTTGCAGGGGGACATTCAGTATCGGTAAGGTAAGCTTTGACAAGGTGAACTATGTGAAATAGTAAAACTATAATGTACTGAGTGTGTCTAAGTTGTGTGATAAAATACATAACACTCTTTCACAGAGTATGAATGTATTGTCTTATCTCATGGGTTTGAAATTCCAAATGACAAAATACTTTTAAAAGCTCTCAGGAAAGAGAATATGTACATGCTTAACATGCAGAATGCATAACCTTCAGGAAATTTATCTTGTTTCATTTCCAATGAGTTTTTTAAATAAGTCCTCAATTTGACATTAAATATTGGCACATGTAAATCTTAAAAACATGAACAAACTAGTTTGGAATGGGTTAGTCATAGGATTACTGAACAAAAGGTTTGCATGTGTTGACCACTGTGTTGCTTGGCAAAAGAGAAAGAAATACAAATCTTCTCATAAGTCCAAAGAAATGAATTCAGTCAAAAATCCTTTACAATTACCATAGATGGATTTATTTGGACCAACAGGTGTAAAGAGTTTGGGAAGAAAACCATATTACTTGGTAATAATAGATGATTTTACTAGGTTCACTTTGTTTTTATTTTTAGAAACTAAAGATGAAACTACTGATATTTTAAAATCATTTATTATCAAAATTGAAAACCAACATAGTGTTGTAGGTACTAAATTCAAAAACACACCCTTGATTCTTTTTATGAATCCAAAGGTATTGGAAGACAATATAGTACTCATAGAACTACTCAGCAAAATAGAGTTGCTGAGAGGAGAAATATAACACTTATTAAGGCTGCAAGGACCATGCTGTCTGACTCCAAACTTTCTATAAAATTCTAGGCTAAAGTAGTAAGTATTGTGTGCTATGTTCAGAACAGAGTGTTGATAGTTAAGAGACATGGAAAAACCTCTTCTGAATTATGGCATAAGACAAGAACATTCATAGGATTCCTCAAAACTTTTGGATGTCCATGAACCCTTCTTAGTACTAAAGATTATTTATCCAAGTTTGTTAAGAAATCAGTAGATGGATTCTTTGTTGGATACTCATCACAAGCTAGGGATTACAGAGTATACAACGAAGCTGACCATATTATTGAGCAATCAATAAATATCATATTTAATAAAAATTCCTCAAATAGTGTTGGAAACACTACAAGTTGGATGTTTGAAAAATGCATTTAACTATTTGATTGAGAATATTTCAGGAGACCGTCTCATGCTACAGATATAGTCAATTCGACAGATGAATTAGTGAATCCATCTACTAAACATCCTGAAACAAATTTCTCCTATTTGGATCTATCTCAACAACTCAAAGTAATCCCAAGACTAAGAATTCATGAAGAGCATCAAGATGAGAATGTCATTTGCAATGTAGATGTTGGTGTCAAGACAATAAATAGGGTGAATGAAGCAAACATCTGTTTGTTTTCATGCTTTCTTTCTCAACTAGAACCAAAGAAAGTTGATGAGGCATTAAGAGATAACATGTGGGTAGAAGCCATGCAAGAGGAGTTTCTTTAATTTGCTTGGCACAAGGTTTGGAAACTATGTGCACTTTTAAGGGGGGAGACTGTAATACGGACCAAATTGGTTTTTAGAAATAAGAAGGATGATAGTGGCATTATTATCAAGAACAAAGCCAGACTTGTGGTACAAGAGTGCACACAAGAAGATGGGATTGATTATGATAAAGTCTTCGCTTTTGTGGCTAGGCTTGAATCAATTTGAATATTACTTGCATTTGCTACCTCAAAAGACTTCATATTATTTCAGATAGATGTCAAGAGTGCACTCTTCTAGGGCGAGATTGATGAATAAGTTTATGTCTACCAATCTCCAAGCTTTGAAGATCCCAAGTATCTAGATCATTTATGTAAGCTTGACAAAGCTTTTTATGGTCTTTATCAAGCCCCAAGGAAATGGTATAAGACACTGATGTGCTCCAAATTATACATAAAATTCCTATCAAAAGCACATCAATTATTCCTTAATATCTTCCTTAAAATGATGAAAATGTACTTAAAAGTGTTAAATTGTGTTTGCAGGTGTTTAAAAGGGCAATATGGACAAAAGGAGTATATGTAACAAGAAATTGAAGTAATCCGAGATTTGAACTCCAAGCATGGGGCCGTGCCTAATTAAGCACGCCTCCATGCCTTGCTAGAAACACACCCCCGTGCTAAATTAACACACCCCCGTGCTTGGACATCTGACAGGACAAAAAGTACTGTCCCCTAAAAGTAGACACGGGGCCGTGCCCCATAAGGCACGGGGCCGTGCCCCACCTCCAACACGGGGCCGTGCCCCATTTAGCACGGGGCCGTGCCCGACACAACCCGACCAACTTTCGTAAGCATTGTACTAGCACGGGGCCGTGCCTTTTAGGCACGGGGCCGTGCTTAAACACTCCGGAAAGCCTATAAATAGAAGCCTAAGCTCACCATTTTTGGCAAGCTTTGGTGGTAGAGTTACTCTGCAAAATTCTCTCGGGAATCAAGACTTCAAGATCATTCGGAGGCTCGGGAGGTGCATACAACACTTGGAAGAAGCTTGGGATCACCTAAACATCATCCATTGTGGATTATCGGTTTGATTGTTCCAATTCACCGATGATCACTTATCTATCTTCATTGTTATCTTTTGTTATGTTAAAGCTCATTATGAGCTAAACTCTATTTATCATCCTAATCGGATGAAACTTATGTAATTTGTGATGAACTAATGGTGTGATAAATATTATGTTAATGTTATGGTGGTCTTGGGAAAACTATTGATGGGTAGCATCTACATTTGAACGGGAAGTTATAAAATTATGGTTTGTGATTGTGATTGTCATACAAGGTTGAAAACCGTATGATTAACTTTCATTCGCGAAACCGGTCTTCATAATAAATCCATGGCTAATGAACTAGAAATGGTTATTAGAAATCATATCACTTTAACTTTCTGATCATTTGCGGGTTCCCTTTTATTAGTTCGGAAACTTCAGTAATTGTTACGGTTTTCTAAAATTAATGGTATGTTAGGAAGGAACCTGATCAACTCTCTTTTTAACATTAAGTTATGTTTTCAGAAATCGTATGTCAAATAGGACACAAAAGATTCACCTACATTACTAGGGCTTTGATCTGAGCAGTAAACTCAGCCTGACAGGATCAAGTCACTACGGCAATAGGATAGACGAGAAATCGCGCCGGCTCATCTTTATAAACATTAACATAATTACATTAATCAATATCTTTAAATCACATCACCAATTCATCACAATTACATAAGTGGAGTCTAATTAGGATGATAACTTTTATTCCCTGGTTTTAAATCCAAACGCTTCAAATCTTAGTTTACTTTCTTTCTATTATTGTTTATTTTTAAACCCTAAAAATCTTTCCAATGCAAATTATCACTTTCTTTAACAAAAACCAAATCTGATAGTCAAACATCAAGTTTGTTGAGTAGGCTAGGTGTGTCCACGGATTGATACTCGGTTCTTACCAACACTATATTACCACACGACAGGTACACTGCCTTTTGTGTGTGTGGTTTAGTATTAGTAATAACCAATTAAAACTGAATCTGTGCAATAAATATTTATCAAAATATATATACTATCTGCACCCCATCAGACACTCTCTACCTTTCTCCTAAAGAACGGATACATAAGAGGATCCATAAATAAAACTCTTTTGATCAAGAAGATTGATTTGGATATCATTTGGGTACAAGTTCATGTGGATGATATAATTTTTGGGTCTACAAATGAGCTTGTGCAGAGCGTTTGAAAGTCTCATGAAGTCAGAATTTGAGATGAGTTTAATGGGAGAGCTTACTTTCTTTCTAGGGCTGCAAGTAAAACAAACCTCTGATGGCATTTTCATAATCTAAGTATGTTTTGTTAATCTTAGCACAGAGCTATCATTGGATCTGTCGTGTACCTTACAGCCAGCGGACCAGATATCATGTTTGCCACATGCTTGTGTTCAAGATTCCAAGCAGCTCTAAAGGGGCCACATCCAATGGTTGACAAGAGAATTCTGAAGTGTCTCAAAGGAGAACCTAAGTTGGGTTTATGGTATCTTGAGAGCCGAATTCAATCTCTATGGATATACAGATAGTGACTATGGAGGATGCAACATTAACAAGAAATCCACCTCAGAAGGATGTCAATTTCTAGGAGGAAGACTGGTTTCATGGAAATACAAGAAGCAAATGGTGTCTCCACATCAACTGCTAAAGCAGAGTACATTGTTGTAACAAGTTGTTGTGCTCAGGTACTATGGATCTAAACCCAGCTTAGAGATTATGAAGTAAACTTCATGAACGCTCCAATTTAGATTGATAACAAAAGTGCCATCTCAATTACAAACAATCCTGTTCAATATTCAAAGACAAAGCACATTCATATCAGGTATCATTTCATTAGAGATTGTACAGAAAAGAAAATCATTAAATTAATTAAAGTTCATACAAATGAACAATATGTAGGTCTTTTCACAAAGGCTTTTGATGAATATATATTTAAATATCTTGTATCCACTTTGGGATGATAAACTTAATTAATTAAATATATGATAAATGATGATTTTGTAAAGAAATGCTTGTTTTGGTAGAATGGGAAAAACACAGTATCTGTCGAAATTTGCAAATCTAAAGACTAATAGGTTTCTACTGAATATCAGCAGATAATTGAGTATCTACGGAATTATGCAACTCAGCAGATAACTAGGCGAAAAAGGCATCGGTCGAATGGGAAGATTCAGCAGCTAGGATGATTTTGACACATGTATTAAAAAAAGATCTGGTAGGTCCCACTTTTATCTTCCGATAGGTAGTGAGGCCGGAGAAGTTACCTGAAAAGATTGTTTCATCATCTCATTTCGTCAATTTTACAATTACGGTGGTAAAACATTTAAAATTCATATTTTATATATCATTCACAACTGTTAAAATCAAAGGTTTACCCACTATTTTCATCTTCAATCTTCTTTATAAAGCAAACCCTTAAACCTTTAATCTCTCAACTCCAACCAAAGTCAATCAACTTTCAGTGGCTACTCAACTGCAAACCTTAGAATTTTGTCCGAGTCACAACCTTACCTCATCACTTCAACCCACAGGTGATCCTGTCTATGATCTCGTTCATAAATTTTTAAGCAACATAAATTATGCCTTTGCCATTCAATAAACCCGGTGATCTGTGAGACTCACATTTGGGAATTCTGGACAGCATGCTCCATAGAAAGAGAACATGGAGCAAGGGTACTCACTGCAATAGTGCAAGGGACGCAGGTCACAATTTCATGCGCCAAAATACGTTAATATCTGAAGTTGAACGACGCAAATAGTGAATCTTCTTTCTCAGAAGAAGTGGATAGTGCCACTTTCAAAGAGATGGGATATGAGTACCCCTTCCAAAGTCCACCTTCTCCAAATCACTGGTATATCATAAATGGAGAATCATCCTTCATATCTTCCTACACTGTCTTTCCATTAACTCAGGAGTATGGACCATGTACCATTGGATTTAGCAGGGGCTATCCATGGTCTGGTCAAATAATAGAGTTATGATTTTTAAAACTTTATTTTTCATCACCTATGTAAATTGTAACTACTGTTGCAAAATTTAAGTTTTAAATGTACCCTAGATTCATACAACAGATTTTACAAAAACAACTAGGAGATAAACTTTAACTTAGTCAACTTGTTTATGCTTTAGTTACTTCAAACAAAGCAAGATTTTAAAAGTTCACAACAACTCCATTATCTTTTTCTAGAAAGGTAACTCCACTGTTTGCTCACATGCTTGAGGTCACTGAGTCTCAGGGTGATAGCATGGCCACATCCATCACTACTAATCCTACACCCTCCATATCAATGCTAAAAGCAAAAAAATATAAGTGAACCCCTACATCTTCTACTGAGAAGATGCAGGCCCCAAACCACCCCTTAAAAAGACAAGACTGGAAACTAGGGTCCTTATCAAGACAAAGGTGTCAGTCACACCTAGACTAGGATAAAAAAAGAATGTTTCTCTTCCTTCTCCTGAGCAGAACCACACCCGAGCTACAAGCTCTCAATCGATGTCCCAACACTCCATTGAGCAAACCAAAAGGGATACCCTTAGTGCTAAGACAACTTCTAAGAAAGAACTCTCATTAGGGACAAGTTCACATCATGGGCCAATAGACTTAAATCCTCAATCGCCTATCCATATGTCTAGTACCCAGGATGATGATGTTCCTCCTACACATCAACCTAAACCACTGTCTCCTGCTTCCCATCCATTGCAGGCAGTGGAGACAGATAGATTAGGCTAAAAAAATTGTTTCTCTTCCTTCTTCTGAGCATCAGCATGAAGCAATGTCTCCCCGTTCCCATCCAATGCAGATACTATAGATTGAAAGACTAGGCTCAAAAAAGAATGTTTCTCTTACTTCTTCTGAGCAGACCCACACCCAAGCTTCAAGCCCTCAATCAGAGTCCCAACACTCTATTAAGCAAACCAAAAGGGATACCCACATAGCGGAGACAACTTCTAAGGAAGAAGTCTCATTAGGAACAAGCTCAGATCCCGGGCCAATAGACTTACCTACTCAATCTCCCATCCACATGACTAGTACTCAGGATGATGACGTTTCTCCTACACATTAGCATGAACCATTGTCTCCCTGTTCACATTCAATGTAGACAGTGGAGACTAGTGTGTTTGTAGAAACATCTCATCCATATGTTATATCCCAAGAGATTGATCCTAGGTAGGAAATGATTAATGCAGGACAACATGGACCCAACTACGAAAACTCAACTCGAGAATGTTTCCTTAGAGTCATTCTTTAAGGAGAGGTATCTAGGGCACCAAGAAACCACATCCGATGGTGAGGATGCAGAGGTTAGGCCTGGTACCTCATCTCCCAAGGATCCCACAACTGTGGATGAGGGAAGCATGCAACAAATACAAGAACTGACAGTCCATAACCTTGATATTTCAAAGAGATTATCTATCTTACAAGTAGAAAATGCAGGACTTCAAGTTTATGTTGTGTAGGATTCTGTGTGCCCAAGACACTTAGAATATTGATGTGGTTAGTACGTTATGATCCAAGTCGGGTTATACCCAATAACAAGCTTAGCAAACACCAATTAATATTTAATTGATGATATGATCATACAATTAAATATTTACACCAATTTAGAAAATAGGTTTTCTAAATAAGTTGCATATGAGAGGGAACAACTTATTAGGATATTTTGTTCAATAATATTATTTGATGTGTTATTTAAATTGGTTAGATGACACCAAATAATAATGAGAGATTATAACTTATAAGTTAAAAGATTAATTGTATAAGTTATATAACTTGTACATACAATTAAATGGTTAATTGTATGTCTAGTTACAAGACCATTTAACATATGTGTGTGTGTTCAATTTAAAAAGGGGGAAACCCTTTTGAATAACTATTTTCAGCCGCCCCCCCCCCTTTCATTTCATTGGACCTTTTTGTCTTGTAACTACAATACTCATTTAACTAGTCTTGGAGACTCAAAAACTCTCTCATCCAATCTCAATACATGCAAACACAAGAAAAACTCTCTCTTTTTCTCTCTTGAACCCACGAATTCAGCAGCAAAATAGGAGGGTTTGAGTTGTGCTTGGTGGTGTATCTTCCTAACAAGAAGGTGTTTTGCAAGGAGGCTTGGGGTATACAAGCTTGAGGACTCCTTCCTTGGAGTTTTGGCCGAAATTTTCAGCATCCTCATCTTTTTATTAGTCGTTTTCTTGCTGCTGAAAGAGGTAGTAATCACAGCTCATAGTGGCTGTGATTTTATGTAGATATACATATGTTCATAGCTTGTTTATTCACATATTATGATCCTTTGATTATGGGTTTGTTTTATACATATAAATGTCATCATAAGGACTTGATTTTCAGATTATAAACAAAGTTATAATGCCTATCTTCCGCTGCGTTTTTGTGTAAGTTTAAATGGTTAAACTATGTTTTGATGTTCTAACAAACCCATCAATGGCATCAAGAGCCGGTTATGTGGATAACTTGCTTGTTCTTAGTCTTTAAAATCGGTTTTAAAGATGTATTATCAACTTATTATAGGCTGATTTTGGGCTGCTATGTTTTGTATGAATGATTCCCCAAACTTTCAAGGTCATATCACACATGCTAGTGATTAGACCTTGAAAGATATATATTATGAAATGTTGATTGTTTGGACAATGTTTAAAACCCAAAATTTCAGTTTATGTTGGCTGAAATTTGGTGGTTTTAAGTGGGGTTTCATTATATGTTTGGATGATATGATCAATGGATGTTAGTGTGCATAACCTAGCCTTTGGCCTTTTGATTTGGATGATTGGAATGGTTGGTTTTATTCATTCAATTGGGTTGTAATATTTATGTTTATTATTTGGGTTGTATTTATTTATTCATTTGGTTATGTAATAAATAGAATAGGTGCATTTCTTTTATTAAAAAAATGTATTAGGATACAATTTTGTAAAAGGAAGATGCACAAGATCAAGACCCAAAGATGGACATCAAAGACATGTACACTTGAAGCATTTGGATGTGGAATCAAGTGGGAGTTCATGGACACATATGATGTGTCATTGTTAACCCTTAGGAAAGACCTTATGACAACACTTGTGATGGCAAACAAATGTAGTCAACTTAGTGGCTATGGTTATGCACATGTGGTTGTTTGAAATATGCTTGTTTGATTATTCATTTTATGTTGATTGTTTGATATATGGATATGCTTAACAATCTAAATAAATTATCATAACAAGCTGAATTTTTGGTTCCTAATCATTAAGTGACTAACAAAAGGTTATTAAAAGGATTAATGATTTCAAAATAAAAGAAGTTTTATTAAAAGAGAACCATAGGGTATCTTGTATTTGAAAGCTATCTTGTATTTGAAAGCATGCAAATACAAGTACATAGAGTTTTCTAACTAGAATTATGAAATCTCTAAACATTTGACAAACAAGTTTACCACCGTCCTTTTGCACAACACTTGAGTCATTTGGAAACTCTTAATGGGATAAAGGTCACCTAACCATTTAGAGGGAACTTGTGATTTAAGGTGGGGTTACCATATTGGTGGGATAAAGGTCACCTAACCACTTATGTGGGTAAACTCACACGTGTGTGCAAGTAGGGTAACTTGATTTGCACACCATGTTAAATGGATCACCTAAATATGGTTTCCAAATGGTGTTGATGGGATTAACATGCCGACTTTACATATGATGTTTAAAGTCGATCCCATGCCTCTAGAAGTTGCAAATGGTTGCAACCGTCAATCGTTGACCACCTTATTAATTTAAATCGTGGAATAAAGGTCACCTAACCACAATTTAAATGTAATGTTGGGTTCTAGATTTTAATATAAAAATGACCTTAAAAGGCATTAATTATTAAAAATAGCAATATCGAAAATACTAAATAGATCTTTGTTAAATTTTGTAGATGGCCGCCAATAATGACAATCATGATAACTCATCCGCGTCCAACCAATCATTACGAGCGATCCTCCAAAAGGAACGTCTAAATCATAATAATTTCATTGATTGGTATCGAAACTTGAGAATCGTTCTCAAGCAAGAGCGACGATCATATGTTTTAGACACCCTATCCCCGATCAACCTACTGATGATGATGAGGAGGCCTTCAACGATTGGCTGAAGTACACTGAGGACTCCGTCCAAGTGTCTTGTCTCATGCTAGCGAGCATGACTCCGGATCTCCAAAAGGAGTATGAACATCACGGAGCTTATGACATGATAACCCAGCTGAAGGAAACGTCTCAACAGCAAGCAAGGGTTGAGCGCTTCGAAAAGGTTCGAGCACTCCATGCATGTCGTATGGACGACAACCAATCTGTTTCATCTTATGTACTTAAGATGAAAAGTCATATTGACCGCCTCGAGAGGCTTAATTGTCCCGTCTCGAAGGAATTGGCCACGGATTTGATCCTTAATGGCCTTACCAAAAAGTTCGAGACATTCGTGTTGAACTACAACATGAATGCTTGGGACAAAAGCATTGGTGAACTTCACTCAATGCTCAAAACGGCCAAGGCGGCCATGGGTAAAAGGTTTTTACCCGTTCTCACCATCAATGAAGGTGGGAACAAGAAAAGGCCTTATCCCGCACCCAAGGCAAAGGTTGCCAAGGGTAAGGGACCCGTTTTGGGAAAGGGGAAAGGGGTGGTAAGGGTACCACCCAAACCACAGGAGAAGAAGCAAAAGGTTGCTACCAATGACCCATGCTTCAAGTGTGGGGAGATTGGACATTGGGCGAGGAATTGTCCTGTCCATCTCCAAGAGTTGGAAGCCAAGAGGGATGCCGGGCAGACCTAAGGTACAATATACATGATTCATATTGATCTTAATGTTACATCTTCTAACACATGGGTATTGGATACCGGATGTGGAACTCATATTTGCAATTTGTTGCAGGGGTTCACAAGAAGGAGGGACTTCAATCAAGGGGATGTTAGTCTCTTCATGGGCAATGGAACCAAAGTCCAAGTTGAAGCTCGTGGGGACTACATCCTAAAACTTCCAAGTGGCTTGGATGTTATTTTGAAGAATGTTTTGTATGCTCCTAGTTTGACTAGGAACATTATTTCTGTATCCCAATTAAGACATTATGATTATGTATTATCTTTTGTTGAAAATGATATTCATGTTTCTTTAAATGATATGTTCTATTTTAAAGCAATTCCCATTAATGGTATTTATGAATTGGTTCATGAAAACGCTTTAAATAGTTCATTGTACCAAACTAACACCAAGAAACTCAAGTTGGACTTGAATGATACCTATCTTTGGCATTGTCATTTTGGTCATATAAACAAGAAACATATACAAACACTTCAAAAGAATGGTCTTTTAAAAACAAATGAATGTGATTCATTTGATGTATGTGAATCTTGTTTACAAGGTAAAATGATTAAGGCACCCTTTAGTGGGACTAACGTAAGGGCAAAAGATTTATTAGGAATCATACATTCGGATGTATGTGGTCCTTTTAAGCCAATGACTAGGAATGGTGAAAGATACTTCATTACCTTTACCGACGATTATAGTCGCTATGGGTATGTGTACTTATTAAGGCACAAAGATGAAGCTTTTGAAATGTTCAAAATCTTCAAGAATGAATTGGAAAATCAACTCAACAAGTCAATTAAATTTCTCCGTACCGATAGAGGAGGTGAATACCTAAGTGATGCTTTTCAAGATCATCTTAGGAGTTGTGGGATTGTCTCACAACTCACTCCACCTAGAACACCACAACACAATGGTGTGTCTGAGAGGAGGAATCGAACCTTATTGGATATGGTCCGATCTATGATGGCTAGAAGCACATTACCTCTATCATTTTGGGGTTTCGCTTTGCTCTCCGCGGCCCGTATTTTAAATATGGCCCCAACCAAAAAGGTGGAAAGGACACCTTTTGAGATATGGCATGGAAGAGTTCCATCCCTATCATACTTAAGGGTCTGGGGTTGTGAGGCTTATGTTAAGACTCCCACCCCAAACAAATTAGAAGTTCGATCCACCAAGTGTATCTTTGTTGGATATCCTAGAGATTCTATGGGATATTATTTCTATGATCCACTGGAACAAAAGGTGTTTGTTGCCAGAAAGGGTGAGTTCTTAGAAGCAAAGTTCCTTATGGAAGGAGCTAACAGTAGAACAGTGGATCTGGAGGAGGATCAAGAACCACAACCCGATGCATGTTTGGTTGAAACTAGCACTCAACATGAGGATGTTGAAGATGATCAAATGGTTGATCAATACACACAAAACGTTCGCAGAAGTGGTAGAACTAGTAATCCACCTGAAAGATATGGATTTTTCATGGATGGATGCTATGTGGTAGATTCAGATGAACAACCACATACCATGATGCAGTGTCCAATTTGGATTGTGACAAATGGCTTGAGGCCATGAACGTTGAGATGCAATCCATGTATGACAATCAAGTTTGGGAACTTGTTGTGCCACCTCTTAATTCCAAGGTAGTTGGAAGTAAGTGGGTTTTCAAGAAGAAAACCGATATGCATGGAAACATAGATACTTTGTCAGGATCAGCGATCACAAGTTTGATGTATTAGAGAGTAATGCAGCGGAATGAGATCAAGAATTAGACAAATTATAGCAAGAGTTTGATATTTATAAACAAATACGAGAGAATATATTTCTGTGATAAGGAATGTTTCAATAATGCCCAATATTATTGCTCAATCATTCAAATATTACAATAAGGTTGACACTCCTTATATAGAGTGCAATCACTTCTGTAATCACGGGATAGTGACAACTAGCAGATCTAGTACAAAAATAACTAACACTTAACAAACTACTGAAATGTTCACAACTACTGAGAACATGTCAGAGTGCTAAGTATAAAACATGAAACTACTGAAAGGAAACTACTGAAACTACAACGACTGAAGAACAAACTCTTCAGTCGTTTTACAAAACTACTGAAAAGATAAAACATAAAACTACTGAAAAGTAAACCGTCACAACTACTGAAGAAGTCCTCTTCAGCTGTTATGACAACATCTGATATTTGGTCTTCAGCACTTGTGTCTTCAGACTTTGTCTTCAGGTGTTATCTTCAGCTGTTGTGGACTTCAGTAGTTGTTGTGACGTCTGTGGGACTTAAAGGTTTTTCTGATCCGGCTCATTGGTTCTTTTGGTCCAACAAACTCCCCCTGAACCAATGCAGCCAAAACCTTTAACTTTATTGAGGTCCCACTTATTGTTGGCAAAATGGTTGGTCTTTTTCCTTCTTGATCAGTTGAGAAGATGACCCATATAAGCACTGGCCTGGAAATAAGTCTCTGATGATTTGGTTGGCAAAGTATGGATGGGAGCTCTGTATTAGGGAATTGGACACTGAGCTGTTCCCCCATCCATGAGACTTACTTCCCATGTATAAGCCTGTAGGATTCTCTGGTGTATGCTCTGAGAAACATGATTTGTTCTTCCATGGTAAGATTCTCTGGTTCACCATCAAACAATCCTTCACGCCCATACAGCTCTGAGATGTACTTGGCCTGTTTGCCATTTTTGAGCTCAACTGTTGTGATCTGTCTGTATGCAAACTCATCTGGGTGATTACCCTCAAGTAACAGACTGAGCTCATTTTGTTTGAAGTTTTCAAGCTTCTTGTAGACCAACCCCTTTTTAATAACTCTGTTCTCTAACATCTTTTGGGGTGGCTGTTTAGTCTCATAAGCCTTCTTGAAGTCTTCTACAATTTCCCAGGGTGATACTACAAGGACCACAGTGATCTCTTCATCTACGATCCTTTTTACCTGGCCCTTGTATCTCGCAGGAATGTCTTTCTTTACAATTCTGTGAGCCACCCTAGGATCAGGCCATATCCTCACCTTTTCCTTTTGATATTGAAATGTGTTGGCAAGGGTGTACAATCTCAGAGCCTCTTTCTTCATACTTATTATTGATGAAGAAGCAGCATAAGTTTTGTCTATGCTTTTCAGCATTTCCTCATCATGAAGCCTTTGCTGCTGTTCTTCTTCAATCTTTACTCTCACTGTTTCCATCTGTGAGGTGGGAGTGATGGGCATAGATTTGGCTTTAGGCAAAGTTAGGACTGCGGAAAGAGGCAGCCTATCTTCTTCCTCATCATCTTCTTCTTCTTCTTCTTCTAGCCTCAACATCCTTCTCTTCTTCTTCTTGGATGCATCATCGGCTGTTGGTTTTGAGGGTAAAGGAGTTGGTTTAATGGGTTGTGGTAGTGGTGATTTTGAAGTGGTAGGTTTTGCAGGTTGTTCTAGCATTCTTGTAGTGAGTGAGGCTTTGGAGTGTTTTGCTAGTTCATTTCTGTTCCCAGCACCTGCTTCATTTAGTGCTTCAATCACTAATCCCTTAGTGTATGCTTCAGACGTACAGATCTTGGTGGTTATTGCCAAGATACTGTCCCTGGTCCATGACTTAATCTCTATCAATGATCTCCCAAGATACTTTGCAATGAATCTGATCATGATCTCCAGTCTTTCTCTTTCTAACACATCATAACTTGCCCATCTTGAGTTAATTTCTTCAACTTCAAGTCTTCTAATCTCTGAGTCAAGCTGTGCAGTATCGAACCCTTGTCTATACAGTTGATCAATAATGGAGTCCATAGATTTACTATGTGTAGCATCCGCCATTTTGATCATCTCATCAAGTTTGAGTTCTTTTGGGAGTTCTTTTTCTTTTCTTTCAATCTTCCTCTTCTTATATGTGATATGAAAGTCTTTGTGACTTTCACTCACTTGATCAGTGTCAGCTCCCTTCACATACTCTTCTTCCTTCTCAGTCTCCTTCACAACCTCCTCTTCCTTCTCAATCTCCTGTTCTTTCAGTATGCTCTTCCCTTTTGCTTTCACTAACTGACTCTCCCCCTTTTTGGTTGCATTGGTTGCAAGGGTTTGAGTAGTAGAAAGCCTTGTGCTCACAATCTCCTCCACCAGGGGCTGTATGATTGAGGGAAGCCTCTCATCCATGGTTTTGATCACAATGTCTGTGATCATTGGGGTGATGAGAGGTAGGGATTTCTGGAAGATAGCAGCTGTTTGCTCAGAGGGGTTCTGTCCCTGAGAAGCAGTGCCAGAAGTAGAGGCTGGTGGGTTGTTAGTTTTGATTGGCTGAGTGTTTAGGAGACCTTCAGGTGAAGGTGCCATCTGTGGGTGTATGTTGGTGTCAGATGGACTTGCTTCTTGAGAGAATTGGTCAAGTAGTCTTTGTAGTCTACTGACTTCTTCCTCAAGAATTGTGTTCTGGGCTAGAACATCATAAAAGAAGCCCAGGTCATCATCAGCAGATGCTGAATCACCTGACCTCCTGCTTGTAGCAGGATGTACATGCCCTGGGTGTAGACCAGTTGTAGCATGTGCCCCTTTTTCTTGGAACTGGGGACTTCCAGCCTCAGGACGATGTCCTTCATCAGCTGTTGCCTCTGATGAGGTCTTAGCAATGTTACCAGCCTCAGTCTGATCATGTGCTGATGCAGAAGAGGTGGCAGCCTCACCAGATATTCTGATCTCCTTATCTACACTAGGAGACAGAACATTTAAACCCCTGTGCTGTGGGTTGTCAGAAGCATGTTGATCCTCTTCCTCTATATCTGTGGTTTTCCCCTTTGGTGGTTGTTGGGGAGGAGGAGAGGCATGCAGCTGAGTCAGCACGTTTGCAATTATAAGTGTTGGACTTTGGGGGGCATTTTCATGGGGAGATAGGGTAAAATCAGTATGCACCTGGGGAGAATGGTGCGTTTCAATGGCAATCTCCTCAAATGAGGAAGATTCCAGATTTGTGGGTACCCCTTCTTTGGTTGCTTCAGGCTCCTTTTGAGAGGAATCCTGAGCGGCTGTGGCTGGTTGAGTCTCTGATACTACTGGGGGGTTTACACCAGCAAGTATATCCTGTCTTGGTGGTACAGGAGCATCTTCAGGGGACTCATCTCCCTGAATAGCTGTTTTGGTTCGTTTTGTTTTTGGTTTGGTGGGGACTTTGGATTTTGTGGTGGTGGCTGTGGGTTCCAGCTGCGTGGGTTTGCGCAGCTTGGCAGCCATTTTGAGTGATTGGTCAGAGTTGTGCCGGGAGTATACTTCAGGCAATACAGCCATAGCAGGGACTCCCAGGCCAACAAGTCCCTCAGCTTGAAGCTGGTTTTCAATTATGGCCATTATGAACCGAGGATATAATATCCAACGGTTAGCAAGTTGTTTTTGGGCCATATCCTTGAGCTCTAAAAATAGTATTTCAGAAAAATTTAAAGGTTGTTGCTCAAGGATGGAGTACAATACCTGTTGCCACCTTGTGGACATTTGATCCCATGATGAAGTCTTGGGGGCCAGGCAGACATTGACCATATGAAAGATGAGCCGTTCAGCATCCTGGAAATGTTTCTTCAATATGGTAGAGGCACTCAGGTTACCTTCGTATCCATGGTGGGCAAATGATAGATCTGTTGTGCCCTTTGGATAACTAGTCGGGAAAGTGGCATCATCCAGATTGAGGGTTTGGCGAAGAATGTCTGGAGTGATGACCACCTTTTGACTATTGACAAACGCTTGAAGAGACTCTGTGTCATTCTCCTCAGAGACAAGAGTGACGTTTGTCCAGAATTGGCCAAGAGATTCGGCATATATGGTGGGGTTTAACAGAAAAGCTGTTTGGTAAGGTGACTGGACCATTAAATCAATGGCGTTGTGAAACTTGGTCCAGTATGGCGATTTGGTAAGGTGAGCGACACAGTTGTGTCGTGGTTTTAGTTGCATGGTCGCCATGGATGAAGAGAGGTTACAGAGTTTTTGAACGTTAGGTTTGAGAGGAGAGGTGAGAAAAACTCTGAAGGTGGGATAAGGTATTTATAGGGTAGGGTTATGAAACGACTGAAGGTTTTGGTGTTAGTCATCATTCGTTGAAACTACTGATGACGTGGCATTAACTTTCAGAGGTTTGAAATGACTGACCGTATTGGTGTGATCATCAGTTATTATAAAACAACTGAAGACTTGGTTTTAACCGTCAGACGTTGAAACAACTGAAGTCTTGATTTAGTCTTCAGTAGTTATAAAACTACTGAAGACAACTTTGACTTCAAGTGGTGAAACAACTGAGGACATGGTGTTTGTCATCAGTAGTTGTGAAACTACTGAAGACAGTGGTTTTGTCATCAGTTGTTGTAAACAGCTGAAGACTTGGTGTTAGTCTTCAGTAGTTGTAAACTACTGAAGACATAGGTTTGGCTTCAGTTGTTTAGAAACAGCAGTTGTAGAAACAACTGAAGAGAAATTACTCATCAGCTGTTTTCGTCAATTCATAGCTTTTCAGCTGTTTCAGTCTGACCTCCACACTTACTCATCAGACTTACATCTGAGTTTCAGAGGTTTCATTGGTCATCAGTACTTATCTGCATTTCTGACATCAGTAGTTGTAGCTACATCAGCTGTTGTGATTTCATCAGCTGTTGTAACTACATCAGCTGTTTTAACAAATAAAGTACTTCAGTACTTGTGAGGAATGTAGCCTTCAGTAGTTATAAAAACTACTGAGGGGAAAGGAACTCATCAGTACTTATATATGACATGGTTACCAATGATCATCAGTATTTATTACTGAGATCATCAGTAGTTGTCACTTATTCTAGCTGCAGCATACCAAGCCTTAACACCAGGTTGTGGAAAGTTGAACTATCCAAAGGCTTAGTAAAAATGTCTGCAAGCTCATCAGCACTAGGAACAAACTTTGGATCAATCAGACCTTTTTCAAAACAATCTCTAATAAAATGGTGTCTAATTTCAATATGTTTAGTCCTAGAGTGCTGGACAGGATTCTTGACAATACAAAGAGCTGAAGAGCTGTCCATTAACAATGGAGTCTTAGTCTCAGTTATGCCATAATCCAATAATTGGTTTTGAAGCCATAATACCTGAGATGTACAACTTGCAGCAGCAATGTACTCGGCTTCAGCAGTTGATGTAGCAACTGAGGTTTGTTTCTTACTCTGCCAAGAAATCAAACAGTTGCCTAGGAATTGACATCCACCAGAAGTTGATTTCCTGGTCAACTTACACCCTGCATAGTCACTGTCAGAAAAAGCAACTAATTTACCAGAATGTCTAGTAGAATACCATAAACCTAGAGATGGAGTGCCTTGCAGATATCTAAAGATCCTCTTGACTGCAATCAAATGAGACTCCTTAGGTGCAGCCTGAAATCTAGCACAAACACATGTAGCAAACATAATATCTGGTCTAGAAGCTGTTAAGTACATCAAGGACCCAATCATACATCTGTAAAGTGTTTCATCAACCACTTTACCTTTCTGATCTGTATCCAGTTGTGTGGTGTTGCACATGGGAGTAGAACAGGGTTTACAATTTTGTAAATCAAATTTTTCCAAAAGATTTTTTGTGTATTTGGACTGATGAATGAAAATTCCATCAGCCTTTTGTTTGATTTGCAAACCCAGAAAGAATTGTAATTCCCCCATGGCACTCATTTCAAACTTTTGTTGCATCAACTTTGTAAAGGCATCACACAACTGTGGATCAGAAGATGCAAAAATAATATCATCTACATAAATTTGAACAAGTAGATTATGCTGCCCAGCTTTCTTAATGAATAAAGTTTTATCTATGGAACCTCTAGTAAAATTATTTTCAAGAAGAAAGTTTGATAATGTCTCATACCAGGCTCTAGGAGCTTGTTTCAACCCATAAAGAGCCTTATCAAGCTTATACACCCAATTAGGATGCTTATTGTCCTCAAAACCCGGTGGTTGACATACATAAACCTCTTCTTTAATTTTCCCATACAAAAATGCACTTTTGACATCCATTTGAAAAACTTTAAGATTTTGATAAGCAGCATAAGCTAAAAACAATCTAATTGCTTCCAGTCTGGCTACAGGGGCAAAGGTTTCATCATAATCAATACCTTCTTCTTGTGCAAACCCCTGAACAACCAGTCTGGCCTTGTTCTTAACAATAAGCCCATTTTCATCAGTTTTGTTCCTAAACACCCATTTAGTGCCTATTGCACACTTACCTGGAGGTAGAGGAACCAGTTCCCACACTTGCTGTTTCTTGAACTGAAGAAGCTCAAGCTGCATGGCATCAACCCATCCATTGTCCTTTAAAGCAATGTGATAATTCTTTGGCTCTTGCTGACTGATGAAGAGAGCATAGAAGCAGAAATTTGACAATTGACTTCTTGTTGATACTCCAGCAGTGATATCACCAATGATTTGAGACATAGGGTGATTCTTCAGATCTTGGTACACAATGAGATCAGTGCAAGTGTTTGTAGCAGGCTCAGCAGCAACAGATGGTGATGGTGAAGTATTTCCTTGAAACCAATCAGTAGATGGTAATTCAAAGGAAGTTGAAGTTGTAGAAATCTCATCAGCATTTGTTGTGGATTGTGCTGCTGGAGCTACAGGAACATCAGGTCTAGCTGAATCAGGCAGTTGATCACTAAACTTGAAGAGGTGAGTACTACTATCATCATCATCAGCACCAGCAGTACCACCAGGTGGTGAACTGTTGACAGGAGCAACAGCAGGAGTTTGATGAGGAACATATTGCAGTATGTCCAAATCAAATATCTCCACAGGGTTTTGTGGAATCTTGTCCTTTGGAGATTCATTAAACTTAACATGTAGAGTCTCTTCAACCATCTTTGTTCTACAGTTGAAGACTCTGTATGCTTTGCAAGTTGATGAATAACCAACAAAGTACCCTGCATCCACCTTAGAATCAAATTTTTGGAGTTGATCCCGTGTGTTGAGAATGAAACAAGGACATCCAAAAGCTCTGAAGAATGAAATTAGAGGGGCCAAATGATGAAGAACTTCATATGGAGTTTTCATCAACCTCTTATTTACTAGAGCTCTATTTTGTACATAGCAAGCTGTATTGATAGCTTCAGCCCAAAAAGTCATTGGCAGTCCAGAGTCAGCCAACATGGACCTTGCAGCTTCAATAAGGGTCCTGTTCTTTCTCTCCACTACTCCATTTTGTTCAGGAGTTCTTGGAATGCTAAAATGCCTCTTGATTCCCTTTGAGAGGTAGAACTCATCAAGTGTATTGTTTCTAAATTCTGTTCCATTATCACTTCTAATACACTTGACTGAGAGGGAATACTGCTTCTCAACATACAACACAAAGTTGATAATCTTCTGAGCTGCTTCATCCTTTGAATGCAAGAAGAAAGTCCATACAAATCTGGAGTAATCATCCACAATTACTAGACAGTATTTCTTCTTAGCCATACTCATCACTCTCACAGGACCAAAGAGATCCATGTGAAGAAGCTGTAAGCAGGCATTGGACTTAGGTTCTTCTATGGAGGGAAATGAAGCTTTGTGCTGTTTTCCTTTTAAACAAGCAGTGCAGTCATCTTCACATTTGAACTCCTTCATAGGCAATCCCCTTACTAAACCATGGTTTATCAGCTGATTTATGTTTTTGAGATTAACATGACCCAGCCTTCTATGCCATAGTGTAGATTCTTGAGGGGAAGCCTTGGAAAATAGGCAAGGATGGCCTTTGAGATCTATTTTCTTAGAAAGATCTAAGGCATACACTCTTCCTGTCCTGTTGGCCTTAAGGAGAGTGTATTTATCCAACACCTTATCAATCAAACTTAGAACTTTGGATGACAGAATCCGGCAGTTCTGACTTGTGAAAAGAGCAACATGGCCTTTGTCACACATTTGACTGACACTCAAGAGGTTGTACTTGAGATTTTCCACATGGTTAACATCATCAAACTTTATTTCCCCATTGGAAACAAAGCCTTTGCCGATGATGTAACCCTTTGCATCATTGCCAAAAGACACAAACCCCTTCCTTCCTTGAGAGTAGTCATTAAGAAGTGATCTGTTTCCTGTCATATGCATGGATCCTCCACTGTCTACATACCAGATGCCTCTGTGGCATGTTGAAGAACCCTGCAGAACAAAACAAATTAGTTAGATTTTGAGACCCAAACCTTTTTGGTTTTGGGCCTGTTCACATCAACAGATGGTAGACTAACAGGTTTGTTGGAAATAACAGCCTGAGAGGAAGAAGATGGTGAGTAAAAGGAATCCTTTGGCTTGGAACTCCTTTTCTGTGGTTTCAACATAGGAACATCTAATTGGTTGACTCTTCCCAATAGATGTTGAACCATCATAACCAGCTGTGTCTGATTTTGTGATAAAGCTTTCAGCTCTTCAGACACATTAGCACTGGAGTTTGATAAGTTCTTATGTTGCACCTTCTTCTTTTGAGCAATCTCAGCTGTTACCTGTTTAACCCCTTCCTTTTTGGATTTCTTTTTGGACTTAAGGGTTACAGGATTTGATGTTGCTGGTACAAATGTGGCTTCAAACTCATTTTTCATTTTAACCATTTTCTCTTTAATTTCCTCTTTATGTTTGAGTTTGGATCCTCTTTTGTACCAACAATCATCTGTAAGATGATTAAACAAACCACATACTTCACATGGTTTCTTTTTCATCTTATGTTGATCATCAACTAAAGAGGATGAAACTACTGAAGACTTGCTCTTCAGTACTTTGGAAGCATTATTTGCTTTCTTGACTTCCTCTTTAGTAGTCTTCAAACTCTTTCTACTGACAGTTTTCTTCTTTTCAGTGCTGACAGTAGTTGGAGTTTGAACTTCAGGTGTTAAATCTTGCTCTCCAGTCCTTTCAGGACTTTCAGAAATAACTCCTGAGTTGATCAACTCTTTGATCATGTGAGTGTCAGCAATTGAACCATCAACATCAGCTGATAGGTTCTGAGAGGGCTTAGTGCTGACTTCTACTTTTGATGATGCTCTATCAAAAAGTGAATCACATGATGAGGTGGATTGGTTATTGCTTTCTCCATCAGATTTCACTTCTACTCTTGGAGCAAAATCTGTAGGAGGAGCTGTGTGATTATAACCAATGCCAAACTTCACATTGGAAGCTGATTGCTTACTAAGAAGCATTTCAAAACCTTTGCATGATTGTACCCATCGATCACACTCTACTTGGGTGACTGCAAGGGTTTCTTTGAGACTTCTCTGGTCTTCCAGAATAACCTCTAGCTTAGCCTTTTCATCATTTAATTGGCATTTAAGCTTATAAATCTCATCATTTTTACTATTAAGAGCAGACTCATACTCAGCTTGTCTTTTGGAAATGGTTTTCTCAAACTCAAGTTTTTGATTTATTAATGCTACATTTGCCTCTCTAATAGAGACAAAGGCAGCTATGCATGATTCAGAACATAACTTGGCTTTAGCCTCTGAAGATACCTGAGTTACCTGTGAAGATGATGCAGTTGAGCAGGAACCCTCAGTTGACTCCAGAGCCATAAGTGCCAGATTCCCAAAAGGACTATCACCACCATGTTGATCAGCACTTGTGAACAGTTGTTCATGACCAGACATGTCATCTGGCAAGCTGCTCCAGTCAACAACTTCAGGGGTGAAGAAGCTATGTTGTTGAGGTTGAGGAGGTTGATGAGATGGTTGAGGTTCTGGAAGTGCATGAGGTTGTGGTACCATAGGAGCTTGAACTTGACTGGTTTGTGGCATGTAATAACAAGGGTAAGGGTATGGCATTTGACCCTGAGGAACAAAATATGCAGGAGATTGTAGTTGAGAATGATGACTAGAATTGACAGGATGTTGCCCTTTGTTTTGTTGACTATTGCTAGGGAAAGTCACAAAAGGTGCAGAGGAATTAGATCCAGATGATCTACATTCTCTAGCAAAGTGTCCAAGCCTTTGGCATTTGTGACACCTCAACTTACTCTTGTCAAAACCAACTTTGGTTTTGCCAGAGAGTCCTGGGAACTTTCTTCCAGTTCTTTTGTAGAACTTCTGAGATCTGATATTTATCAAGGCCATTTGGCTCAAAATATCCATCTCTTCTAAGTCATCATCAGCAATCCCCTTGAGATCATCCATGATGAAGCATAGATTGTCATTATTACACCCAGTAAACTGACTATCAACACTCACAAATGCTGAATCAGAAATGTTTGAAGAGAAATCAATATGCTCATCATACTGGCATTCAGATGAAGCATATTCTGACTCATGACTAACCAGAGCAGTGTTGCCTGGTACAAAGTCTTCAGTGAGCTTACCAGATGAAGACAGTTTTCTTTTTTGTTCTATCTCTCTCTCAAATGTGAGCAATTTCCCATGGAGTTGGGTGAGAGATAGTTTGTCCAAATTTGCACTGGAGCGTAGGACAATAGTATATGTGTCCCATCTCTCAGGCAGTGATCTGAGAAATCTGTTATTCATCTGGATATTAGTGTACTCATGTTTGACCATTTTTAATTCAGAGATCAAACAAGAGAACCGCTCAAACTGTTGAGTCAGTGTCTCACCCTTCCTATGAGAGAATGTCTCATATTGTTGGGCAAGGATCTCTCTATTATTTGCCAAGACCTCATCTGTTCCTCCAAATTGTTCTTTCAAGGCATTCCAGAGGTCATGGGCAGATTCATAATGCATTAGCCCAGAATAGATTTCATTGGGTAGTGCCATGGCCAGAATTCCATGGGCTTTTGCATCAATCTCAAACAATTTCTTATCCTCATCTGAGTATTGATCCTTCCTCTTCGGAACCATTTGATTGGTTTCCGGGTTATTCACCATAGGCTTGTGTGGACCATGTACCACTGATGTCCAACAACCTGAGCTGTTAACAGACAGGTGATGGAGCATACGTCGTTGCCATATGTTATACTCATTCCTAACCAGCATTGGAGGCTTGGTTGAGGAACCAGTATTGTGAGGATCATTGGAAGGAGTAGTCATTTTGGGTCCAAAAACAATTTTATTCAAGCTTTTAAAAGATTTTAGACAGACCACAACACACTCAATGAAAACCAAGAATAAGTCTCAGGATGAATGATTAAAAACACAGAAAAATCAATCTCTATAACCGTTTCTTGCAAAAATGCTAATTCAATCAAACTTGGATCTTGAAGAGCAGTTTCAATGATCAATTATTAGATCGATCAATGATTAACCAGCTCTGATACCATTTGTCAGGATCAGCGATCACAAGTTTGATGTATTAGAGAGTAATGCAGCGGAATGAGATCAAGAATTAGACAAATTATAGCAAGAGTTTGATATTTGTAAACAAATACGAGAGAATATATTTCTGTGATAAGGAATGTTTCAATAATGCCCAATATTATTGCTCAATCATTCAAATATTACAATAAGGTTGACACTCCTTATATAGAGTGCAATCACTGCTGTAATCACGGGATAGTGACAACTAGCAGATCTAGTACAAAAATAACTAACACTTAACAAACTACTGAAATGTTCACAACTACTGAGAACATGTCAGAGTGCTAAGTATAAAACATGAAACTACTGAAAGGAAACTACTGAAACTACAACGACTGAAGAACAAACTCTTCAGTCGTTTTACAAAACTACTGAAAAGATAAAACATAAAACTACTGAAAAGTAAACCGTCACAACTACTGAAGAAGTCCTCTTCAGCTGTTATGACAACATCTGATATTTGGTCTTCAGCACTTGTGTCTTCAGACTTTGTCTTCAGGTGTTATCTTCAGCTGTTGTGGACTTCAGTAGTTGTTGTGACGTCTGTGGGACTTAAAGGTTTTTCTGATCCGGCTCATTGGTTCTTTTGGTCCAACATACTTATAAGGCTAGACTTGTAGCAAAGGGTTTCACTCAAACTCAAGGGGTTGATTATGATGAAACCTTCTCACCTGTTGCGATGCTAAAGTCTATAAGGATATTGTTTGCCATAGCTGCTCATTATGATTATGAGATTTGGCAAATGGATGTCAAAACGGCTTTCCTAAATGGATATCTTGAGGAAGATGTCTATATGGTTCAGCCTGAAAGTTTTGTCGATCCAAAACATCCTAATAAAGTATGCAAGTTAAAGAAATCAATCTATTGATTGAAACAAGCATCTAGAAGCTGGATTCATCGTTTTGATGAGGAGATAAAGAAATTTGGCTTCATCAAAAACGCTGATGAGGCTTGTGTGTATAAGAAGGTTAGTGGGAGCACAATAACTTTCCTAGTATTGTATGTTGATGACATACTACTATTTGGAAATGACATTCTAACCTTGGACGGTGTAAAAACCTGGCTTGGAAGTTGTTTTCCATTAAGGATCTTGGAGAAGCCGCCTATATTCTGGGAATAAAGATCTATAGGGATAGATCAAGGTGGTTGATTGGTTTGAATCAAAGTGCATACATTGATAAGATCTTGAAAATGTTCAAGATGGAGAACTCTAAGAAAGGTACCGTACCTATTCAAAGAGGAACGATATTGAGTACGACTCAATGTCCTAGCTTAAAGGATGAGCAAGATAAAATGAAGGCAGTCCCATACGCATCTGCTATTGGATCCATCATGTATGCAATGATATGCACTCGACCGGACGTGCAATGCGCCTTAAGCATGACAAGTCGTTACCAGCAAAATCCTGGAAACAGTCATTGGATGGCTGTTAAGAACATACTTAAGTACCTAAGGAGGACAAGAGATATGTTCCTAATCTATGGATCTGGTGATGAAGAACTCGTTGTAAAAGGTTACACAGATGCGAGTTTCCAAACTGATCGTGATGATTCTCGGTCACAATCGGGATATATTTTCATTCTGAATGGAGGAGCGGTCTCATGGAAGAGCTCCAAACAGGATGTGGTGGCTCTATCAACTACAGAATCAGAATACGTCGCCGCCTCATTGGCAGCTCAAGAAGCTGCATGGTTGAAGAAATTCATTGCTAATCTGGGAGTTGTCCCTTCCATTCAGGACCCCCTGGAGATCTTTTGTGATAACGAGGGTGCGATTGCTCAAATCAAGGAACCTCATGCTCATCAAAAGACTAGGCACATTGAGCGGAGATTCAACTACATACGAGATGAAGTTGAAAAGGGAAAGATATGTATTCGCAAAGTTCACACGGATCAAAACATTGCGGATCCTCTCACGAAGCTCCTTGAAAAGGCAAAGCATGAAGGTCATACTTGTGCCATGGGACTTCGATATTCTAGTGATTGGATTTAATCTGTAAATTTTGTATTTGGATATGTGGAACTCTTTATTATTTGAATAAAATTATTTGGTTATAATGTTTCAATTAATGTTCCAATTTAGCATGTTTAATCCATGAGTAAATTGTTTACTCTAAATGTCCGTAGTCGTTCATACTTGTGGGAACAAGTGTGAGGGTAAGATTATTATGAACTTGGATTGGTTGATATTCATAAGGATGAATATAGAGCAATGGGTTGCTACCAAGGTTCATAGATATTTGTGGGATGCAAATATTGGACTAACCCGCATCTCAAATTTTACTACATGGAATCTTATTGATTGATCATAAGTAAATTTGAGTAAAGGTGAATATCATTTGGTATCCTCCGACCTTGAGCTTCTTCTTCACTGTCCTGAGATAGTGGACAGCACATAAGGGTATGTTCAGGTATGACACGAGGTGTTTGTGAGAAACGTATGTAGTCAAGATGGAATTTGTTCCTCTTATTCGTTGAGAGTTAGATGTCTAAGGCCTGATTAAGTTAAATCAACAAGGAATGATCATTCTGTGTCCTTGGATTTAACATGACATCTGTAACAAAAGGATAGATGATTGATTCACCTAAATCATTTCAAGTAGGGTACTTGAAAGGGATGATGTTATTGAATGGCTATAAGTCATGCGTATTAAGGGTAGTAAACCGTTGTTAGGCGGTATTTACTGCTTGCATCAATCTTCTATGAATCTTGGGCAAGTGGGAGATTGTAGGATTCTGTGTGCCCAAGACACTTAGAATATTGATGTGGTTAGTACGTTATGATCCAAGTCGGGTTATACCCAATAACAAGCTTAGCAAACACCAATTAATATTTAATTGATGATATGATCATACAATTAAATATTTACACCAATTTAGAAAATAGGTTTTCTAAATAAGTTGCATATGAGAGGGAACAACTTATTAGAATATTTTGTTCAATAATATTATTTGATGTGTTATTTAAATTGGTTAGATGACACCAAATAATAATGAGAGATTATAACTTATAAGTTAAAAGATTAATTGTATAAGTTATATAACTTGTACATAAAATTAAATGGTTAATTGTATGTCTAGTTACAAGACCATTTAACATATGTGTGTGTGTTCAAATTAAAAAGGGGGAAACCCTTTTGAATAACTATTTTCGCCCCCCCCCCTTCATTTCGTTGGATCTTTTTTGTCTTGTAACTACAATACTCATTTAACTAGTCTTGGAGACTCAAATACTCTCTCATCCAATCTCAATACATGCAAACACAAGAAAAACTCTCTCTTTTTCTCTCTTGAACCCACGAATTCAACAGCAAAATAGGAGGGTTTGAGTTGTGCTTGGTGGTGTATCTTCCTAACAAGAAGGTGTTTTGCAAGGAGGCTTGGGGTATACAAGCTTAAGGACTCCTTCCTTGGAGTTTTGGCCGAAATTTTCAGCATCCTCATCTCTTTCTTGGTCGTTTTTTTGCTGCTGAAAGAGGTAGTAATCACAGCTCATAGTGGCTATGAGTTTATGTAGATATACATATGTTCATAGCTTGTTTATTCACATATTATGATCCTTTGATTATGGGTTTGTTTTATACATATAAATGTCATCATAAGGACTTGATTTTCAGATTATAAACAAAGTTATAATGCCTATCTTCCGCTGCGTTTTTGTGTAAGTTTAAATGGTTAAACTATGTTTTGATGTTCTAACAAACCCATCAATGCTGAAGATGTAAAAGTTCTCGAATTTGAGAACCATATGCTAAAATCTTTTGCAGATCGAGCATTTGAGTTGGAAAATTAACTCAGAACTCTATGACAGGAATCTACAAGAGTTACCACTCTTGAAGAACAACTCAAAACTCTTAGCTAGTTGCCACAAAGTCAATGGATCTTGCTAAGTTCGAAAGCTGCGGGAAAAGGGGAACACAAAGTTTAGCAACTTTAGGAGACTATTGACCTTCAACAATCAATTATTCTAAGCCTTCAACTCTCAGCACCACAAGAAACTTTGGATGTTCCTTCCTCTACACGATTAGTGTCATCTTGAATCTCAGATGATGCTACCAAAAAGGGGGAAGATGAGCACAAAGAAGTTGAAGACATTCTCCAGAGATTGGCTACTCAGGTTGTACATGTTGTACATCCAATCTCTCTTTTTTTAATAAAAGAAATGCACCTATTCATGTGGTTGAAAGGGACAGCATAGAACCTCAGCATCATCTCTTATGCTACCCTGACAACTCACAAAAGGGTCCTTTCATCACCTTCCCGGAGACACCAAGGGAGAACTTTACTCAAGGAAGCCCATTCCAAGAGACAAGTTCTTCTCAAGCCTTTGTGTCTGCAGATGAAAGCTGTGGGAATTATCTCTTCACTCTTGAAGACCTGGACTGTATCCATCCAGATGACCTGGAATACATGGAGATAGTTCAGCAGATGGCTCTCCTCACTCACAGAGCCAAGAAGTTCTACAAGAGGACAGGAAGAAGATTCCCAAGCAATGCTACCAGCAGCAAGTTTGGGCTGGATAAAAGCAAAGTTAAGTGTTACAACTGTAACCTTATGGGTCACTTTGCCAGGGAGTGTAAGGCACCTAAAACAAATGGGGGCCAAACACAACCCAGACCAAACTTTGCTGACAAAGCTCCTCAAGCTGAGAAGACAAAGCAACATGCTGCTGTTGCTGTTGAAGAAGGAGGCTTTGACTGGAGTTTTCAGGTGGAGGATGCTTCTCCAAACCAAGCACTGATGGCTGACCATGATGAAGCCAAGGTATTGGAACATCTTTGCTCCCCTGAATGCATTGCTAAAGTAAATAGATACAGGTCCTATAACCTAGAGATGAGATCTGATCTTGAGTCATTAAACATATTAAAATCTGATTTTAGAAAGTCTGAAAATGATTACAAGTTAAAGATAGAAGACTTGGAGAAAACCATTTCAGTACTAAAACATGAACATACAGATTTCAGAACTCAGATCCAAGATCTCATCACTAAGTTAACTGAGTGCCAGGCTGAGCTTGTGATCAGCAAAGCCAAGGCAGAAAAGAGTGTTCTTGAAGAAGAGACCTTCAAGAACATGATATCCTCATCCCTGCACAACAAAGTTTGTTATCAAAACAGACAGGGACTAGGATCAAATGAGATAGCTCCTCCACACACAATCTTGTCTGTAAGATCTCCTAGGTGTGGAACTTGTGAAGATGAGCTTCCTCTCATAGATCCTGTAAGTGAGGATGATGAAGAAGTGATAGTGAAGAATTCCTCTGAGAAGAGTGAAGAAGAGGATTCTCCCAAGGGCCACTATCCTTCTGAGGAGAAGAAATCAACTGTGATGACCAAGTCCAAAAGAAAGAACTTGATCAGAAAGAGCAAAAGAAAAGCAAAGAAGGCTCAAGAAATCAAGGCTACTTTTGATGCTAAGCAGAAACAAGTTTTTATCTCTGCAGGTTTCAAAGTAGTAAGGACTGAAGACATCAACCAAGACTCCTTAGCTAAGAGTCATGGTTCTTGTTCAAATCATCTCAGTACCAAGAAGAAGACTGATTTGCTGTGTACCACTGCTGCACAGCCTGGACCATCAAACTCCAAGAACAGTTCACAGCCCAAGGAACTGTCTCAGCATCTACCAAGATGAAGATGGAGAAGGGATGTGACCAAAGTCAGTCTTGTTCTCAAAGGGAGACTTCTTTGAAGAAGAAATGTTATGTGTTATGTGTGAAAGTACTTCTCACATTGCTAAGGATTGCCCATACAATCCTAAAAGTACTGTCCACATGACTAAAACAAAGACTTCAAAGAGTCTCAAGAAATCTCAAGCTTCGGAAGGAAAGTCTGTTTCCTTCGGAAGCTCCAAATCAAAGAAGGAGGTAAGTGGAAAATTACCTTCGGAAGCAAAGTTGGTCTCGGAAGAAAGGAATTCTTCCGAAGCACTAAAGTCTGCTGCAGTGACTGTAGACTCTTCCGAAGGATCAGTCATCAAAACTTATGAAGTTCTAAAAGCTTCTAAGGTTTTGAAGGTCAAGTCCAAGACTCCAAAGGTGGTGTGGAAGTCTAAGAAAGACCAAATGACTGAGGTTTCTCCATCAACAACAGCTGAAGATCCCTATAGTACAACCATAGGATCTATTACTGTTGCATTACCTTCTTTACTGTTAATGAGCCCAAGACAAGTAAGGCTTGGGTTTCAAATGTAACTAATCATCTTCTCTGTGCAGGAACAGCTCAAGACCAACAGGAATGTCTGGATAATTGACAGTGGCTGTTCCAGGCACATGACTGGCAATAGGTCTCTACTCCATAATTTTGAGAGGATTGATGGAGGACCAGTTGCTTTTGGAGGAGATGAAGGTGGTTACATTTCTGGAAGGGGCAAGGTCACAAATGGTAAGCTCAGCATTGAGAAGGTAAACTTTGTCAAGGAGCTTGGGTACAATCTTCTGAGTGTATCCCAATTTTGTGATCAGAGTCATAACATGCTCTTTACTGAGCATGAGTGCATTGTTCTCAAACCTGGTGTGGTCATTCCTCATGAGCATATCCTGCTCAGAGCCCCCAGGAAAGGGAACATGTACAAGATGGATTTGCAAGAAACATCTCCCTCAGGAGAAGTTTCATGCTTTCTATCTAAAGCAAATAGTGATGAGTCTTTCCTATGGCATAAAAGAATGTGCCATGTAAACTTTAAGAACATGAATAAATTAATTAAACATGATTTGGTAACTGGAATGCCAAAGAAAGAGTTTACTAGTGATGATCATTGTGTGGCATGCCTGAAAGGGAAGCAACACAAAGTATCTCACAAGCCTAAGGAAAAGAACTCCATCACTACTCCCCTACACTTGTTACATATGGATCTCTTTGGCCCCACCAGTGTAATGAGTTTAGGAAGGACCTCTTACTGTCTGGTGATCACAGATGATTTTACAAGATTCACTTGGGTCTTCTTCCTTAGAACTAAGGATGAAACCCCTGAGATTCTGAAGAATTTCATCTTAAAAGTTGAGAATCAATGTGATCACAAGGTCAAAACCATAAGATGTGATCAAGGAACTGAATTCAAGAACCAAATCCTTGATGCATTTTGTGATGAAAAAGGTATTACAAGACAATATAGTGCTCCCAGGACTCCTCAGCAAAATGGAGTTGCTGAAAGGAGAAACAGGACACTTATTGAAGCTGCAAGAACTATGTTGTCTGACTCTAAACTGCCTATCACCTTCTGGGCAGAGGCAGTCAATACTGCTTGCTATGTGCAAAACAGAGTTTTAGTAGTTAAGACACATGGTAAGACTCCTTATGAACTTTGGCACAAGAGGAAACCTTTCATTGGTTTTCTCAGGTCATTTGGATGTCCCTGCACCATCTTGAATACCAAAGATCAAATTGCCAAGTTTGCTGAGAAATCAGATGATGGACATTTCATTGGATACTCTTCTCAAGCTAAAGCTTATAGAGTATACAATCTCAGAACTAGAATTGTTGAGGAGTCAGCCAATGTGACTTTCAATGAGCACACTCCTTGTGTGGCTGGTTCTGGTCCGGATTGGCTGTTTGATCTTGATTTAGTTACCAACTGTTTTAACAAATCTTGTGAGCATGTTTCAGGATCTGCAGAAAATCTAAATACAGGTGATCCTGATCCAAGATTTGAGCTAGGAAGATCTTCAACTCATACATCTTCAGCTCCAGTTGGAACTACTTCAGCAAATGAGGTTTCTATCAGCACAACAATGACAAATTCAGCTGATACATCTGGCATGCCTTCAAATTCCAGCTCAGAGGCCTCTCAACCAGATAAAGATACCTCACTTGTAGAAGACAACAATGGTGATGGTGATAGTGATCAGGAATTTCTTGATGCTAATAACCACACCATAGATGACAACATCAATGATGTCTCACACTCATTGGATCAAGTTAATCTTGATAAGTGTGATAATGTGGAGGGTGAATCTTCAGGACCAGATTTAAATTTCTCAAATTTAGATCTTTCCCAGCAACTTGCTGTGATCCCTCAGCTAAGGATCCACAAGTCTCACCCCACCACAAACATCATTGGAGATGTTGTCACAGGGGTAAGAACAAGAGGACAAACCCATGAAGCAAATGTTTGTCTTCACTCTTGTTTCTTATCTCAGATAGAGCCCAAGAAAGTTGATGAAGCTCTAAAGGATGGAAGTTGGGTTGAAGCTATGCAACAAGAGCTGCTTCAATTCAAAAGGCAGAAAGTTTGGAACCTTTGTCCTCTTCCTCATGGGAAGACTACCATTGGAACCAAATGGGTTTTTAGAAACAAGAAGGATGATAGGGGAATCATCATCAAGAACAAGGCAAGACTAGTTGTTCAAGGATACACACAAGAAGAAGGGATTGACTACACTGATGTCTTTGCTCCTGTAGCAAGACTAGAAGCTGTTAGGATATTCCTGGCATTTGCTGCATCCAAGAACTTCAAGGTCTACCAACTTGATGTAAAGTGTGCTTTCTTATATGGAGTGATTGATGAGGAGGTTTATGTCAAACAGCCACCTGGTTTTGTAGACCCTGATCATCCTGATTATGTCTGCAAGCTTGACAAAGCTCTTTATGGGCTGCATCAGGCACCCAGGAAGTGGTATGAGACACTATCTAAGTATCTCTGCAAGCATGGATACAGAAGAGGTACTATAGATGGAACCCTCTTCATCAAAGGACAGGGAAATGACTTATTGCTGGTTCAAGTATATGTTGATGACATCATCTTTGGTTCAACTAATCCAAAGCTCTGCAAAGACTTTGAGAAGCTGATGAAGGACAGATTTGAGATGAGTTCAATGGGAGAACTCAACTTCTTTCTGGGAATTCAAGTGAAGCAGTTGAAGATGGCATCTTCATAAGTCAGTCAAAGTATGTTCAAGACATACTCAAGAGGTTCAATATGACTGATTGTAAGATTGCTAAGACACCCATAGCCAGAAACCACTCCCTTGGTCCAGATCTTGAGGGGGAGTGTGTAGATGAACACTTATACAGGGCTATGATTGGGTCTCTTATGTATCTTACAGCTAGCAGGCCTGATATCATGTTTGCTACATGTATTTGTGCAAGATATCAAGCCAACCCTAAGATGTCTCACTTAATCACTGTGAAAAGGATTTTAAGATACCTCAAAGGTGCTTCAACACTTGGTCTATGGTATCCAAAGAATCCAAATTTCAATCTGTATGCCTATACAGATAGTGATTATGGTGGTTGCAATATGACTGCAAAGTCTACATCTGGGGGATGTCAATTCCTTGGTGGAAGGGTGGTCTCATGGCAATGCAAGAAACAATCCTGTGTGTCTGCATCAACTGCTGAGGCTGAATACATTGCTGCTGCAAGCTGCTGTGCTCAAGTGCTTTGGATTCAAAATCAGATGCTGGACTATGGATTTAACTTCAAGAGACTCCTATCCACATAGACAACAATAGTGCTATCTCTATCACTGAGAACCCTGTGCAGCACTCAAGGACCAAACACATCAACATCAGGTATCATTTAATAAGAGATAACTATGAAAAAGGATTAATTAAACTAGTCAAAGTTCATACAGATGAACAATATGCTGATCTGTTCACCAAAGCTTTTGATGAACAGAGATTTAAGTATCTGATATCAGCTATTGGGATGATTAACTTTGAGTAGACTTTTTATTAAAACTAATTCTAATTATTTCTTCTTAAAATATGTGTGTCCTAAGTTGTCTAGTTCATCACTTTCATAAGCTCATGTTTTCTTTGGATGTAAAATTCTTTTTGAAGACTTTCCTTAGATTCTTGAAAATTTCTGATACTTCGGAAGATAAAGATTTTATCTTCGGAAGAAAAACATGTCTTCAAAATAAATAACTGTCTAAGAGATTTTACCTTCGGAAGAAGTAAAGATTCATCTTCCGAAGCTTAAAATTCTTATCTCAGACACTTATCTATTTTCAAGAACCTTTTCCTTCCGAAGCAAAATTAACCTTCGGAAGCTTTGTTTATTTTCATACAAAGCATTCAAAGGTTTATTTCTCTTCCGAAGCATAAATTATCAAGACTCTCAGGAAAATCTTCCGAAGCCATTTTAGCTTCGGAAGCTTTTTAAATCAAAACTTCCGAAGACAAATAAACTTCGGAAGCTTTTCGAATTCCAAGAAAACTACTTTTTGAGCAAAAGTAAACTACTTTTTCAGAGGTGGGACCGACTTTCGGATTTCAAAGTTTATCCTCTTTCATTAACTTTGGTTCAAATCCCTTTTCATATAAATACCCAACGGTTCCCCCTCTTTCCCACTATCTTCCTCAATTCTACTGTTTCTCTAACCTAATTCTCTAAACCGCCTTTGCTTTCTACCTTTCTTCACCCTTAAGCTTCTAAAATGGCCAACCTTAACCGCAGAAACAACCCTGATTTCTCCATGCAACTACACAGGCAACATAATCAAGTTGCTCTGTTAAGCTCTGAGAAAGATGCAAGTTTCTCAGAGATTTGCCAATTCTTGACTCTATCTAACTACTTCACCTCCCTGACCATTGATCCTCCTCTATATGAGGATCAGTTGCTTGAATTCTGGAAGACCTGCCAAGAGGTCATTATGGATGGGGAGAAGGCACTGTCTGCCACAGTGCAAGGGAGGACAGTCTTCATCACTCCGGCCATCATTAACCAACATCTACAGCTGGATGATGAAGAAGGTGAGGTGTCCTTCCCAAAAGAAGCTGTAAATCATTCTTTTGAGCAGATGGGCTATGAAGGGAGATTTCTCTGTAAAGACCTTTAGGAAAGGGAAGGTCTCATCCCAATGGAAATTCCTGCTCCATGTGGTTATCCACAGCTTGTCAAACAAGCATGGTGGATGGGACCAGATTCCTGAGGATCTCTCCTTCATTGTTCATGGAATGGTTCAAGGGGTCAAGTTCAGGTATTCACAATTTGTATATACTAATTTACTTGCAAACTTAGACTCCTTAGAGTATTACATGTTTCCTAGATATGTTCAACACATTCTCAACTGTGAACTGGGCTCACAGTTGAGGGAAACAGGTAATATTCTTAAATTGGGACAGATGAAGCCCGGCATCTTTAAAATAATGAAGAAGCCAACTGTAGGCTTCTCTGGGGTAGAAACAGCCCTAGTCCCAAAAATGTTAGAGCTCATTGCTCAAGGTGACAACCTAGCAACACAAGCTAGTGTTGAACCCACACCTCTTTTGTCCCTACCATTAAAAAGACCAGAAATCACCCTCACCTACCAAAGAAAATCCAAACGAACCCCTGCTCAGACTATTGAGTCTGTGCAGGCCCCCAAATACTCAACCTTACAGGAAGAAGTGGACACTAGAGCTCCCACTTCTCCTGAGGAGCAAACCACTCCCATTACTTCACCTATCAGGGCTGAGGTTCCTCAAGCTCACCCTGATGAGCTCAATAGCCCAACAACCTTAAGCCTTCACTCTGAGTCTCAACACTCAAGTGGACAACCTTCAGGGGACAGCTACCATCCCCAGCCTTTGGATCTCAACCAACCAATTCCCAACCTATCCTTTTACACTGATGAAGACTTAGGATTCAGTGAGTACCATGAGTCTCTCTTCTCCTCCCCTACTCAAAGAGAGATGAGTACCTCTGACTCTCCTCAGTCTATCCCCCATCAGTCACCTGTTACTGAGGTGGACACTTCTGAACCTGTTCAGGATGTCCATATGGAAGAGGCTCTCACTTTTGAAAGTGATTACATCATTAAGACCTCAACCATGGCAACTCAGCCCATTGGCATCTCAACTGAGGCTGCCAGTGAGCAGAGGAAAACCAGCAGCCAAGAAACTCAAGCTGGTGGTGAGAGAGAGGACTTTGGTCCAATCATCTCATCCCCCAATGAATCTTCTGATGAAGATGAGGGGAATTTGAGGCTAAAGGTGCAAAAACTGTCAAAAACATGCACCTATTTAGTCTCTAAGGTTAGTCACTTGGAATCTCAAGTGACTACCTTACAAAACAGGGTCAATGATCAGCAACTCCAGATTTCATATCTGCAGGAAAAACTAGCTGGGAGACCTTTAAGAAGAGCTCAACCAGGAACACAAGAACCTGTGGAAGTGATTGACTTATCCTCCAGCTCACCTATGCAAGTGGGTGATGCTACCAAAAAGGGGGAGAAAGTTGTTACAACCACAGAACCTGGGAGTTCTTCAGAGAGAATGGACATAGAGGACTCACCATCCTCACTTGCTGTTGTGCATTCTCAGCAACTTCCTCAAGTTCACATTAATGTGGACTCTATAGACTCTCTCATCAGGAGTCTATTTGAGGAAGGCATACCAAGGGCTGTCTCATCTCCACCACTGGGAACTAACAATCAAATCATAAGGTGGAGGTATGATGATGACAGAAGAGCCCTCATACTTCAAAGAGTTCAAGGCCAACAAGAAGTTTTTCAATTCCAAAGCCTGAGCTTTTATGAAAGACTGGATTTAGTCAACCTACCACTTGTCAATCCAAGCAATTCAAGACAAGCTGACAGGCTGGCTCAAAGAATCCAAGACAGGATCATGGCAGAGTTTTCTCTAAGAAGGAGACTTAGGGAATCAGGCAATGTCATCGGTCAACTGGATGTTGAGGTGGACCCTAAGATTAGTTTCATAGGGGAAACCTTGACTGAAGGCCCAGTGACAGAACCTGAGACCCCTGTCTCATCATCAACAACTGCTGCTGAGGTCCAAACTCCAACAGAGACACCTGCTGGTGAAGGTGTTTCTCAGCCTCTCTCTGGCCAGAGCATGGAAGCTACTCCAAGCAATGAAGGCCAAGCCTCAATCCTCCCTGAGTCACAAAGGTCTGTTGGTGACAAAGGGAAAAGGATAATGACTCCTGAGGAAATTGAGGAGGAAGAGAGAGAGAGGAAAAGGAGACTAAGGGGAGAAAGTTCCACTGGGTCATCTAGCTTCATGCAAGCTGCAATCAGGGCTGCCCCCAGACCAAATACTCAGGATGATGAGTTAAGGGCAGTCAGGATAACTACTTACAGACCAGGAACTATGATATTGATGATATCATCTCCCTCCCCTTAGAAGAACTGAATGAACTGGCTGACAGAGAAGTGTCAAGAGAGTTGAAGGAGAAAGAGGATGCAATGATACTTCTCCAACTCAAAGAGGAGAAGAGACAGAAAAGACTCTACAAGCATGCTCCTACTCTCTCACCAGTTCAAGAAAGTCCTGCACAAGAAGATGTGGTTCCACAAGAACCTCAGGTAGATAAAGAAGAAGATAGGATCAAAATGATCAACTACCTGAGTGCCACAGGCTTCTATCAGGCAGATGCACTTCTCCCTTTATCCTATGACTTCATTGAGTTTGAGTATTTAAAGCAACTTGAACTTGAGCTAGTCAAGGAAAGAAAGACAACCAAAAGGAAACTAAGGGAAGAAGCTGCAAAGTCAAGGGCCACCATTCAAAAGAATGCAAAGAAGTCTGCTGACAGACAAAGAATGGTGAGCTTCTTGAAGCTGTATGGATTCTCCGGAAGGAGACTTGGCCCCATGTCTCTATCCACTATGGATGAGCATATTAGGGTGATCAAGCAGAAGATTAAGAGTGGAGAACTTATTGACTTGCACTCTCTTCCAAGTCAAGTCCCACCTGAAGTGGAGGTCAAGTTTGAGCAACCAGAGACACCTCAACCAGCACCTCCAGCTGAGCCCCAGCAAGCTTCATCTTCTGATCCTAGGCAGGGTCAAACTCCCTCTCCTTCTGAACCTGTGAGGGAGGAACACCCAACTGAGAAAGACACTGATGATCAACATGGTGCTGCAGACCAGTCTTCTCAGTTAAAGACAACCAAGAGGAAGAAGAGGATGGCTTCTAAACCAAAGACAAAGAAGAAGAAGCCAAAGTCATCTACCTCTGCACCTCAGGCTGAATCAGATCAACCTGAGGAAGTGCATGATGAGGCAGCCCAATCAACTCCTATTCAAGTGGCTCCTCTAACTAGTGAGACACCCATCTTATCCTGGACATACTCTACCAATCCAGAGAGATGGACTGTTATAAGAGATCAAGGTGTTGAGAATGTCTACTCATGGCAAGACATAATCAACTTACCTCTGCATGATCTCTTTGAGATGAGAAGATACTATGAAAGTCTTGATGATCCTGACCATCTCATGAAGAAAGGAATGGTCCTGATTGTACTGAAGACTACCAACATTTGAAGATCTTCCAAGTGTTTTGGTAGCATCAGCCTAGGGGGAGTTTGTAAGGATTCCTGAAGTCTGATGCAACCCAAAACAGCTTAAGTGTCTCAGCAAACATGCACTAAGTACTGAAGTGAAGAATGCTTCGGAAGTTTTACACAAAGCATTAGAAAATACTCCAAGTGTAAAATCTTCCGAAGCCAAGACCAATATCTTCCGAAGCCAAACATGAAGTCTTCCGAAGCTTCAGAGACAAAGTCTTCCGAAGCTTCAACCTATGAAGACAGATTTCTTCCGAAGACTTTTAGTACACATGCTTTATCTGATGTACTGTTCCATAAAGCACCTTTTCCGCTGCATCTCTGTAAAGTCACCAACTTACATGAGTTGGTGAAAAGGGTCATGCTTTTGGTAACTGTACATTGAGGTCTTGAGTCTGTAACTTTCCACTTTATGTACTTTATCCTTTTTGTATTGTAAAAGGATGTGAGCTATGGCATGTCATAGTCACAAGGTCAAAAGGCAGATATGTCTTTTGATCCTACAATTGATTTTGTTAGTGTCTAGTCAATTGTATCCAGCTGGCTTTCAAAGTATAGCCGGCTGTAGGTTGTAGTATAAGTATTTCAAGTTCTTGTATCTTTTCTTAATGCTTTGTAACACTTGTAAGAGAACTTGAGAAAGCAATATACTGCCTCCTTGAAACCCAACTCTCTTGTTCTGTCTCTTTACTTACTTGTGTTCTTAGCATCATACTTGGTTACCCAGTTCACTGTTTGATTAGAGATTAGTTATTCTCCTCATTGTGTGATTGTGTTGTAATTGTAGTTAAGCCCTTAAACGATCCTGCAAGCCTCTATTAGAAGCTGAAGCCAAATTAAATGAGCTTCTTGAGAGATATGGTTATAATAGCTCGGAAGAGAACGAGATGAAAGCTAGAAAAGTGATGAAAAGGATGAACTAAAAGGTTCAACTTGGAAAGAAGAAATTAGCAATGTTGAAAAGATCTGACACCTCCTATGTGCTCTCTCTTAAAATAAAGAGATCTGATGAGGAATCATTAAAGAGAGAGCTTGTGCTTGGACTTGAAGCTCTTCCTGTGGCATCTGCTGAAGAACAGGCACCATTGCTGAAAGTGCTATTAGAAGCTACTAAAGTACTGAACAAATCAGGTGCTACAGCAACTGCTGAAACTACTAGACAAGAGATTTCTTTGGAAGATGAATGCTCAAACAAAATGGTGGTTCACAAAAAAGGCACCCAGACCATGGATGATGATATGGAAAGACATGCGATGACTCTTAAAGCTGAACCATCTCAACATAATAAACAACACAAGGTCACATCTAAGTCTAAACTCAAAAAATTAGCTAAGGTAGTATTTGGTCAACCGGAGGTTTAAACTAAAACCCCGCGAACTCTGAAATGAATATGGAGACAAAGGGCCCAGAAGTCACTAATAAAGCTGAGCGAGCTGAAACAAATGCCGATGATCCCAAGTCAACTAGTGAGGCATCAGGTATAACCATTAGACATTTGGCAGTCAGACTTACTAAAGTCACTACCTCTCGCAAAGGTAAGAGACATATGACTGCTAAAAAGGAAATTGAAGTTGAGTCACATAAATCAAAGACTAGATTTTTGATAACCAAGAAGGTGGAGTTGTTCCCATAAAGTGCTGAAGAAAAAGTTATAATTCTAAAGGCAGGCAGAACTCAACAATCCTCTTTGAAGAACAACATCATTGCACTAATCAAAAGTGCAAAGGAATCAAGAGCTACAAGAACTACAACAGGAGAATTCAATCGTGGTGGTGAACCCAGCAAAACAACATTAACAACTCCACCTAAACCCAAGGCCAAAGATGTTAAGAAGGTGTCATCTAAGTCATCTAGGCTAACTGCTGAAAGCATCCAAAGAACAGCTACTCAGCAGGCTTTAACGACTATAAGTGTTAAACCTAAACCCAAGATCTCTACTATAACGAAAGAAAATAAGGATGAAGAAAAATGTCTCCTAGCAGCTCAACTTGAGTTGTAAGGATTCAACTTGATGAAATCATAGAGTGGAGCACTACTAAGATAAAATCAAAACTAATAGTTGCAACTCATGCTGAGATGGAGAAAGTAGCTGAGTTAAGCAAGAGTTCAAGGACAAGAAACAAATAAAATAGTTCCTCAAATACTATGGTTTCTCTTGTAGACAAGTAGGACGAATGAGTATGTCAACTCTTGATCTAGATATAAGAAGAATCAAGCAAAATGATTGCTGTTGGAGAACATCCATAGTTTGACCAAGCCAGGGAGCAGTGGGAAAGACAACATGCCAAAACAAAGAAAGTTACTCAAAAGCCCTCCCATCTGTCGACTGAGCCTCTAGCATCCCCTAACTCTAAAGTAACAACCTATAATGACAATCAGCCCATATCATCAATAATTGCAAAGAAGAAAGCACCAAAGAAAGTTATAAAAGCAAGGATTGTTGATCCAGAAGTAGGGGAGAAGACACTCAAAGGAACAAAGGTGTTGGCTATCGGGTATCTTGCTTAGATGGAGAAATTTGTGTCAAGAGGGCAAATGGAGAGATCATATACTATAATCATGAGAATGAAGAACTTGATCTGCCATTTGACATTCTAGAGCAACTTGTTAAGTACTTCATTATCTTTGGATGTAAGAATGACAAATCCAAGATGTTGTTGCATAAAGTACCCGCCCTAGTCAAGTATGATGTTGGTGAAGATATTTCTGAAACTCCACTATTAGCATGTGATCCCAAAATGGAGTTTGATTATGATCAAAAGAAAAATACTTACTTCATAACCGGATCAGCAACTGGTATAATGGCTTAATTAGAAACCATTTAGTATGCTTCAAACGGTTTGAGATAGCTAATTTGACTAGGCTAAGACTAAGGAATCTAGGCAATGATTCTAAGGCAAGGAAAATGGAAAAAGTACTGATGAAGATCTATAAATCTGATATCGGTAAATCAAGGCAGGCTTCAGAACAAAGGAAGAAGAAACTAGAGTTTTAAACTGCTGAATCGACCCCATCTACCAAACCCGGCTCCCAACTACCATCACCTCCTACTACTTCTCCAACAGCTCAAACCACTAAGCATGGTTCTCCATAAGTTCAACAAGCTTTTGAAACAACTAAATCCCCTTCCCAGAACCAATCTGATGATGCAACAAACAAAGTGATAATTACAGATGTGGTTGAAAGGATGAGATATAAGTTGAAACATCCTGAAGAAGAAGAAGAATAAGAAGAAGAAGAGCCCTTAGAAGATGTTGAAGAAAAAGACTCAAATAATGACGATAAAACAATCATAAAATGCGGTTATGATTTGAAAGTTGAGAACTTATTCATAGAACAAAAGAAGAAGTTCAAGTCTTTCTTTCTATTTAAACTAGAGGTTCTAAAGCTAAGACTTGAAGAATTAAAGAAGATGCATAAGCAAATTTTAAAATATGAAGGCATGCCTGACAAGTACAAATCTCTCGCTGCCATTACGAAGATAAAGTTTGGAATCAAGGCTGAGCAAATTAAAGGAGTTTTGCATGTGACCCCACTTAGCGTTCAAGACCCAATCACCCACTAGAGTTATAATTCCTTAACCAACACCTTCAGTCTGACATATGCTGGTGTTGGCAAAATTGAAGTTAAAGAGTATGATCTTTTCAGACTCTCTCGACACAACATGAAGGATTTAGTGAATCTACCCCTTGACAACACCTCAAGAGATAGAAAATGATACATGTATGAACTTCTAGTGATCATAATGCTTGAAGGATGAATACAAAGTTTTGGTAGCATCATCCTAGGGGGAACATTTTAAGCTATGAAGGATGAAACTACCGAAAACTCAGGATTTCAGCACTAGCTGCCAACTACTAAATTGAGCCAAGTGCTGAATCCATTGCCAGTCAGCATATGCTGAATCCATTGCCAATCAACATATGCTGAGTAACTGTCGATCAACAATCTACCAACGATGTGTCGATTCATAGCTGTCGATCAGCAAATAACTCCATCAACTGCCAATCAACTACTACTCCAAACCAGATTGTTTGTGCCAACGGCTGTTGTGTTTCACCTTTTGGAGACAACATATAACTAAAACTACCAACTCTGATTCATAGATTATCTAATTTTCGGTAGACTCTGAACATAGAATAGTTTATTATTATTGATTTCATATTATAAAAGTCCTCACACTTGTATAGTCAAGGCAAGCTTTTCAAGCCATTTGATTGTATCTGCCGAATAGTATTATTTGTGTGCATTTATCATTCCTAAAAGTATTTATGTTGTGATAGTAAGTAGTTGACTTAGATTCCGTATTCATTAACTATTGATCAAGCAAGAAGTTCTTGTTAGTTTTAATCAATCCCGATCCAACAAGATTGATGAAAACTTACACGAAGATTAAGTTTGAATCATAAATGAATCCTCTACCTTTGATTCTTTCCCTGGTCATGTGATCTCCTCTTCTGCCAATGTTCCATCTACTCATTAAGGATCAACACCGAAGAAGTACTAGACAATCACATACCTCAATTGAAGGAAGAAGCAAAATAATCAAAGCTTCCAAGTCGTTCTAGTAACACCTTGAAAATATTTCATTTAAATGATAAATTTGGATAGATCATGTTGGAAATAAAAATTATGATGTATTAGGGTTTTGACCCTTGTTGCGGAGGAAACTTGGCGGACATGTGGCATGCTGATTTGGACCGAGAGGTGACAAGTGTAATCATGGAGTGACACAATTTAGGTGACGTGGCTCAAAAATTGACACATGTTAATAAGTGTTAAAATCTCATTGGTCAAGAATATTCTCGGCTGCCGTGTACCCGGACCGTCCTTGGTGACGGTCAGTGATGGTGGACCCAACCAAACTATGAAGTTTGCATTTATGGTAATGAATTTTTGCATTCAAAACACATGTATTTTGCCAATTTTAATTCTAAATATCCCTATTATACTCTGTACAAACTAGTGTGATACCGTTAAGCTTAAGAAACTGGTATTGAAGTGCTGTCAAGGTTATAGATGATTGTAAGCCAAGATTCTAGCTCACTGCTAAGGTGAACGTGTTACTAAAATTGATTTGCATGTTATGTCTATGTGTACAAATGTTTATAAAATGATTTCAAGCATGCTTGTGAAATTCCTCATTTATAAACAGGTTATAAACTAGGAATGTTCCAATATTAAACTTATTAAGAATGGGTTGAAGAACCATGACACAGTATACAGATATTGATCAACGATACCACATTAGTTGTTAATAGTGTGTTATGCCATAATGATAATGAAATCATTTTTAACATATATGATCCGGATGAATTCAATGTATACTAGCTACATGGTATGGACCTTGTCAACAAACAGGTGAACTATAAAACTATATGTCTTAATAATTGATAATATTGATCATGTTATTTCACTTATAAATTATCTGGTAACATAATTCAGTAGCTTTATACTTATGTTTTATTTTAAATACTTTTAGGTAAATGATTTGCATATGTTATTTCGAATATGATTTATGATATCAAAGTGAACCTAGCATCGTTGGAACGCCCACGGGAACTTGGAGGACTTGGTAGTTAGATTATGTGGCCCTAACTTATCATGTATTTCATTTCAAGTCTAATTATATTTATAAAATATTATGGATTTAATAAATTATCTGTAGGATTCTGTGTGCCCAAGACACTTAGAATATTGATGTGGTTAGTACCTTATGATCCAAGTCGGGTTATACCCAATAACAAGTTAAACAAACACCAATTGATATTTAATTATTGATGAGATCAAACAATTAAATATTGACACCAATTTAGGAAATGGGTTTTCTAAAACATTGCATATGGAATAAAACAAACTATATGGATAGTTTGTTAATGAAAAATCATTTGTCATATTATTTAAGTTAGTTGAATAATAACAAATGATAGTGTATTAGTATTATAAAATTAAAAGGGTTTTGATTTTATAAATAAAACTAATGACTAAGAGAGTTAAAAGATGAAATTTCAAAAGGGTGGGAAACCCTTTTTTGGATGGAGCTTGCGGCCGCCCAAAAGGGCATAGGGATGCTCATTTTGTCTTGGCTTCTACAAGACTTAATTCATTCATTCAAGCAACCATCTATTACACACTTTCTCTCCCACATTCATATGCAAAAAAAACTCTCTCTACTTGGCTGGAACTTTCGAAAATCTTGAAGCATTAGAGGCTGAAATTTTCGGTTTTGCAAGAGCAAGAAGAAGAGGTTTCTTTTGGTGTTGCTCTCCTAACAAGCTTGGTGTTTTGAAAGGACTTGTGGGTATACAAGCTTGAGAGGTCCTTCCTTGGAGACTTGGCCGAATCTCTAGCATCTAAACATCCTTCTTTGGTCGACATTTTAGATCTCTTGAAAGGTAGATATGGCAGCCCTTTGTGGTTGTCATATTATGTTGTTTTATATATACATAGCATGCTTATTCACATACAAAAGATCCCTTTTGATTTGGGTTTGTTTCTCCATCTTAAAACATCATTAAGAACATGAAATTTTCAGATTATAAACATGTTATAATGCCTATCTTCCGCTGCGTTTTTGTGTAAGTTTAAATGGTTAAACTATGTTTTTGATGTTCTATCAAACCCATCAATGGTATCAGAGCCGGTTATGTGGATAACTTGCTTGTTCATAGTCTTTAAAATCGGTTTTAAAGAAGTATTATCTAACTTTTATGGCTTATTTTGGGCTGCTATATTTTGTATGAATGATTCCCCAAACTTTCAAGGTCATATCACACATGCTAGTGATTAGATCTTGAAAGATATATATTATGAAATGTTGATTGTTTGGACAATGTTTAAAACCCAAAATTTCAGTTTATGTTGGCTGAAATTTTGTGGTGTTAAGTGGGGTTTCATTATATGTTTGGATGATATGATCAATGGATGTTAGTGTGCATAACCTAGCTTTTGGCCTTTTGATTTGGATGATTGGAATGGTTGGTTTTATTCATTCAATTGGGTTGTAATATTTATGTTTATTATTTGGGTTGTATTTATTTATTCATTTGGTTATGTAATAAATAGAATAGGTGCATTTCTTTTATTAAAAAAAATGTATTAGGATACAATTTTGTAAAAGGAAGATGCACAAGATCAAGACCCAAAGATGGACATCAAAGACATGTACACTTGAAGCATTTGGATGTGGAATCAAGTGGGAGTTCATGGACACATATGATGTGTCATTGTTAACCCTTAGGAAAGACCTTATGACAACACTTGTGATGGCAAACAAGTGTAGTCAACTTAGTGGCTATGGTTATGCACATGTGGTTGTATGAAATATGCTTGTTTGATTATTCATTTTATGTTGATTGTTTAATATATGGATATGCTTAACAATCTAAATAAATTATCATAACAAGCTGAATTTTTGGTTTCTAATCATTAAGTGACTAATAAAAGGTTATTAAAAGGATTAATAATTTCAAAATAAAAGAAGTTTTATTAAAAGAGAACCATAGGGTATCTTGTATTTGAAAGCATGCAAATACAAGTACATAGAGTTTTCTAATACTAGAATTATGAAATCTCTAAACTTTTGACAAACAAGTTTAACACCGTCCTTTTGTACAACACTTGAATCATTTGAAAACTCTAAATGGGATAAAGGTCACCTAACCATTTAGAGGGAACTTGTGATTCAAGATGGGGATACCACATTAGTGGGATAAAGGTCACCTCACCACTTATGTGGGTAAACTCACACGTGTGTGCAAGTAGGATAACTTGATTTGCAAACCATGTTAAATGGATCACCTAAATATGGTTTCCAAATGGTGTTGATGGGATTAACATGCCGACTTTACATATAATGTTTAAAGTCGATCCCATACCTCTAGAAGTTGCAAATGGTTGCAACCGTCAATCGATGACCACCTTATTAATTTAAATCGTGGGATAAAGGTCACCTAACCACAATTTAAATGTAATGTTGGGTTCTAGATTTTAATATAAAAATGACCTTAAAAGGCATTAATTATTAAAAATAGCAATATCGAAAATACTAAATAGACCTTTGTTAAATTTTGTAGATGGCCACCAACAATGAAAATCAAGATAACTCATCCGCGTCCAACCAATCATTACGTGCGATCCTCCAAAAGAAACGTCTAAATCATAACAACTTTATTGATTGGTATCGAAACTTGAGAATCGTTCTCAAGCAAGATAAACGATCATATGTTTTAGACGACCCTATCCCCGATCAACCTACTGAGGATGATGAGGAGGCCTTCAACGATTGGTTGAAGTACACTGAGGACTCCGTCCAAGTGTCTTGTCTCATGCTAGCGAGAATGACTCCGGATCTCCAAAAGGAGTATGAACATCACGGAGCTTATGAAATGATAACCCAGCTGAAGGAAACGTTCCAACAGCAAGCAAGGGTTGAGCGCTTCGAAACGGTTCGAGCACTCCATGCATGTCGTATGGACGACAACCAATCTGTTTCATCTTATGTTCTTAAGATGAAAAGTCATATTGACCGCCTCGAGAGGCTTAACTGTCCCGTCTCGAAGGAATTGGCCACGGATTTGATCCTTAATGGCCTTACCAAGAAGTTCGAGACATTTGTGTTGAACTACAACATGAATGCTTGGGACAAGAGCATTGGTGAGCTTCACTCAATGCTCAAAACGGTCGAGGCGGCCATGGGTAAAAGGGTTTTACCCGTTCTCACCATCAATGAAGGTGGGAACAAGAAAAGGCTTTATCCCGCACCCAAGGCAAAGGTTGTCAAGGGTAAGGGACCCGTTTTGGGAAAGGGGAAAGGGGTGGTAAGGGTACCACCCAAACCACAGGAGAAGAAGCAAAAGGTTGCTACCAATGACCCATGCTTCAAGTGTGGGGAGATTGGACATTGGGCAAGGAATTGTCCTGTCCATCTCCAAGAGTTGAAAGCCAAGAGGGATGCCGGGCAGATCTCAGGTACAATATACATGATTCATATTGATCTTAATGTTACATCTTCTAACACATGGGTATTGGATACCGGATGTGGAACTCATATTTGCAATTTGTTGCAGGGGTTCACAAGAAGTAGGGACTTCAATCAAGGGGATGTTAGTCTCTTCATGGGCAATGGAACCAAAGTCCAAGTTGAAGCTCGTGGGGACTACATCCTAAAACTTCCAAGTGGCTTGGATGTTATTTTGAAGAATGTTTTGTATGCTCCTAGTTTGACTAGGAACATTATTTCTGTATCCCAATTAAGACATTATGATTATGTATTATCTTTTGTTGAAAATGATATTCATGTTTCTTTAAATGATATGTTCTATTTTAAAGCAATTCCCATTAATGGTATTTATGAATTGGTTCATGAAAATGCTTTAAATAGTTCATTGTACCAAACTAACACCAAGAAACTCAAGTTGGACTTGAATGATACCTATCTTTGGCATTGTCGTCTTGGTCATATAAACAAGAAACGTATACAAACACTTCAAAAGAATGGTCTTTTAAAAACAAATGAATGTGATTCATTTGATGTATGTGAATCTTGTTTACAAGGTAAAATGACTAAGGCACCCTTTAGTGGGACTAACGAAAGGGCAAAAGATTTATTAGGAATCATACATTCGCATGTATATGGTCCTTATAAGCCAATGACTAGGAATGGTGAAAGATACTTCATCACCTTTACCGACGATTATAGTAGCTATGGGTATGTGTACTTATTAAGGCACAAAGATGAAGCTTTTGAAATGTTCAAAATCTTCAAGAATGAAGTGGAAAATCAACTCAACAAGTCAATTAAATTTCTCCGTACCGATAGAGGAGGTGAATACCTAAGTGATGCTTTTCAAGATCATCTTAGGAGTTGTGGGATTGTCTCACAACTCACTCCACCTGGAACACCACAACACAATGGTGTGTCTGAGAGGAGGAATCGAACCTTATTGGATATGGTCCGATCTATGATGGCTAGAAGCACATTACCTCTATCATTTTGGGGTTTCGCTTTGCTCTCCGCGGCCTGCATTTTAAATATGGCCCCAACCAAAAAGGTGGAAAGGACACCTTTTGAGATATGGCATGGAAGAGTTCCATCCCTATCATACTTAAGGGTCTGGGGTTGTGAGGCTTATGTTAAGACTCCCACCCCAAACAAATTAGAAGTTCGATCCACCAAGTGTATCTTTGTTGGATATCCTAGAGATTCTATGGGATATTATTTCTATGATCCACTGGAACAAAAGGTGTTTGTTGCCAGAAAGGGTGAGTTCTTAGAAGCAAAGTTCCTTATGGAAGGAGCTAGCAGTAGAACAGTGGATCTTGAGGAAGATCAAGAACCATAACCCGATGCACGTTTGGTAGAAACTAGCACTCAACATGAGGATGTTGAAGATGATCAAATGGTTGATCAATACACACAAAACGTTCGCAGAAGTGGTAGAACTAGTAATCCACCTGAAAGATACGGATTTTTCATGGATGGATGCTATGTGGTAGATTCAGATTAACCAACCACATACCATGATGCAGTGTCCAATTTGGATTGTGACAAATGGCTTGAGGCCATGAACGTTGAGATGCAATCCATGTATGACAATCAAGTTTGGGAACTTGTTGTACCACCTCTTAATTCCAAGGTAGTTGGAAGTAAGTGGGTTTTCAAGAAGAAAACCGATATGCATGGAAACTTGGATACTTATAAAGCTAGACTTGTAGCAAAGGGTTTCACTCAAACTCAAGGGGTTGATTATGATGAAACCTTCTCACCTGTTGCGATGCTAAAGTCTATAAGGATATTGTTTGCCATAGCTGCTCATTATGATTATGAGATTTGGCAAATGGATGTCAAAACCGCTTTCCTAAATGGATATCTTGAGGAAGATGTCTATATGGTTCAGCCTGAAGGTTTTGTCAATCCAAAACATCCTAATAAAGTATGCAAGTTAAAGAAATCAATCTATGGATTGAAACAAGCATCGAAAAGCTGGAATCACCGTTTTGATGAGGAAGTAAACAAATTTGGCTTCATCAAAAACGCTGATGAGGCTTGTGTGTATAAGAAGGCTAGTGGGAGCACCGTAACTTTCCTAGTATTGTATGTTGATGACATACTACTATTTGGAAATGACATTCCAACCTTGGAAGGTGTAAAAACCTGGCTTGGAAGTTGTTTTTTCATCAAGGATCTTGGTGAAGCCGCCTATATTCTGGGAATAAAGATCTATAGGGATAGATCAAGGCGGTTGATTGGTTTGAATCAAAGTGCATACATTGATAAGATCTTGAAAAGGTTCAAGATGGAGAACTCTAAGAAAGGTACCGTACCTATTCAAACAGGAACAATATTGAGTACGACTCAATGTCCTAGCTCAAAGGATGAGCAAGATAAAATGAAGGCAATCCCATACGCATCTGCTATTGGATCCATCATGTATGCAATGATATGCACTCGACCGGACGTGTCATGCGCCTTAAGCATGACAAGTCGTTACCAGCAAAATCCTGGAAACAGTCATTGGATGGCTGTTAAGAACATACTTAAGTACCTAAGGAGGACAAGAGATATGTTCCTAATCTATGGATCTGGTGATGAGGAACTCGTTGTAAAAGGTTACACGGATGCGAGTTTCCAAACCGATCGTGATGATTCTCGGTCACAATCGGGATATAATTTCATTCTGAATGGAGGAGCGGTCTCTTGGAAGAGCTCCAAACAGGATGTGGTGGCTCTATCAACTACAGAATCAGAATATGTTGCCGCCTCATTGGCAGTTCAAGAAGCTGCATGGTTGAAGAAATTCATTGCCGATCTAGGGGTTGTCCCTTCCATTCAGGAACCCCTAGAGATCTTTTGTGATAACGAAGGTGCGATTGCTCAAATCAAGGAACCTCGTGCTCATCAAAAGACTAGGCACATTGAGCGGAGATTCAACAACATACGAGATGAAGTTGAAAAGGGAAAGATATGTATTCGCAAAGTTCACACTGATCAAAACATTGCGGATCCTCTCACGAAGCTCCTTGAAAAGGCAAAGCATGAAGGTCATACTTGTGCCATGGGACTTCGATATTCTAGTGATTAGATTTGATTTGTAAAATTTGTATTTGGATATGTGGAACTCTTTATTATTTGAATAAAATTATTTGGTTATAATGTTTCAATTAATGTTCCAATTTAGCATGTTTAATCCATGAGTAAATTGTTTACTCTAAATGTCCGTAGTCGTTCATACTTGTGGGAACAAGTGTGAGGGTAAGATTATTATGAACTTGGATTGGTTGATATTCATAAGGATGAATATAGAGCAATGGGTTGCTACCAAGGTTCATAGATATTTGTGGGATACAAATATTGGGCTAACCCGCATCTCAAATTTTACTACATGGAATCTTATTGATTGATCATAAGTAAATTTGAGTAAAGGCGAATATCATTTGGTATCCTCCGACTTGAGATACATATTGGGTTTTGATATTCACCAAGTATTATACCTTGAGCTTATTCTTCACTGTCCTGAAATAGTGGACAGCACATAAGGGTATGTTCAGGTATGACACGAGGTGTTTGTGAGAAACGTATGTAGTCAAGATGGAATTTGTTCCTCTTATTCGTTGAGAGTTAGATGTCTAAGGCCTGATTAAATTAAATCAACAAGGAATGATCATTCTGTGTCCTTGGATTTAACATGACATCTGTAACAAAAGGATAGATGATTGATTCACCTAAATCATTTCAAGTAGGGTACTTGAAAGGGATGATGTTATTGAATGGATATAAGTCATGCGTATTAAGGGTAGTAAACCGTTGTTAGGCGGTATTTACTGCTTGCATCAATCTTCTATGAATCTTGGGCAAGTGGGAGATTGTAGGATTCCGTGTGCCCAAGACACTTAGAATATTGATGTGATTAGTACGTTATGATCCAAGTCGGGTTATACCCAATAACAAGTTAAACAAACACCAATTGATATTTAATTATTGATGAGATCAAACAATTAAATATTGACACCAATTTAGGAAATGGGTTTTCTAAAACATTGCATATGGAATAAAACAAACTATATGGATAGTTTGTTAATGAAAAATCATTTGTCATATTATTTAAGTTAGTTGAATAATAAAAAATGATAGTGTATTAGTATTATTAAATTAAAAGGGTTTGGGTGGAGCTTGCGGCCGCCCAAAAGGGCATAGGGATGCTGATTTTGTCTTGGCTTCTACAAGACTTAATTCATTCATTCAAGCAACCATCTATTACACACTTTCTCTCACACATTCATATGCAAAAAAAAACTCTCTCTACTTGGCTGGAACTTTTGAAAATCTTGAAGCATTAGAGGCTGAAATTTTCGGTTTTGCAAGAGCAAGAAGAAGAGGTTTCTTTTGGTGTTGCTCTCCTAACAAGCTTGGTGTTTTGAAAGGACTTGTGGGTATACAAGCTTGAGAGGTCCTTCCTTGGAGCCTTGGCCGAATCTCTAGCATCTAAACATCCTTCTTTGGTCGACATTTTAGATCTCTTGAAAGGTAGATATGGCAGCCCTTTGTGGTTGTCATATTATGTTGTTTTATATACATATCATGCTTATTCACATACAAAAGATCCTTTTTGATTTGGGTTTGTTTCTCCATCTTAAAACATCATTAAGAACATGAAATTTTCAGATTATAAACATGTTATAATGCCTATCTTCCGCTGCGTTTTTGTGTAAGTTTAAATGGTTAAACTATGTTTTTGATGTTCTATCAAACCCATCATTATCGTTTTAAGATATTAGTGAATATTTGAATTCAATCCTACTTGTTGAAATACCTCCTAAAGAGAGGATTTAATTATTTGATTAGTTACTAGAATAGATGATCTCAAAATTTGAAATGCGAAAAAAAGACTTCTAATAATTGTTATAATCTCTAATGAATTTTCAAGAAAAATACAATTGGAATCCAATGTATGATGCCATTCGATCCGACTCACACGCATTTTTGGTGCTATATATGGGTGTGACATCTGTTCGTATCACATCTGTTCCTATCAGAGCCACATGTTTTAGTGATTAGATATTTGTAGGTGATGGAAGTATGTAAACTTTAACCTCTTGCAAGATAGAATGTCTTATAGGAAAATGACTATAGAAAATTCGAGGGTCCATGAAAGTTGCTTTTAAGATTTAAGGTTTATAAACTTATTAAATGTTACAAGATTTATAAATACTACTACAACAATAACTATTGTTACTACTTTACCACTTTTGATGTATGGTCATTATACGGATCCCAGAAATTCGTAATTGAGATTTCAAGTGATGATAGTAACATATATCATCCCACTGAAGAGGTTCAGGAAACTCAAAATCAAGGCATAGGAATATCACATTTAAGAGTCCAATGCAACAACATCTTACCTTACTAATATCTTATGAGGATGGCTCAAGCAACCCGAGAAAAGGAAGGATGAGGGTTGCTACCACTCAAGAAGGAAGATCAAAATAAAGATTCACCTGTATTATATGAATGTGAAACTTAGCAACGAAGCTATTTCACCAATAGGAATGAAGCCTACCCTGAGAGTAGGATGTATCAGGATATTGTAATGGGAAGTAGAGAGCCTCCACCCCACCATGTTACATTTCCAATCATCCTGTGTCATTGTATGATTATTTCGATATGTCTCTTTGCGAGACGGATGAAATGGTGAAGAACTACACTGAAGTTGTGGTAGAGATTTAGGCGAAAAGGTTTAGACACTAAATGACCAAGTGAAGAAATTGGGACGTCAAGTAAAAGGTTGACGTTTTGGAAATGGTTGCAAGAGAAAGAAGCAAACATCAGATGCAACTAAAAGAATAAACATATGTGCTGCTAATGTTGTTTGTGATTGCTAGTTTTAAGTGTAGTTGTTATAGTTGTTAGATAGTTTGTAGTGATAGTTTGTGGTGTGTGTCAGCTGGTGATGGTTATGATTAGTTATAGTTGTGTGATGGATGTTTAAAGTTTAATTGGTGATAGTCGGATTGTAATAAGAGGATGGATAGTGATGGTTAGTTTTAGAAGTTGTAATGGTTGTGCCGGTCTATTGTAATAGTAAATGTAATCCTTGTTTAAAAGTTTTATTTACAAATTTTTTTAATTTAGAATTAAGACCCAGTTTTGTTTTTTAAAGTGTAGAATGTCAAGGCAAATCAGTAATGTCAGACCCTCTACAAATACAAAGGGATGCGGCAAAAATAAAAATAAAATTCTATAACTGAACCTGTTGTTCCTAAAAGTGCAATTCTTCATATAGAGGATGTTACAATATTCGATGAAGGAATTTCTAAAAATATTCTAAAATTTTTAGATGCTTTAGAAAGGAGAAAATCATTTATTAAAAAACAACATTCCAAAGGAATGGAAGGTGATAAGGATAGTCAAAGCTCCAATAATAGTCACATCTAGAAACCATCTAAGTTTTCAGGAAATGATGGTGCTATAGCAACAGTCAAATGGTTTAGAAAAGATAAAGTATGTTCTAGCCATCAACAAACCACCCGAGGATGATAAAGTTCTTTATGCTACAAACTCATTCAAGGTGAAGCTCTAGAATGGTGGAATGAAGTGGTATAAAGAAAGGAAGGGACACTGCATATACTCTACCACGGAAAAACATTTTCTTATCTAATGATAAAAAAGGTTTTCCTATTGAATAAACAATAACGTATAGACGATAAATTCTTAAAGCTCAAAATGATTGCCATAGACATTTGGGGATACAAATTCTCGCTTTGTACTTTATCGCGTCACCCTTGAATCTAAGTTTGTTAATCATTTCAATTTGGATTGGTAAGTGAGATTCGAGACATCGTAAAGGCTACCATACCTAGCATAGTTGAATCTGCCATGAAATTAGCAAGTTTGATGATTAACATGATACGAACAAGAAAAGAAAATAAAAAGAAGGATGCATTATAGAAAGGAGAGCAAGTGGTAAGGAAGTTTGGGAAGGGTATCAAAAAAAAGAAATTTTCAACCCACCATACTAGTATGCAAGATTTGTAAACCAAGGCATCCTAATAGGCGTAAATTTGAGAAGTTAGCCGTTTGTATCTTCTACAAGGTTCAAGGTAATAAGATCGATATTTGCTATAGAAAGAAACAAGTAACTTGTTATAAGTATGGAGAGCTTAGACATTTTAAAACTAAATGTCCAAAGTTGAAGCAATCTGGTGGTAATGGTGTGAAACATAATACAGGGAATAAGAAAACAAGAGCATTTGTTTTAGATAATCACAAGGCAACAAGAGTGCCGGACGTGGTAATTGTTACATTCCCTATCAATAAAATTTAACCTAGAATATTATTTAACTCTTGTGAAAAGCGTAGTTTCATAGATTACCAGTTTAATAGTCTATTAAATGTGCCTCTTACTAAAGTATAAAATTTCATAGAGAAATGATTAAGGTTTCTGTAATCTTAAAGAATTGTAAGATGGAACCTATATGGATATATCATACCTATATAATTGCTACCAATGCCATTGACAGATTTTGATGTACTCCAAGATATGGATTGATTTCCATCTAATTAAGCTCATATCCTTTATGATAAACAAATAATAGAATTTTGTATGTCAAAAGGTGAAAATATTTATATCCTTAAGTGATAGAGCAAGTCAACAGATTGTAATTAAATCTACATTAAAAGCTATGACGTGTCTAAATAAAGAATGATTAGCATACTTTGTCTTAGTATCAAGCGCCCATGAGAAGAAAGAAGATATACCTGTTATAGAAATTTTACGGACATATTCGTAGATGTTACCCAAAATACTTTAACATCATCGAAATCCGAACGCAAAGCCTCCGCTAGACAGTGGGGGTTCGGGGGAGACAGCCCCTGGCTGGGTTTGGGGGTAAAATAAAGAAAAATCAAAATTTGGGAGAATAGGGCCGATGCAGCTATTGGTCGAATTGATCGATATTCAGTGTAATGATTCACAAAACATTCAAAATCCACTGATCAATCATCCATAACATCAACAAAACAATGATCTAGTTTCAATGATTTTCAATAATAATCAAAACAAAACAAACAATAAGAATATCAAAGGCTCAAGATGAATATCATTAACTTCCAGCCAACAAATACAGAGTTGCAACAAATGTCTTTCGAATTAGGGTTTTGCAAAACTTTTTTACAATGATGGAGACAACGAAATATATAAGCAACCCTAAATTCGCTGATAGTTTCGCTGGTCAGCCAAACTGTCTAGTCCATGACCACTTTCACCCGAAGACTAAACATAGATTCGCCGGGTAAACAAGGTTAGCTGACTATGAGCGAAACTATAGTTTTGCTCATAGTTTCGTTGGACTACAAAAATACACAAAATACAAATTACAAGCTAAGTAATCTAAAATCAAACCTATTACATTAAACACAAATAAACACTAACTAAGGTGAGTCCAACCTAATATAGATCTTCAATACTCCCCCTAGGTTGGACCTCACCTATTTGATCTTCTGGATAAGCATCAGCTGCCTTTGCATCCTCTCCAGTTTTTGTCTGAATCTCCTTTTCGGCTCCGGCTGTACAATCTCCCTCACCATGTGCATGGCTTGCTCAAACTGCTTTGTAATTTCCTACACATCCAATCTTACCTCGTCAGCTTGAAAGATCTTTTCAGCAAGCCCCCTTGACTTCTGCTCTCACCCCACGAGCCTTGTTGGCAACCTTTATGAACGGGCTTGCCTCTAATCTAGTTTCAGCTCCAGCTCCAGCCTTGATGTGATTCTCACATAACACCAACAGATCTTCATCATAAAATGAGAACAATTCCATAGGATCAAAGAGTCTAATCTCAGCTCCATCCTTTACCCTGATCACAGCCTCCCCAATGTTGTTGTATAGAACCATTTCTCGAACTTTTGTAGCCTCGGGGGAAGGGGATTAGGTAATCTCATCCTACTAACAGTCTTTGAAGGCTTCACTCTAAGAACGATCCTTCCCTTTCCCGTTACCCAATCTTTGTCTTTCTTTGATATCTTCCACTATGCTCTCATAAACCCAAATGACTCAAAGTTGTCATTAATCCCTCTCTTTATTTCTTCTTCCAGCAGCTTAGCCCTCTCACTCAAATTGGAATCAATCAAGGGAATCTCTGCCAACCTTCTTAGATCCCATTTAGGTAAGGTTTTGAAAGCCTTCCTTTTATGCAGATAGGAGATTCCACCACCCCTTCTTTTAATCATAAACAACTTTAGGCCCACATTATATTCCAACTAATAATCCTTTTATCAGACTCCTTCCCGCTTGGCTCCTAAACGTTCTAAAATAATGGAGTCAGTTGTTCTTGTTCATAATACTCAAATACATCACCTTCAGTTGAACCCTTCTTGGCTACATATGTCAAGGGACGCTCATCAACTTCATAATACTCTGGTTCAGAGTCATAATCTACTAACTACTATTCTATTTCCTCCTCCTTATCAACCAACTTCATTTCACTTTCTTTTCCTCTAGCATCAACATTCTGATTCTTCACCACCTCCTTACCAGGAAAAATCTTTATCAATATCAAGTCCTAAGTCAATAAATCCAGCTTCAACTATTTTCTCCACACTTCTTGCACCTCCTTCCTTTCCAACTCCACTAGATCCACCAACTTCAACAAAACTAATTCTAGCACCTGTATCACCAGCCATAGTACCAGCCCCATAATCACCAGCATCTCTACCACTTGATCCTCCTACAACTACAACACCAGCACCACTGGAGCCTTCTCTTGGCTTAGATGAACTACTCACTTAAAGAAATGAGTATTTAGATGTATTTGTAAGCTCATTTAGCTCAGATTGAGTCAATTGATTTTGCAGACCGGCTGATCCAACATCATCTTCGTCATAATCTCTAACATCTCATCCTTCTCTTTCTCTCTTAACTCCTGATTGATTAGCTTTGTCTTTATCATACTCAACTCGTTTGCCATAGAAGAGTTCAGGTACATAATCACATCCTGGTCCAAATCAGATCCCTCATCTCTTCTTTGAGTCTCAGAGAAGGTCTGGTGTTTATGCTTTGATCTTCTTTATGTTACATTCTCATATTCTCCTTGGACAACCTTCTTTTTTGACCTTTTCTCTTTCTGTACTCTCAATGCCTCCTCAACTTCATCAATTTCTTCCTCAAAGTCATACTCCTTTTCTTTGGCATATATTTTTCTTTTCTTGATAGCCTCAGATTGTTTTTCCTGTTTTCTTCAGCATTTTTGTTCTCAGTTTCTATCAATCTTCTAATGTAATTCCATCACGCAACTGGATACATATTCTCCCACAAATGAGTTATCTTCCCGCTGAAATCATGTCTAATGGCAGAACAGTCTGCAAAAAATCTCGTGTTCATCTGAACTAGCCTCTTTATATCACCATGGTGTGGTACATTAGGAATCAAGTCCTCAATCAACATCTGTACAAATCTTGGATATAAGAGCCATTTGTCTTTCTTCAATGCTATAATGTTTTCTGTCATGCAGTCAAAAATGAGCTTGGCAATGTTTGCCTTTTTGCACCTACAGAAGATAATCATAACCCTGGCCCAATCCAAGTTCAATCCATCAGAACCTCCTTTTCTATGATCTAGGCACATAATAAACACGTGAGCAATGTATCTCCATACTTTAAAGAGAAAAGATTTCTTGATCTCTTTTCAGGTACCAAATGGAGGCCACCAGAACCACCAGCACCTGCGTTTCCGATGCTTCTGAAAGCCACCAGCACCTGCGTTTCAAACAGAACCACCTCTTCTCCACAATCAGCCTCTAACCTCAGTACCCTCACAATGATATCAATAGTACCAGAAATGTCATTCTCTAGAACTCTTGCAACTTTCCAATGAAGGTTTGACCTGAGGTCATATTCTGCTGTCCTCCAAAAGTCTCTATTGTGGAGATCAAAAATCATTGGGGAATGTGAAATGGCATAGGAGATAGATGAGTTCCTAATCCATCTGATACAATCTCTAAAACCCGTAGCTTTTGGATTACCATAATCCAGAAGAGCCGTAATATTGTTCCTCTAATCGAACTTGAGATTCGTCATTTGACTGAAATACAAATAGAAGAAAGTTAGAAAGGAATAAAATAAATAATAATGAACATTAATTAATACTATTAACAATAATTAATAATTTTAAAGAAAAACAGCCACACTTTCGCTAGGCCGAAACTATAGTTTCGGCACGACGAAAGTATAGTTTCGTTGAAATAAGGCAAAATGAACAAGTGTTGAGGGAATCTATAGCTTCGCTGAGTTCAATCATGCGAAACTGCCAAGTTCGCACAGGCAGCATAACTAGACAGTTTCGCTGGAATTTAATGAACTTTCATTCAATTTCGCAGAAGGTTCTCGTAGTTTTGCTAAATGAATCAGCAAAGACTACCGAACCGTCTCGATTAAGAATCCCAAGAAACACGGTTAAAACCATAATCAATGTTTAGTTACCAGTTCGAAACACACACCTAAACACAAATCCACACTCAATTGAAACAGAAGCAAAAAGAATGGAGATTTTGACTACGGAGTAAAACAAGGGCTCGGATGAGACAACTAAAGCGATTACGCGAAAATGAGAACATAATTTCGCATAATCCATTATAGAGCCCATAGTTTCGTTGACAGCGAAACTACAGTTTCACCTAGTAAAAAGATTAGAACAAAAGACTCTGAGATGAGCGAAAGTACCGGTAAACCTATAGTTTCGCTCGACAAATCTACTAGCGAAACAATAGATTCGCTGACATCAACATAAATTTTATTTAATCAATTTTAATTTTTCTTTATGCAATTAATTAAACTAAGACACAAAAGCATTCAAGAGAAACTAAATCGCCCCACAGGACCAATACCATTTGACAAAACCAAAGGAAAATAAGATAAAAAAGAATCTTAAAAAATTATAAGGATATAAAAACACTTCAATCTGATGAGGTTCTCCGGAAAATCATAGATTGGCAGGATTGATGATATATTTGCAGCTTCCATTATCATGTTTTTAACGGAAAATCATAGTGCCTTCTTCTTTTTAACGAGTAATCTGCAGCTTCCATTATCATGTTTTTTGAATTAATTTGAAGAAAACTCAAATGGCTCGGTCCCCACAGACATTTGGCAAAGAACTTGTCCTGTCCTCATGATTTATTGAACGATATGATTAACTCTGCTTGATTTTCTCAAAAAGAATACAACTATGATCATATCATAAGAATAACAGAGCTATTATTTTAAAGAACAGATGTCGAGAGCTCCAGGCCTATACTCACGTATAAGAAAGGAGAGGATCATTTGAACTTAACTGATGAGAGCTTCAGGTCTATACTTATGTATAACAGAGAAGATCATCAGAACATGCGGATGAGAGCTCCAGGTCTATACTTACGTATAACAGAGGAGATCATCACTCCAAGTCAATGTTCACACATAGCAAAGGAGATAAGCACGTGATGTACATCTTAGAAGTGCTTGGACAAGAGGCACTTCTAGAGCTAGCATGTAGCATTATGTAGGACACGAGGAAAGGGAACTGAGGATTTTTTGAACAAATCAAAGTAAAGTTTATGATGCTCTCAACCAATTTTGAACAAGGACTTGTAACTTTGTGTAGGCAAAAATGTCAAGGGGATATTCCTACTCACCAAGTTTCTTATGCTTTTAGTTTAGCTACAAGATCACTCTCTACTTCATACTCTGGCTGAGCCTATCACGCATATCCCAACACAATACTGTTGACCTCCTTCAAATCTTTCAGTCAAATAAAACTTTATTTCTAGGAGTCCTACAAGAAACAAATATAGAATGAAAGACAATTAAATTTTATGTTATTCTCCCCCAAAATTTCTATGTATCAGCAAGATAATAGAAATTTCAAATTCTAATATGTATTTATATATATTATTTATTTATTTATTTATTTATTTTATTTTAATTTTTTTGTTGTTTTTTATGTAAAATGGTGAAGGACTATGGAGCATAGATGTTTATTTGATAGAAGAAAAAAAAGAATAAAAAATATACACATAATTTACATGAGGAGTTTAAGAAAAACAAAGTTTCAAAAAGATATTAATCCCAACATAGAGATCAGTTTATTAAAACGAGGTTTATCGAAAGTTTTAGTGAAAAATATCAGCTTTTTGATTTTTTGTGTCAATAGGAATAGGGGCAATTACATATATCCCCCAAACTTGTGAAATTACATATTTCCCCAAAGCATGCTTAAAATGCATTGTACTTGTGCATTGAAAACTTGTGTTTTGGGGAAATATATAATTTCAAGGGTGGAGAGAGGGATATATGTAATTCTCCCTAGGAATAATATCAATGAAATCTTTTTCTTGAGTATCACGAATGGCATGAATTCTTGTTTCAATGTGCTTGGTGCGAGAATGATGAATTGGATTTTTGGCGATCCCAATGGCTACTTCATTATCACAGAATAATGGAGTGTGAAGAAAGTTAATCCCATAATCAATCATCTGGTGTTGTATCCATAGCACCTGAGAGCATCAGCTAGATGCAGCTATATACTCTGCCTCCCCCGTGAAAAAAGACATAGTTGTTTGTTTTTTGCTCTATCATGATACGAGACAATTGCCAAGATATTGGCAACCACCAGTGACTGTTTTTCTATTCATCCTGCAACCATTAGAATCACTATCAGAATAAGCATTTAAATCAAAATTGCCACAATAAGGATACCACAGACCCAGACGAGAAAAGCCCTTTGAATAACAAAAAATTCGTTTGGCCGCCTTTTCATGAGACTCGTTTGGATTGGCTTAGTATCGAGCACAGTATCGCTTGGCAAAAGTAATGTCTGGGCGACTGATAGTAAGATACATTAGGGAACCAATCATTGATCTATAGAGATGAGGGTCAACAGATTTCCCTTGTTCATCAGGAGTGAGACATGTCATAGCAGTAAAGGGGGTTAGTTCAGAAGAGGCATCATCCATCTTGAATTTCTTGAGGATTTTTTTGACATACTTTTCCTGATGGTTAAGAATGCCTTTAAGCTTTTGTTCTACTTGCAGACCAAGAAAGAAACACATCTCCCCCATCATGCTCATTTCAAAGCGATTTCTCATAACTTCCTCAAATTCCCGACAAAGCTTAGGGTTGGTGGAACCAAAAATAATGTCATCAACATAGACTTGCACAATTAACATCTCACCATCCACTTCCTTTTTTTGAATAAACTCATATCGATTGTGCCAAGAGAAAAACCATTGCTTAGAAGATATTGTGTAAGAGTCTCATACCAGATGCGAGGGGCTTGATATAAACCATAAATACATTTATCAAGTTTGTAAACTTTATCAGGGGGATCCTCGAACCCTGGTGGTTGATACACATAGATCTCTTCATCAATATCTCCATAAAGGAAGGCACATTTGACATCCATCCGATAGACTTTAAAATGTTGTGAGCGGCATGAGCGAGAAAGATTCGGATTGCTTCTAGACGAACCATAGGAGCAAAAACTTCCGTGTAATCTATCCCTTCCTCTTGTGCAAAATCCTTGAATGACCAATTTGGATTTGTTCCTCACCACTATGCCACGATCATCTGCTTTGTTTTTGAACACCCATTTTGTTCCGATTGGACATTTGTTTGGTGGAAGATCAACAAGTGTCCACACTTTAAGTTTTCGAAACTGTTGAAGTTCCAACTGCATGGACTCAACCCAACAAGGATCCTGAAGAGCTGCATGAACATTCTTTGTAACAGTATTAGAAATAGGTCCAATGATGTTATCATGAGGATGATCTTTCAAAGATAAAGTCAGTGGTTAAAGGTAATGGATTGGTTTGGGGTGGGGATACAGATTGATGTTGAGTAGATAATGGAGGAGAGAGCGGTGGATCAGGTTGAATTGATTGAAAGGTTTGAGAGAATTGACATGGAGTTGAAGATGGGGTTGAAGGAATAGAGTCTGAGACAGGTGGAGGTGGAATTTCGAAAGGAGACGAAGATGGAAGTTCATCTGAGGTCGGAGGTTCATTTGATGAATTGAGAAGATCTGGGTGTAATGGATGTGATGGAATAATGTTCGTTTGAACATTAGAAACTGACGCATCATTGTTAAAAACTTGAAGATTGAAGGAGTTGAAAACAGTGTTTGAGTCAAAGAACCATGCAGGTTCAGTTCTGACATCAGAGGAATTAGATTCTTGCCAGTCAACATAAAATGACTCTTGCACTATACGAGTTCTCTTGTTATACATAGGGTAAGCTTTCTGAGAAGAAGAGTAACCAACGAAGTAGCATTCATCTCAGACAACTCCAAATTATGAGTATTTCGCAAGGTACAGGAACATCCGAAGGGGGACGAAAGAAATCAATCAACGGCTTCCTTCTATGAAACAATTCATAAGGAGTTTTCATCTTATCTTTCACAATCGAAACTCAATTTAGAACATATGACGCACAATTTACTGCTTCAGCACAGAATATAATGGCAATGTGGACTCATCAACATAATACGAGCAGCTTCGATTAAGGTGCGATTATTTCTCTCAGTAACACTGTTTTGTTGAGGTGTTCAATCCGCACGGAATTGTCTCAAAATTCCTTTGTTTGCAAAGAAGGTGTCAAAAATATGATTTCTGAACTTAGTGCCATTGTTACTTCGAATAGCCATAACCTTCCTTTTGCTTATCATTTCAATTGAGAGAATCAATTTCTGCAACTCTTCAGTTTTTTGTTCTTTGAGAATATTAATTATTATTAATAGTATTAATTATTCTTCATTATTATTTATTTAATTATTTTCTAACTTTCTTCTATTTGTATTTCAGTCAAATGGCGAATCTCAAGTTCGATGAGAGGAACAATATTACGGCTCTTTTGGATGATGGTAATCCAAAAGCTACGGGTTTTAGAGATTGTATCAGATGGCTTAGGAACTCATCTATCTCCTATGCCATTTCACATTCCCCAACGATTTATGATCTCCACAAAAGAAACTTTTAGAGGACAACAGAATATGACCTCGGGTCAAAACCTCATCGGATAGTTACAAGAGTTCTAGAGAATGACATTGTCGTTACTGTTGATATCCTTGCGATGGTACTGAGGTTAGATGTTGATTGTGGAGAAGAGGTGGTGTTGTCTGAAACGCAGGTGCTGGAGGCTTTCAGAAGCATCGGATATGAGGGGACTCTATTTGGTACCCGAAAAGAGATCAAGAAATCTTTTCTCTCTAAAGAATGGAGATACATTTCCCACGTGTTTATTATGTGCCTAGATCATAAAAAAGGAGGTTCTGATGAATTGAACTTGGATTGGGCCAGGGCTATGATTATCTTCTATAGGGGCCAAAAGGCAAACATTGTCAAGCTCATTTTTTACTACATGACGGAAAACAGTATGGCATTGAAGAAAGACAAATGGCTCTTATATACAAGATTTGTACCGATGTTGATTGAGGACTTGATTCCTAACGTGCCACGTCGTGGTGAGATAAAGAGGCTAGTTCACATGAACACGAGATTGTTTGCTGACTGTTCTGCCATCAGACATGATTTCAGCGGGAAGATAACCCATTTGTGGGAGAATATGTATCCAGTTGAGAGATGGAATTACATTAGAAGATTGATAGAAACAGAGAACAAAAATGCTGGAAGAAAACAGGGAAAAGCAATCTGAGGCTATCAAGAAAAAAAAAGATATGCCAAAGAAAAGGAGTATGACTATGAGCAAGAAACAAATATAGAATGAAAGACAATTAATTTTATGTTATTCTCCCTCGAAATTTCTATGTATCAGCAAGATAATAGAAATTTCAAATTATAATATATATTTATATTATTTGTAAGGCCCCGTTTCTAGAGACCTCACAGTTGGTCATTCGCAGCATTAAATACATTAAACATTATAAATTTGGAAACTTAAGTAGCGGAATCATTTTACAAAAACCATTCATTTCATCTCATTAAACCCTGTTGTTAAGCAATACACTATTGTTTAATCGAATACAAAAGAACTGTTTAATTGCATTACGAAACAACAGAAATAATAGTTATGAATGGATGTCAATCTTTCCCTGCCGAGTAGCTTCACCCTCGTGCCATCCTCAGCAATATTTACCTACCAACTGAAAATGCATAAAAGTCAGCGTTGCTGAGTGAGTCCTAGCTTTATAAGTAATAAAATACTTTCTGTATGCTGTATATATAAAAATACTCTTTTCTTTTAAAATACAATTCTTTACTGTATATGCGAGTACGCATTAACTATATGAACAATTACTGTTCGATCTCTTTACTGTATGCCTTGTTTATTCTGTTTTCTTTATTTTTTATCTTTCACTGTCTGTATGGACCAATGAGCAATACCCCAACTATATGCGCGATGGAAAACGGGTGATGGACCATCTATATCCCTCGAAAGGGTGAACTATATCCCTTGAAAGGGTGAACTGTATCCCTCGAAAGGGTGAACTGTATACAAGGCCGACCCAATCACCCAGGATACGCTACAAGGGTCCTGCCAATCTCCAAGACTGGCCCTGTGTGCATAAAAGGGTAGCTAACCCGCAGCACAGTTGAGCTAACGACAACACGGTCATGTACCTCTTATAAGCTTGCAATACTTGTTAACATTTTATTAATGTTCCTCTTCTTTCTTTATTGTTCTTTCTCTTTATTATTACAATATACTTTACGTTACGATAATAAAGATACCACACAAAGTCACATTCTATAAGTAATAATAATAATAGCAATAAATATAATTAATAAGGAACAATCATAAGACAATCATAATCAATCATTATCATGCATGAAACCCATCATTAATATACCCTAGTCAACCCTCGGTCAAAACCCTAAAGGCACAGACTCCTAAACATTCTGCATTAAATTCTAAGGGTTTAGGCGCATGGCACCATTTAGGCGCATAGGCCCTGTTTAGGCGTATGGGTACTTGGGCGCATGGAACACTTAGGCGCATGGGAACTCAGGCGCATGGACTACTTAGTCGCATGGCCATTCGGACGCATGGGTACTATTGGGGCGTATGACCCCTTTCAGTCGCATGGACACTTAGGCGTATGAAATACTCAGGCGCATGGGCCACTCAGGCGCATAGGCCATTCGAACGCATGGGACATTCGGGCGTATGGGCTACACTTAAAACATTTCTAAGTTAATCTTAGGCGCATGGGCTACTGTTTAGGCGCATGGACTACACTTGATTCATTCTATGGCATTTTTCAGGCGTATGAACCTTCTGCATATCATGTTCCTAATATGTTTTCAACCCCAATTCATCAAACCCACTTGTTCTAAACTTAACATGGCTATTCTAACATGAACAACCTATAAGCATTCAAGAATTAACATTTAACTTGCATGATACATACGGGTAAACATACATAAACTTTGTAAAAATATTTTTAATACATTTTCAGCCCCAAGAGAGTTTAAAAACAAGTAAAACCGGGGTCTAGAACTCACCTGGTGCAACTTGGGTGTTCTTCCTTTTTACCCGCTTGCAAAGAGTTCAAAAAACCTAGAAACAACATCCAAAACACACACACACGAGCACAAACACAACCCATAAGCACATAAACACATAACCGGGGTAAAACCTGTCATAAACATGTAAAAACCACGAATTCTTACCTTGAATTCGTTCGCTTCTTCTTCTTCTTCTACAAGCCGAGAGTTTTCTCCTGCTCTCTCTCTCTCTAAAAACAAAGAAGATGGTGATGTGAAATGAGGGTGGGCGGCCATGCCCACCTTTACACCAACTTTCAAAGATTTTTGTCCTTTTTACACTTTTAGTCCATCCACTTGGACTTACTTGCCTTTCTTTCTTTTATTCTTTATATCTTGTCTTTTTAAAAATAACCGGGTGTTACAAGTCCACCTCCCTTATATAGGTTTCGTCCCCGAAACCTGTTATTCCTCAAACAGACGAGGATAATGCTGCCTCATCTCCTCCTCAGTTTCCCATGTAGATTCAGATCCCTTCCTTTGCTTCCACTGTACACGCACAAGAGGAACCACTTTATTTCTCAGCCTCTTTTCTTTTCTATCGATGATTGCCACTAGCTGCTCCACATAATTGAGCCTTTCGTCTACCTCGATGTCTTCCAGTGGAACAATCATGTCTTCATCGGCTAAGCACTTTCTTAGATGAGATACATGGAATGTCGGGTGAATTCCACTTAACTCTTCTGGTAACTCCAATCTATAGGCCACCTCCCTAACTCAAGCAATGATTCGTAAAGGGCCTATATATCTCGGGCTTAGCTTACCTCGTTTCCGGAATCGTATGATACCCTTCCAAGGTGAGACCTTCAACATAACCCGGTCACCCACCTGGAACTCGATTGGTCTGCGTCGTTTATCGGCATACGACTTCTGTCTATCTTTGGCTGCCTTCATGAAGGCTTTAATATTTTCTAGCTTCTCAGTCGTAGCCTCGATCACCTCGACACCTCCTAATTCTTTTTGCCCAATGTCTCCCCAACATACGGGCATCCTACATCTTCTACCGTATAACATCTTGTATGGTGGCATGCGAATACTAGCATGATAACTGTTATTGTACGAGAATTCAACTAACGGTAAGTGGTCATCCCAACTTCCCCCAAAATCAATCACACATGCCCGGGGCATGTCTTCTAGTGTCTGAATGGTCCTTTCTGACTGACCATCAGTTTGGGGATGATAAGCCGTGCTAATGTGTAACCTCGTCCCCATGGCGTCGTGGAATTTCTTCCAAAATTTAGAGGTAAACCGAGTGTCACGGTCAGACACGATGGACACTGGCACACCATGACGAGCTACAATCTCCTTGATGAACAGGTCAGCCAACCTCTCAGATGAATATGTCTCGCGGATCAGTAGAAAGTGGGCACTCTTCGTCAAACGGTCAACAATCACCCATATGGCATCGTATCCTTTCGGAGTACGCGACAGCTTTGTAATGAAATCCATGGTGATGTGCTCCCACTTCCATTCCGGTATATCCAAAGGTTGGATCTTCCCATATGGCTTCTGATGTTCGACCTTCACTTGCAAACAAGTAAGGCACTTACTCACATACTCTACCACATCCCGTTTCATACCCAGCCACCAATAATCTTTCTTCATATCTTGGTACATCTTCGTGGCACCAGGATGAATGGAATATCGATTCTTGTGAGCTTCATCCATAATCTTCGCCCGTAGATCCCCAAAACGAGGAATCCACACTCGTCCCAATCGAGTTTTAACACCAAGTGTGTTTTCACCCAATTCCCCAACTAGACCTCTCATTCTTTCAGAGTTAAGATGATCTTCTTTCAGTGCCTCATATTGAAACTCTTTGACTTGCTTCATCACATCGGAGGTCATGATCAGTTGATATGCTTTCACCCAAATCGGCTTGGGTTTCTCTTTTCGGCTAAGGGCATCAGCCACCACGTTGGCTTTGCCCGGATGGTAATGATTTCGCAGTCATAATCCTTTATAAGCTCCAACCATTGTCTCTGCCTTATGTTCAGATCCTTCTGCTCGAAGAAGTACTTCAAGCTCTTGTGGTCAGTGAAGATGCTGCACTTCATCCCGTACAGATAGTGCCTCCAAATCTTTAGTGCGAAGACCACTGCTGCTAACTCCAGGCCATGAGTAGGATAATTAACCTCATGCACCTTCAGTTGTCGGGATGCGTAGGCTATCACCTTACCTCGCTGCATCAACACGCAACCCAACCCTGAGTAAAAAGCATCTGAATAAACCACCAAGTCCTCGCTTCCTTCGGGTAATGACAAGACCGGGGCTTGGGTCAGTCTTGCCTTCAACTCCTCAAAAGCCCTTTCTTGCTCTTGACCCCACACGAACTTCACCTCTTTACGGGTCAACTTGGTTAGTGGAGAAGCGATCTTGGAAAAGTCTTGGATGAATCTTCTGTAGTAGCCCGCCAAACCCAAGAAACTACGAATCTCGGATGGCGTCTTTGGAGACTTCTATTGCATCACTGCCTCCACCTTTGCGGGGTCTACCATAATCCCTTCGGGATTTATCACATGACCTAAGAATTGAACTTCGCGCAACCAGAATGCGCACTTGGAGATTTAGCATACAACTTCTCCCTTCTTAAGGTCTCTAACACCTCCCGAATATGGCCGGCATGCTCTTCTTTGCTCCTCGAGTAGATCATGATATCATCAATAAACACAATCACTGATCTATCCAACATTGGCCGACACACTCGGTTCATCAAATCCATAAAAGCAGCTGGCGCATTGGTCAAACCAAACGACATAACGAGGAACTCGTAATGACCGTAGCGCGTACGAAAAGTTGTTTTAGGGATATCCTGCTCCTTCACCTTCAGTTGATGGTAACCAGATCGTAGATCTATCCTCGAGAACCAACTGGCACCTTGGAGCTGGTCAAACAGATCATCAATTCTGGTAAGGGGTATCGGTTCTTCACCGTCAACTTGTTCAGCTCTCGGTAGTCAATGCACATCCTCATACTACCGTCCTTTTTCTTTACAAATAATACTGGAGCACCCCACGGAGAGATACTCGGTCTAATGAATCCCTTATCGAGTAGCTCTTGCAACTGCTCCATCAGCTCTTTCATTTCTGTCGGAGCTAACCGATACGGTGCTTTGGCAACGGGTTGAGCACCGGGTATCAAATCAATTTGGAATCGCGGTCTGGTGGCACGCCGGGTAAGTCTTCTAGAAATACGTCCGGAAAGTTGCGCACCACTGGCACTTCGGATAATTACGGTACTGATGCATCCACATCTTTTACATAGGCCAAGTAGGCGCTACATCCACGTCTTATGCACTTCCCCGCCGCCGCCATCGAAATCATCTTAGGGATCGTAGTAACGCAATCTCCATGAATCGTAACCAAACTCCCATCGGATTCAACCAATCGAATCATCTTCTTTCGGCATACGATGTTTGCTTCATAGGTTGCTAGCCAGTCCATCCCTAGTACTACATCAAATCCACCTAGGGGTATCACGTGCAACCTAGCAGCGAACCTATGACCTTCTAATTCTATGGCACATTCCTCTATCACATCAGTAATTCTGGTGGACTTACCAATGGCAGTTTCTACATCGAATGGTTCACTAATCTTTCTACTACTAACAGACAACTTAGCACAGAAAGTAGTGGAAATAAAACTCCTGCTAGCACCGAAATCAAATAATACAGAGGCATAAATTTGGATTACTAGAAACATACCTAACACAACATCGGGATCAGCTCTGGCTTCCTCTGGGTCGTAGTGTAAGATCTAGCACTTGCCCTCTGCCCTCCTTCCTCCGGTTTCTTGTTCCCCGCTCCCGAGCTCTCCGCCCTCGGCTTCTTGCAGTCTCTAGCGATATGGCCAGGCTGGCCACACCTGAAGCATACGTTCATCCCCATCCTGCACTCACCAGTATGCTCCCTTCCACACTTGCCACACTTCTTACGTTCTACACCAGTTGTGACCACACGTCGGTCACCCACCTTTGCCACCTTATTGTTTGGAGCGGCTCCTCCACGTCCAAACTGTTTCCCATTCCAGTTACGGTCACCTCCACCCTTCGTGCTCATCATACAATCTGCCAGCTAAGTCAACCGCCGATCTAAAGGTGCTCGGCCGGGCAGCAATCATATGCCTACGGATATCCGCCGGCAGCCCCTGAATGTATCTCTTAATCTTTCGTGACAGCGATGTCACTTGATCGGGCACCAGTCGCGCCATTTCATTAAATTTAGTGGTGTACTGCTGGTGTGTCATCGTTCCCGCCTCCAGCTGTAGGAACTCTCTTTCTACCTTGTCCATCTCTCTGTGAGGACATAATTCCTCAATAACTAACTTCTTCAGTCCAGGCCATCACATTCTCCCAATGGCCCTGCTACCCTAGGCTTGGACAATGTTGTCCCACCAACACAAAGCCGTGTCTACAAAGGAGTGGGTAGCAAATTTCACCTTCTGATCCTCCCGACACTCACTGATATCAAGGACGACCTCCATTTCCCTCACCGACCGGTGAGCAGCAGCCGCAGTGCCATTTCCGTCAAAGGTAGGGGGCTTGCATCTCATAAACACCCCGTAGTTACAGCCTCGAGCCGCTTCCAGTGCAGGCTCTTCTTCTTCCCCTCATCATCATCAGAGAGAACCGTTTCTGGCTCTGGTTGTACCCATCCTCCCGAGGACCGGTTTCTTTCCCCTTCCTTTAATGCCTTGATCACTTCGGTCATCACAGACGGTAGAATCGTCTGCATGACTTGATGAACCTCTTCCACCACAGCCTCCTTTACTGAGGCTCTCAGATTGGCGCTCTCGTCGCCACCCTCCGGATGAGGGGTCTCTGGTCCCTCATGAACCACCTTCTCGGCTTTGGGTCTCCCTCTCTTAGGACGCGGAGCAGCACCGTTACCTCCACCACGAGAGGCCTTGGAAGATCTACCGCCAGCCATCCTCTAAAGCACACTATAAGATTCAAACACTAACACGGTCATTCAAGGTAATAGCTCAGTTTATGCGAAGTATAGTAAGTCCCTAATTACAGTGGCCAGTTGTGATTAGCCACTTACTTTACTCTTCATACCCCAAGCATTTCCTATCCTGACCTAATCAGTATCTAAATCTACTAAGGGCACATAAATCAAATAGCATGCGCACATAATACCGGTTAACATTAAGAAAAAACATACCTGATGGCACGTAGCTACTCGGGCTGACATCCCTCTATTTGTCCCATTTTCAGATTCACTTTAGGTTTTAAAAGTTAATTTAACCCAATTCTCTTAAACTTTGGCTCTGATACCAACATGTAAGGCCCCATTCCTAGAGACCTCACAGTTGGTCATTCACAGCATTAAATACATTAAACATTATAAATTTGGAAACTTAAGCAGCGGAATCATTTTAACAAAAACCATTCATTTCATCTCATTAAACCATGTTGTTAAGCAATACACTATTGTTTAATCGAATACAAAAGAACTGTTTAATTGCATTACGAAACAACAGAAATAATAGTTATGAATGGATGTCAGTCTTTCCTTGCCGAGTAGCTTCACCCTCGTGCCATCCTCAGCAATATTTACCTGCCAACTGAAAATGCATAAAAGTCAGCGTTGCTGAGTGAGTCCTAGCTTTATAAGTAATATAATACTTTCTGTATGCTGTATATATAAAAATACTCTTTTCTTTTAAAATACAATTCTTTACTGTATATGCGAGCACGCATTAACTATATGAACAATTATTGTTCGATCTCTTTACTGTATGCCTTGTTTATTCTGTTTTCTTTATTCTTTATCTTTCACTGTCTATATAGACCAATGAGCAATACCCCAACTATATGCGCGATGGAAAACGGGTGATGGGCCATCTATATCCCTCGAAAGGGTGAACTATATCCCTCGAAAGGGTGAACTGTATCCCTCGAAAGGGTGAACTGTATACAAGGCCGACCCAATCACCCAGGGTACGCTACAAGGGTCCTGCCAATCTCCAAGACTGGCCCTGTGTGCATAAAAGGGTAGCTAACCCGCAGCACAGTTGAGCTAACGACAACACGGTCGTGTACCTCCTATAAGTTTGCAAGACTTGTTAACATTTTATTAATGTTCCTCTTCTTTCCTTATTGCTCTTTCTCTTTATTATTACAATATATTTTATGTTACGATAATAAAGATACCACGCAAAGTCACATTACATAAGTAATATATAATAATAGCAATAAATATAATTAATAAGGAACAATCATAAGACAATCATAATCAATCATTATCATGCATGAAACCCGTCATTAATATACCCTAGTCAACCCTCGGTCAAAACCCTAAAGGAACAGACTCCTAAACATTCTTCATTAAATTCTAAGGGTTTAGGCGCATGGCACCATTTAGGCGCATGGGCCCTGTTTAGGCGTATGGGTACTTGGGCGCATGGAACACTTAGGCGCATGGGAACTCAGGCGCATGGACTACTTAGTCGCTTGGCCATTCGGACGCATGGGTACTATTGGGGCGTATGACCCCTTTCAGTCGCATGGACACTTAGGCGTATGAAATACTCGGGCGCATGGGCCACTAAGGCGCATCGGCCATTCGGACGCATGGGCTACACTTAAAACATTTCTAAGTTAATCTTAGGCGCATGGGCTACTGTTTAGGCGCATGGACTACACTTGATTCATTCTATGGCATTTTTCAGGCGTATGAACCTTCTGCATATCATGTTCCTAATATGTTTTCAACCCCAATTCATCAAACCCACTTGTTCTAAACTTAACATGGCTATTCTAACATGAACAACCTATAAGCATTCAAGAATTAACATTTAACTTGCATGATACATACGGGTAAACATACATAAACTTTGTAAAAACATTTTTAATACATTTTCAGCCCCAAGAGAGTTTAAAAACAAGTAAAACCGGGGTCTCGAACTCACCTGGTGCAACTTGGGTGTTCTTCCTTTTTACCCGCTTGCAAAGAGTTCAAAACACCTAGAAACAACATCCAAAAACACACACACACGAGCACAAACACAACCCATAAGCACATAAACACATAACCGGGGTAAAACCCGTCATAAACATGTAAAAACCACGAATTCTTACCTTGAATTCGTTCGCTTCTTCTTCTTCTTCAACAAGCCGAGAGTTTTCTCCTGCTCTCTCTCTCTAAAAACGAAGAAGATGGTGATGTGAAATGAGGGTGGGCAGCCATGCCCACCTTTACACCAACTTTCAAAGATTTTTGTCATTTTTACACTTTTAGTCCCTCCACTTGGACTTACTTGCCTTTCTTTCTTTTATTCTTTATATCTTGTCTTTTTAAAAATAACCGGGTGTTACATTATTTGTTTATTTTTATTATTTTTTTTATTTTTTGTTGTTTTTTTATGTAAAATGGTTTAGGACTATGAAGCATAGAAGTTTATTAGAAAGAAAAAAAAAAAGAATAAAAAATATGCACATAATTTACATGAGGAGTTTAAGAAAAATGAAGTTTCAAAAAGATATAAATCCCAACATGGAGATTAGTTCATAAAAACGGGGTTTATCGAAAGTTTTAGTGAAGAGATCAGCATTTTGATTTTTTGTGTCAATAGGAATAATATCAATGAAACCCTTTTCTTGAGCATCACGAATGGCATGAATTCTTGTTTCAATGTGCTTGGTGCGAGAATGATGAATTGGATTTTGGCGATCCCAATGGCTGCTTCATTATCACAGAATAATAGAGTGTGAAGAAAGTTGATCCCATAATCAATCATCTGGTGTTGTATCCACAACACCTGAGAGCAACAGCTAGATGCAGCTATATACTCTTCCTCCCCCGTGGAAAGAGAGGCAGTTGTTTGTTTTTTACAATGATGGAGACAATGCAATATATAGGCAACCTTAAATTCACTGACAGTTTCGCTGGACGGTTTCGCTGGTCAGCGAAACTGTCTTGTCCATTACCAGTTTCCCCCGGAGATGAAACATAGATTCGTCGGGTAAACAAGGTTAGCTGACTATGAGCGAAACTATAGTTTCGCTCATAGTTTCGCTGGACTACAAAAATACACAAATACAAATTACAAGCTAAGTAATCTAACATCACACCTATTACATTAAACATAAAATAAACACTAACTAAGGTGAGTCCAACCTAATCCAGATCATCAACAGCCCGCATCGAATAGTTAATACGGGGCGAATTGACTTTGCTAAGAAAATCATACAAAGTTGACACGCGGCTGCTGACTAATGGATAGGGATCAGACACGTGGACGCCTATGTGGTTTGCATCAGCTTTGGATGCACGCTACATCACCAAAATGGGCTCGAGGCAATTCATGCGCCACACGTGTCTTGCATGCAGGGGTGATACCCAATATATATATAAAGGTGAGCATTGTTCTCATTTTCTATATAAAGGTGAGCACTCTTCTCATTTTCTATATATTTTACACTCATAAATACAAACTTAACCTCGACATTCTTTCCCAAGATCCATTCAATCTCATGTCACGAATCAACTCTTGATTCTTGTAGATTTAAGGCTATCTGAAATTTCTAGGAGATGTTTCCCGCTAAGAGAATAGTTGAATTGCTATTTAAGTCATCAAGAAGTAACCTAATATCATAAGACAAGGCTCAACTTGATTATTAAAGTGAATACGTTTGTCTTTTAAAAACAAAATTCATGAATGCTTGAGATTTACCATTTTCTTGAAAACCAACAAGAGTTATAATTGATTTATTAACGCATGTTGGTGAAATGCAAGACAAGCATGAGACTTAGAGTGTACGCATGGTCGAATAAGAAATGATGTACATGTGATGGGTAGGATCCTAAAAAGAGTACTATGCCTAAGCATGGCTGGTAATGGTTTGGTACCCTAAGGATTATAGCTCCTTAGGCATTAACGGTACCACGGGTGACACGATAACAAACTCTTACTAGTGTACAATGAAATATCATGATGTGTATTTCATCCTATGAGACTAACAGGTTAATCTTAAAATAATATGCTCATATTAATTACGGAAACGATTTGGGTTTGATAATGATATTCACCAGCTTATCGCTCATATGGAGTTTTATACCTTTTACAGGTAAATAATGATTAAATATGACTTAGATCATGTCACAATATTAACTCTTTGGGTGTATCTAATATCAATATCTAAGTAACAAGCTGGATGAAGAGATGAACGCATCTCTAGTTTTTGAGAAATCTTGTGGCTTGTAAATAAAGACAAGATTTTGTAAAACAATCTTATAAATCAATAAATGCTTTAGTCTTTAGATTTGACATGGTTTCTTGTTATTAAAATAATATTCCTCTTCCAAAACATCTTTGAAATTGATTTTTGAATAAAATAATTAAACGGTTCCGATCGGTTCACAAGGCCCGGGGTGTGACAAACACTGCCAGATTATGAAGACATCAATTTCCGAAGCCCCATATAGATTAGCTCTTCTAGACCGTTCAAGGGATGGTCACTTACAACACAACACACAATGAGGAGAGAGCTTTAGAACACTTAACACATCAAATAGGTAACTGGTACTTATAAGTTTGATACTAAAACACAAGTAAATATGAGACAGAACAAGAAGCAAACAACACAAATATTGGTTTTCAAGAATGTTGTATATTGCTCTCAAGTTCTTTACAAGTATTACAAAACATAAAGAAAGTTACAAGGACTTGAGATACTTTATACTACATCCTACAGCCAGCCATACTTTGAAGGCCAGCTGGAAACATTTGAACTAGACAACAACAAAATCAAATGTAGAGTCAAAAGGCAGATTGTCTTCTGACTAGTGACTATAACATGCCATAGCTCACATCCTAATATAATACAAAAAGGATAAAATTATATAAAGGAGAAAGCACAGACTCAAGACCTCAATGTACAGTTACCAAAAGCATGGACCTTTTCACCAACTTATGTAAGTTGATGACTGAACAGAGTTGCAGCGGAAAGGTGGTCCAGCTTTATGGTAAAGTACATCAGATAAAGCATGTGTTCAAAGGTTTTCGGAAGAAATCGGTCTTCACTTCTTGGCTTCGGAAGACTTTGTCTTTGAAGCTTCGGAAGACTTCACTTTTGGCTTCGGAAGATGTTGGTCTTGGCTTCGGAAGATTTTACACTTAGAATATTTTCTAGTGCATGGTGTAAAACTTCCGAAGCATTTCTACTCTGTACTTCAGTGCATGCATGCAGGAAAGATTTTGAATGTTTTAGATGCATCAGCCTTATATGAAACCTTACAAACTCCCCCTAAAATAAAGAAACGAAAGAGTCAAAAAGATGAATTGCTAGAGAAGGGTTTTTATAACTCTGAGTTCGTCACCTTGGCGAGCTCCAATCTTATTTTCCAAAAAGAAAGACAGATCAATGCATGTGAATTGATTACCGCAAACCAAATAAAGGAAGAATTAAGAACCGCTACCTATTTCCAATAATAGATAGTTTGTTTGATCAATGAAAAGGAACATGTTTCTTCCCAAGATTGATCTTCAATCGCGTTATTATCAGTTGAAGATATTTTGAAACTAGCTTTTCGAACTAGATATGGACATTTTAGTTCACGGTAATGTCACTTGGATTCACAAGTACTCCAGCTGCATTCATGGATATGATGAATAGAATATGCGGGTTGTATTCTGATTAATTTTTTATCGTATTCATAGATCATATATACTTATTTGTTCTAGAAATAACGAAGTCATTCTTTACAAGTAAAAAGGTTTAGAATTCATTATCACGATAAAGCTGATGAATTACGTTTATCAATCCAAAATTGTTTTTAGAATCGCGCATGAGAATATTAATTTAAGATTTACCATCCTAGGTCTATACGATGTAAATACGCATCAACATCTTTTATTATACACTAGTAATAGTTTGTTATTCGGTCACATGTGGGAACATCAATGTCTAGGTAGTCGTAATCCTTTGGGCACCAAACTAATACCAGCTATGCTAAGTGTAAGAGTTAACTTAGACGCTAATGCAACCAATAAGCTCTCAGCAAAAGTTACTTTGAATGATTTGAGAAAACACAGAGAAATTTACTAAGTTTTAAATCTTCCGAAGCCAAGAGACGGATTTCTTTCGAAGATAGAGAAGGCATGTCTTCTTTGACATACTTTAGACAAAAGCTTAATCACCTTTTCGTTACCATCTCTGCATACTCACCAACTTATACAAGTTGGTGATATCTTCATACTTTTGTCAACTATAGATTAAGGTCTTAGAGTCTGTTACTTTCAACTTTAGCACATTTATCCTTTTCTAATATATTAAAATTTGAGTTATGGCATGTCATAGTCACTAGTAAAAAGGAAAATCTGTCTTTTGAGTTTACATTGATCTTGTTGTCTAGATTAGTGTTCCAGCTTGCATTCAAAGTATCGACAGCTGTAGGGTGTTGTATAAAGTATGTCATGTATCCAGTCCTTAGGACTAAGCCTTGTAACATTGGTAAAACACTTGAGATCAATGAACATCATTCTTGAAAACCATATACTTTTTGTTGCTTGTGTTCTTTATCTTTGTTCATTGTTTCATTTAGTCGGTTTCCTATATAATTTGTTAAGTGTTCAACTCTCTCCAACCTTTTGAAACTGTTGCATTGCTCCCCTGTATCAGTCCTGCAATTGGTATCAGAGCATTTTTAGGCTCTTGATTGTAAGATCTCACCATCTTAAATCCCTTTAGTTTGACAAAACACTTACCAGCTCAAATGACAGCTCTCGCTAATATCGACATGGAAATCCGTACCATGACCAAATCTCCACTGATCACTCCTGATGACTTTGATACTTGTTGTCAAAGAATGGAAGGCTTCATCAAGTCTCAAGATAGTAGGATAAGGAGATCTTTTTTCTAAGGACCTCGTGTCCCAAACACAACTTCAGCTACTATTGGTGGTGAGATGATCCCTAAGGAAGTGGCTGACTACTTAAAGGAATATTAGAAGAAAATTAATATAGATCAGAAGGCCATGACCGCTCTCTAAAGTACTCTTCCCAACTCTATATATAGAGGCTTCAAGAAGTGAAAAACGGCTAAGTAGCTCTAGGATGCACTGAAGCTTATGTATGAAGGGTCTAATCAAGCTAAAGAAAACAAGAAAGACCTTGAAGCAGCAGTTTGAGAATTTCACCTTCAAATCAGGACAAACTATAACTAAACAATACTTTAGATATGTTGAGATTGTAGATATACCTCATGGATGTTAGAGTTAAGATTAAGAATAGGGATATTGTGAGGAAGTTCATGCTCTCTCTTCCCAAACAATGGACTCACTACTGTGTGGCCATTAAGAGAACTAAGAACCTCTCCACTCTTACTCTCAGAAAGCTGTATGGTATCCTTAGTGGCTACAAGATGGAAATGAACATGCAGAGAACCATAACATCATCTTATCTGCTACCCTGAAAACTCACAAAATGGCCCTTTCATCACCTTCTTGGAGACGCCAAGGGAAAGCTACATCCAAGGAAGCCAATTCTAAAAGACAAGCTCATCACAAGCCTTTGTGTCTGCGAATGAAAGTTATGGCAAATTTCTCTTCACTCTTAAAGACTTTGATTATATACATCTAGAAGACCTGGAGTATATAGAGATAGTCCATCACATGTCACTACTTACTCATAGAGCCAAAAAGTTCTACAAGAGGACTGGGAGAAAGTTTCCCAGTAATGTATCCAGTGGAAAGTTTGGGTTGGATAAAAGCAAAGTCAAGAGTTACAACTGTAAGCAGATGGGTCACTTTTCTAGGGAGCATAAGGCACCAAAGACAAATGGTGCCCATACACAACCTAGGCCAAACTACACTGAAGGATCTCCAAAGATTAAGAAGCCCAAGTAGCAAGCCATAGTTGCTATGGAAGAAGGTGGCTTTGATCAGAGTTTCCAGGTTGAAGATGTCTATCCTAACCATGCCTTGATGGTTGACCATGATGAAACCAAGGTATTAGAACATCTTTGTATACCTGATTGCATTGCTAAAGTTAATATGTATAGGTCCTATAACTCAGAAGTGAGATTTGACCTTGATTCTTTGAATATTCTAAAAGCTTGTTTCAAAAAGCTGAAAATGACTATGAACTTAAATATAAGATTTAGATAAAACAGTTTCAACTCTTAAGCATGAGCACACAAATTATAGTACTCAAATCAAAGATCTCATTACCAAGTTAACTGAATGCCAGGCTAAGCTTGTGATCAACAAAGCCAATGCAGAAGGTGTGTTCTTGAAGAGGAAACCTTCAAGAACATCATATCCTCATCCTTGCATGCAAAGATTTTTTATCAAAACAGGAAAGGACTATGATCTAGTGAGATAGCTCCTCCAGACACATTACTATCTATAAGATCTCCAAGGTGTGAAACTAGTAAAGATGAACTGCCCTTATAGATCCTATGCAAGAAGAGGATGAAGATGAAAAGGAGATAGTGAAGGATGAACCTTAAATGAGTGAGGAAGATCATCCTAAGAAATGTCACTATGCTTTTAGAGAGATGAAAGAACCAAGGATGGACAAGTCAACTTTGAAGAATTTGATAAGGACGACCAAAAGAAAATCAAAGAAAGCCTAAGCGATCAAGGCCACTTTTAACTCCAAGCAAAAACAAGTCTTTATTTTTGCTAGATTTGAAGTGGTGAAGACAGAAGACTTTATAACAGACTATAATACCAGGAGTCCTAGTTCAATTTAAAACCAACCTGGTCAAGACAAGAAGGATGAGCAAATATGCACCACTGCTGCTCAGCCTGAACCATCCAGTTCCAAGAGCAAGCTTCACCCTAAGAAGCTTGATGCATCATCTTTTAAGATGAAGATGGAAGTGAAAGAGATCAAGCTCAACCTTCTCCCCAGAAGAAGACCCTTAGAAGTGTGCCAGTTGAATGCATCATCTATGGTGGTGCTACTCATTTTTCTAAGGATTGCATCTACATTCCCAAAAGTACCATCCATAAGAACAAGAAGAAGACTTTTGAGAGAGAAGAAGACATCTTTAGAAGGAAAATCACTTTCCTTCAGAAGCTCCAAGGTGAAAAAAATAAAGATAGGTGGAAAATTGCCTTTGGAAGAAAATTTGGTCCCGGAAGAAAGGAATGCTCCTGAAGCACTGAAGTCTGCTGCAGTGGATGCAAAAGCTACCTAAGGTTCAGTCTCCAAAACTTCTGAAGTTGGTAAAACAACAAATGATCCTCAAAGCTTGAAGGTCAAGCCTAGTATTCCAAAGATGAAGGAAGACCATGTGACTGAAGTTTCTTCATCAACAACAACAAATGATCCTCAAAGCTTACATATAGGATCAATAATTGTTAATCTATCTTTAGTTCAACTTGATGAGCCCAAGACCAACAAGGATTGGGTTTTAATATGTAACTAACCACCTCTTTTGTGTAGGAGCAGCTAAAGACCAAAAGGAATATATGGATCATTGACAGTGGATGTTCTAGGCACATGACAGGTAATGGCTCTTTGCTTCAAGATTTTAAGAAACTTGATGGAAGGCCAGTTTCTTTGGAGGAGAATTAGGTGGTTACATCACTGTACGGGGCAAAGTCACAAATGGTAAGCTCAGCATTGAGAAGGTAAAATTTGTCAAAGAGCTTGTGTACAATCTTTTGAAGGTATCTCAATTTTGTGACGAGTGACATAATATGTTTTTCACTAAACATGAGTTCATTTTGACAAGAGACATATCCTGCTCAGAGCCCCCAGGAAAGGGAACATGTACAAGATGGACTTGTAGGAAACCTCACCTTTAAGAGAAGTTTTTTGATTTCTATCTAAAGCCAATAGTGATAGGTCTTTCCTTTGGCATAAAAGAATATCCCATGTAAACTTTAAGAACATAATAAACTAGTTAAAGATTATTTGGTAACTTGAATGTCAAAGAAAGAGTTTACAAGTGATGACCATTGTGTTGCATGTCTAAAAGGAAAGCAACATAAATTGTCTCACAAACCAAAGGAAAAGAACTTTATCACTACTCCCTTACACTTATTACATATGGATCTCTTTGGCCCAACCTGTGTAATGAGTCTAGGAAAAACTTTATATTGGCTAGTGATCACAGATGACTTCACAAGATACACTTGGGTCTTCTTTCTTAGAACTACCGCAAAAACCTAAAAGAACTTCATTCTGAAAATTAAGAACTAATGTGATCATAAGACGTGATCAAGGAACTGAATTAAAAAACCAAATCCTTGATACATTTTGTGATGAAAAGGGTATTACAAGTTAATATAGTGCTCCAAGAACTCCTCAACATAATGGGGTTGCTGAAAAGAGAAATATGACATTTATTAAGGCTGCAATAACCATGATGTCTTACTCTAAACTGCCCATCACCTTCTTGGTAGAGGCAGTCAACACTGTCTGCTACGTGTAGAACAGACTTCTAATAGTCAAGACTCGTGAATAACAAAGATCATATAGCCAAAATTGCTGAGAAATTAGATGATGGACACTTTATTGGATACTCTTCCCAAGCTAAGGCTTATAGAGTATACAATATTAGAACTAGAGTAGTTGAGGAGTCAACTAATGTGACCTTCAATTAGCACACTCCCAGTGTGAAAGGTTCTAGTCCTGCTTGGCTATTTGATCTTGATTTAGTTACCTATGGTTTTAACATATCTTCTGAAGATGTTTCAGGATCTGTAGGTAAAGTATTAACGGACGATCTTGACGTAAGATTTGAGCTGAGAAGACCAAGTGATAGAATTTCTTCAACTCTAGTGGTAAAAAACCATGCTGTTGGAAATCCAGTCAGCACAACCATGATAAATTATTCTGCTGATACATGTGAGGTGCCTATAAATTCTAGCACTGAGGCACAAAACTCAAATGAAGGGGTTTCAAGTGTAGGAGGAGATAAAGATGTTGATAGTGATCAAGAATACCTTGATACTGACAACCTATCTGAAGACAACATCAATGATGTCACACACTTATTGGATCAAGTGTCACCTGATAAGTGTGTTGATGTGATCGGTGATACTCAATGTTAGTCCATATGATCGATAAACAGTGCAAGTGATTCATAAAACATAAATATCCCACTGAACAAACATGAATCTCATAATGACACAATGAATAAGTTTCAAACCAATTTAATAATCACCAAACTCACACAATGAAGATGAAACAATGGCTCAAATATGATCTGGATAAGCTTCCAGCCGAAAACAACAAAATTGCAATGATAATGTTTCACTGTTAGGGTTTGCAAAACTTGCTTACAATGAGTGAAACTTTCAATATATAAACAGAAGCTAGTTTTGCTGAATAGCGAAACTGTCTTACCCTAGACCTAGTTTCACCCGGCGACGAAACATAGTTTCGCCGGGCAAACCAAATCAGCTGACTATGAGCAAATCAGCTGACTATAAGCGAAACTCAGTTTTGCTTATAGTTTTACTGGGCATAAAACATACAAAATACAAATTACAAACTATATAAACTAACATACAAACTATTACAATAATAAACAAAATAAACACAAACAATGGTGAGTGCAACCTATTCTTGATCATCAATACTCCCTCTAGGTTGGACCTCACCCACAAGATCTGCTGATTCAGCTCCAGTTCTTTCTTCAACGCTCCGAGCTTCGTCAGCAGCTTTAGTAGATGTTTCCTCTTTAGCTCCAGTAGTACTAGCTTCCTCTCCCCGTGCACTAGCTCTATCAAATTGTCTTGTAAGCTTGTGCACATACATCCTCAACTCATCAGCTTGATGTAGTTTCTTTGTAAGCTCCCTGACTTCAGCCCTGACTCCCCTAACCTTGTTTGCAACCTTCATGAAAAGGCTTGCCTCAGTCCTTGTCTCAGCTCTGGCTCCAGCTTTGATGTGGTTTGCATACAAAACCACCAGATCCTTATCACAAAAAGAGAAAATCTCCATAGGATTAAAAAGTTTTATTTCCTCTCCATCCTTCACTCTAATCACAACTTCTCCTGTGTTGTTATCGTAGAACCATGTTTCAAACTTCTGCAACCTTGGGGGAAGTCGATTAGGTAATCTCACTCTATTCATAGTCTTTGCCGGTATCAACTTCCAAACGATTTTCCCTTTCCCGATCACCTAATCCTTGTCCTTCTTTGATCTCCTTCTTGCAGTCTTCATACATCCAAATGTTTCAAAATTATCATTAAGCCCCTTTTTGATCTCCTGTTCTAGCAACATACCCCCTCTCACTTAGGTTTGAATCTAGTAGTGGAATCTAGCTAATCTTCTTAAATCCTATTTAGGCAAGGTCTTGAATGCCTTACTCTTACACAGGTATGAGATTCCCCCTCATATTTTTGTCAAATTCCTTTCTTCTTTGCTTTTGAATGTTTTGAAACAAAGGGGTCAGTTGTTCTGGTTCCTTTTCTTTTACAAACCACTCTTCCTTGTCCATCTCAGTTATATCTCCTTTAGTTGAGCTTCTCTGAGCCACATATGTCAATGGATGCTCATCTACTTCATAAAATTCAGGCTCAGAGTAATAATCAACAAACTGCTCCTCTGTCTCCTTTTTTCATCAACCAGATTCATCTCAGCTTCTTTCATACCAGCTTCATCACCTTTTTTCTAAACACTTCATCACTTGTTAAATCAACATTCATATTAAACCCCAAGTCAATAAATCCAGCCTCTATCACCTCTTCCATATTTCCTCTAAGATTTCCTGCGCCACATTCTTTATCAATTTCACCTGTCCTACCAACACAAGAACCACAAACACCAGAACGAGCAATATCAGCACCACCAACACCAGAACCACCAACACGAGGACCTGCTCCACTTATGCCCTCTCCTTCCCTACCTGAAATACTTACCTTCATAAATGAATACTTTGAAGTATCAGTGAGATCATCCAACTCAGTTTGAGTTAACTGTTTGGCAGGCCGTCATTGGCTTTCAGCTCATTCACCTCCTTGAGCAACCTCTTGATCAACTCCTCTTGATCTATCAACATACTTTTCATGCTCCCCATCACCTTATCCTTATCCTTTTCTCTCAGTTCTTGATTAATCAACTTGGTCTTATCATTCACAACTCATTTGCCAAAGATGCATTCAGATTTCTAATGACATTTTGGTCTAGCTCAGATCTGGCATCTCTTCTATCAGGCGTTACATAGAAAGGCTTGTTGTTTGTGTTTAGTTCTCCTTTCAGTTACATTAGCATGCTCTCCCTGATCTGCCTTCTTCTTTGATCGTTTCCCCTGTTGTGCCCTCTGTTCCTCCTCCACTACATCAATCTCCTCTTCTAAATTGCAATCTTTTTCTTTGGCATACCTCTTCTTTTTCTTAATTGCTTCAGCTTGTTTTTCTTGGTTTTCCTCAGCATTTTTGTTTTTCAGTCTCAATCAGTCTCCTAATGTAATTCCACCTCTCAGCTGGATACATGTTTTCCCAATGATGTATAAAGCCATGCTTTATAGCTGAGCAATCTGCAAATATCTTGGTATTCATCTGAACCAGTCTTTTTATCTCTCCATGTCCAGGGACATTTGGGATCAAATTATCTACTAGCATCTGAACGAATCTATGAGATAACAACTATTTATCTTTCATTAATGCTAGAGTTTTCTCAGACATGCAACCAAAAATAAGCTTGGCAATATTGGCCTCCTACCCTCTGCAAAACACAATGATGGCTCTGGCCCAATCTATGTTTAACCCATTCGATCCTCTTTTTTATGGTCCAAACACATAATAAACACGTTGAGTTCAATATCACTAGTTCATCAAGTCCGGATCAAATTTGAGTGTATTTGATATGGAATTTGATTGAAATTGGTTGGTTCTTGGTTGGGAAAGCCTTGGTAATCATCAGATCTCAAGTTCATCGAAAATTGAATGATTTTGGATTGATTTCGTGTTGAAAAGGTTTTTCAGAATCATTCAGCGAAATTATAGTTCATTCAGCGAAACTGTGAGCTTCAGCCAGCGAAACTACGAGTGTTTTGCTTATTGTGATTGTTTTTGCAATCTCAGCGAAAGTACCATCATTCAACGAAAGTTCAACAGTGCTTGTGATCCATTATTAAGCGAAAGTGCTGCCGAATTTATATTTGAACGAAAGTTCAAGCTAGTTTCGAGCAAAATTGTCTGTGAAACTAGCATAATCAAGCAGTTAACTAGCGAAATTGCTGCCGAAATTACAAGCGAAAGTAGCAGCGAAATTACCCAATCCAGTATAACTACCAGTTCTTCTGCGAAACTACAATGTCAAAGATGACTACTCTCACCCTTGCTGATTTTGAGAGTGTGGCACCTAATAGACCCCCGAGGCTGATCAATGGAGATAATTTTGAGGATTGGAAGAGGTGTTTGAAAGTATTCTTTTTCTACACGGATCATAATCAATGGGAATCAATCATCTCTTGTCCACACATACCAACTAATACTGTTGGAGATGTCGTTTCTCAAAACAAGGACCCAGCCACATTTAATGAAAATGATCTGAAGTTGATTGACAGGGATCATAAAGCATTTGGAGCACTAACTCTGTGCCTCGCACCAGATATTTACAACCGCTTTGCTGAGCACAAGAATGCCAAGTCTCTTTATGATGCATTGTGTGAATTTTATGACGGGAATGATGAGTTAGTGAAGGACAAAGGTATTCAGGCTGAGAAAGAGTTTAACTTATTTATGGGTTATAAGAATGAGAGTCTTACTTATCTGACAAACCGTTGTTGCTGTCTCGAGCACGTTAAAGAAGTATGATGAAAAACTCTCAAATAATGAACAAGTGAATAGGTTGTTGGATTCACTCCCATCGTAATGGAGCCTACAGGCGAGGATGCTGAAACAAGAGAGAGGATTCACAGATTACAAGCTTATGTACATCATCAACAAGCTTAAATCATTTGAATTAGACATGAAGAGAAGAGAGTTTAAACAGTCCATGATGCCATCATCTGGTTTTCCACAAAATGTTGCATTACTTACTTCCGCTGCAAGCTCACCAATGCAAGCATCAAGACAAGGAGGAGTGAATACAAATGTCTTATGTGATCAACTTGGTGGTGGTGTTAATTCTGTCAGAGATCAAGCTAATTCAAAATCTACTTGTGGAACGTCAATCCCATCTGAGACAATGGCATTATTTGGAATGTTTGTGCAAAGCTACGAGGCATGGTGGCTGGCGAATTAAAGGGGAGAGGGATGACTATGGAAGACATGTATCAGGTCGATCCGGATGATTTGGAAGAAATTGATATTCAGTGGCAAATGGCGATGTTGACTCTCAGAGCAAGAAGGTTTATGAAAAGAATAGGAAGGAAGAACTTTGGAGGTCAAAATTCTAACTCTAAGTTAGGTTTTGATGAATCCAAATTGAGGTGTTTCAACTGCAAGCAGTTAGCACATTTCAAAAGAGAATGTCCATTGCCAATTGTCACAGATCCAAGCAACTCTGGAGTTCCAAGATTAGTTTCTGGTGGAGAGAAGGAGGAGAGTAAGTAGAAGAAAGAGACAGCTTTGATAACAAGTTTTGGCTGGAGTGCAGAAGCTGAGGAAACTAAAGAAGAAATCAACCAAGCCTTTGTTGTTGAGGTTATATAAGAGGAGGAGAATATGGATGAGTTTGATATGTTCAAGGAATTCAGAAGTGAAGCTAAAGTATCTCAGGGTGTTAAGAATGAGAGGAAGGAGTGTGTTGAGAAGAATGATATTGGTAATTTGATGGTTGATGATTTGAAAGGAGATGAAGGTGAGAAGGTAAAGTTAGCAGGGAACCAGACAGAAGAGAAGAGCAAAGAGAAGAACGATGATGTATCCACTGTTGAGGAAAACATGAAGAGTACTCCAGTGTGTCAATATGAAAAGGCTATGGCAGCTGAGAAAGTGGTGATGGGCCTCCCTTATAAGGTAATACAAGACATGTGTTCTTCTGCTTGCAAGATAAGGTTATTTGGTATGTATAAAGCAAATCGTCTGTTGCTTGACAATGAAAAGGACTTAAAACGAATTAGTGAAGAGCTTAAACTAAATGAGTCAAAATATTTTGTTAAATTAGATGAAGCTTTAAAACAAAATGAACATGTAAAAAGAATTGTTTTAGAAAGAAATGTTGAAATAAATACTTTGACTGAAAGAGCTGCACTTGCTGAGTTTGAAACAAGTAAACTCCAGTCAAAGCTTGATAAATGGACAATTTCTGGGATGAAACATGACGATTTGTGTAAATCAAAACGGGGGGCTAGGATTAAAACGGGTTTGGGATGCTTCGGTTTATCCTCCTCCTAGTACTAATTGTTATTCACATTGCCTGTTCCACACCCTTCAAATGATTTGATTCAAAAAGATACTAACAGTCTGTCTGCATGTTTAGAAGGTGTGAATTCTAAGGGCGTGTGTGAGGAGTATGGTTATGGACCGACTAGTGGGCTTGGGTGCAATAGTTTTAGTAGACCTAACCCTTAACGTTCTGTTTTAGATCATAGCTCTAGTTTATGTTCTGTTTTTGTTTCCCAAAAATCTGTCTCAAACATTGATTCTGAGTGTTCTAATGATGTTTCCACATCTTCATTAAATGATTTCAGATGTAATGTTGATGTTTCTAATGCTTGTGTGAATGATGTTGTGAATGATTCTGTTATCGAGAGTAAAGATAAAATTAAAAGTAGTTGTTTTGAAAAAAAATATCTCATCCCATTCCTTCACTTACCCCAATTAATATTTCACAATCTAATAAAAGGGTAATGCCATCTTCTTGTGCAAGGACAAGTGGTACAAGTACCACATGTACTTCAGATGAGAATGCATCAGCATTTGTAAATAATCATTCTTTAAAGATAAAACCAGAACCAGAGATATGTATGAGACTTACAGTGATGTTGATTCTAGATTGTCTGAATGCGATAAGGAAATATACATAGATAAAATTCATGAGTTGAGGCATAATAGACCTAGATTAAAATCTCATTATTTTAGATGTGGTAAAGATGATCATGTAGGTTAAAAACTGTCCTGAGCTTCATCACAGACATGTTCATAAGAATTCTTTTGGTAGTAGATTAACTCATCTTGTTAATAATTTCCTTAGCAAAAGATCATCTACACCAAAGCCCAAAGTTGTTCAAACATGGGTTCCTGTTTCACTCGGTTAATCTATTCATTCTATTTTTGTAGGAGTCATCCACTAGAGCTATAAATAGTGTTTGGTATGTTGATAGTGGATGCTCCAGACATATGACAGGGCTGAAGGACTTGCTGACAAATTATCACATCATCAATGGAGGATATGTTGCATTTGCTGGCGACAAGAAAGGTGGTAAAATGATTGGTCAATGGGAGGTCTCTAATGGATCCCTTACACTGGAAAAGGACAATTTTGTGCCAAAGCTCGCATTCAATCTTTTGAGCGTCTCTCAGATTTGTGACAAAGACATCCCGATTCTTTTTCTCTCCAATGAATGTCTATTTCTGAAACCCATGTTTGTTGTTCCTGTGGAGATGGTGCTCATGCGCGCTCCGAGAAAGAATGATACATATCTTCTTGACATGGGATCTAAAGAATCAACGTCCACTGTCACCTGTCTTCTATCTAAAGCTTCCACCTCTGAATCCTTCTTGTGGCATCGCAGATTGGACCATGTTAATTCAAAAATATTAACAAATTAGTTAAAAACAATCTTGTTAGGGGATTACCATTAAAAGACTTTTCTGTTGTTGATAAATGCATGGCATATGCCAAAGGAAAACAACATAAGAAACCTCATAAACCAAAACTTGAAAATAGCATTTCTAATCCCCTCGAGTTGTTACATACTGATTTGTTTGGCCCAATCAGCGTTATATCTATTGCTAAGAAATCCTTTTGCCTTGATGTTACAGATGATTATTCTAGGTATTCATGGGTGAGATTTCTAGCTCATAAAGGAGAAGATGCTGAAGAGTTGCAGAAGTTAATTCTTTCAATCGAAATGATAAGCAAGAGGAAGGTAATGGCCATTCGAAGTGACAACGGTACCGAATTCCGAAATCAGATCTTTGACTCCTTTTGTGCAAGCAAAGGAATCTTGAGACAGTTCAGTGCCGCCAGAACACCTCAGCAAAACGGTGTTGCTGAAAGAAAGAATTGCACTCTTATAGAAGCCGCTAGCACCATGTTGATCGAATCTGGTTTGCCAATTATATTCTGGGCGGAGGCGGTGAATTGTGCATCATATGTCCTGAATCAAGTTCTGATTGTGAAGGATAAGATGAAGACTCCTTATGAATTGTTTCATAAAAGGAAGCTATTGATTGATTTCTTTCGTCCCTTCGGATGTTCGTGTACCTTGCTAAACACTCATGCTCAAAAGACAAAATTTGGAGCTGTGTCTGATGAGTGTTATTTTGTTGGTTATTCATCCTCTCAGAAAGCTTATCGGGTGTAAAACAAGAGAACTCGTATCGTGCAGGAGTCATTCTATGTTGATTAGCAAGAATCTAATTCTTCTGATGTCAGAACACAACCTTCATGGTTCTTTGACTCAAATATTGTCTTCAACTCCTTCAATCTTCCAGTTTTTGATGATGATGCGTCCTTTTCCAATGTCCAAACAAACATTATCCTTCCAGGTCAATTACTTCAAGTCCATCAAGTTCCTCCCACTTCATTATCTGATCATCCAACCTTAGTTGACCTTCCATCTTCGTCTTCATTTGGCATTCCACTCCCACATGCTTTGACATCTACCCCTTCAACACCAACCTCTACTCCATCGCAAACCTTTCCATCATCCCAAACCGCTCAACCCGTTCCATCCTCTTCTCCATCATCTACACACTCTCAATCCTCTATCCCACCTCAATCCAATACATTACATTCAACCACTGATTTCAAATCATTGAAGGATCATCCTCATGATAACATAATCGGATCAATTTCAGATGGTGTTAGGATGCGGAGTCAATCTGGTTTGATAAATGTGTGCCTGTTCTCTTGTTTTATATCCCAAATTGTTCCAAAGAATGTTCATGCAGCTCTTCAGGATCCATGCTTGGTTGAATCCATGCAACTGGAGCTTCAACAGTTTAGGAAACTCAAGGTGTGGACGCTTGTTGATCTTCCTCCAACAAATGCCCAATAGGCACGAAATGGGTGTTCAAGAACAAACTCGATGATCGTGCCGTTGTGGTGAGGAATAAATCCCGTTTGCTAGTTCAAGGGTTTGCTCAAGAAGAGGGGATTGACTACACGAAAGTCTTTGCTCCCGTAGCTCGTCTTGAAGCTATCAGGATTTTTCTGGCTCATGCCGCACACAAGCGATTCAAAGTCTATCAGATGGATGTTAAATGTGCCTTTCTTTATGAAGACATTGATGAAGAGATATATGTGTGTCAACCACCAGGGTTTGAGGATCCAGACTTTCCTGACAAAGTATACAAGCTTGATAAATCTCTCTATGGTCTACATCAAGCCCCTCGCATCTGGTATGAGACTCTAACACAGTATCTTCTGAGCAATGGTTTCTCTCGTGGCACCATGGATATGACTTTATTCAAAACGAAGGTGGATGGTGAGATGCTAATTGTGCAAGTCTACGGTATCTTTAGCTCCACCAATCCAAAGCTGTGTCGAGAATTTAAGGAGGTTATGCGAAGTCGCTTTGAGATGAGCATGATGGGGGAGATGTGCTTTTTCTTGGGTCTGCAAGTTGAACAAAAGCCTGAGGGAATTCTTATTCACCAGGAGAAGTATGTCAAAGAGATTCCGAAGAAATTTAAGATAGATGACGCTTCTTTTGAATTAACTCCATTCACAGCTCAAACATGCCTTACTCCAGATGAGAACGGGAAATCAGTTGATCCTCATCTGTACAGATCAATGATCAGTTCTCTAATGTATCTCACAGCCAGTCGTCCTAACATAACCTTTGCTGTGGGGTATTGTGCTCGATACCAATCTGACCCTAAGGAGTCTCACGAAAAGGCAGTCAAACGATATTTCGCTATCTTAAAGGCTCGTCTCGTTTGGGTCTATGGTATCCTTATAGTGGGAATTTTGATCTGCATGCTTATTCGGATAGTGATTCTAATGGTTGCAGGTTAAACAGAAAATCTGTCACTGGAGGCTGTGAATATCTGGTATCATGGCAGAGCAAGAAACAGACTACTGTGTCTCTTTCCACGGGGGAGGCAGAGTATATTGCTGCTTCAAGTTGTTGCTCACAAGTGTTGTGGATACAACATTAGATGATTCATTATGGCATCAACTTTCTCCATACTCCATTATTCTATGACAATGAAGCGGCCATTGGAATCAAAAATCCAATTTACCATTCCCGCACTAAGCACATCGAGACAAGAATTCATGCAATCTGTGATGCTTAGGAGAAGGGTTTTATTCATATTATTCCTATTGATACAAAAAATCAAAAGGCTGATCTTTAAACTAAAACATTCTATAAACCTCGTTTTTATGAACTGATCTCCATGTTAGGATTAATATCATTTTAAAACCGTTTTCTTACTTGTCTCATGTAAATTTTGTACATATTTTTCTTCATTCTTTTTCTTTCTTTCCTTTATTTTCTTTAAGCTCCATAGACCTTCATTCTTTTACATAAAAAAACTTATTATATACATATATACATATATATATATATATATATATATATATATATATATATATATATATATATATATATATATATATATACATAGATATAGATATACATATAGATATATATATATAGACATATATATATAGACATAGATAGATAATATATATATATATAGATATATATATAGATATACACATATATATATACATATATATATATATATATATATATATATATATATATATATATTTATATATCTATATAGATATAGATCTCTATTTTACTCTATATCTCTCTATCTCTCTCTATCTATATATCTCTATCTATCTATATATATATATATATATATATATATATATATATATATATATATATATATGTTGGGAAATTTCTTCTATCTTGCAGATTTGTAGAAATTTCAAGGGAGAATAATAAATGTTTCTTTGTCTTTCATGCAGAATAAAATTTTTTGGTGCCTGAAAGATGTGAAGAAGGTCAACAATATTGTGTTGGGATTTGCATGATAGACTCAGACAGATCGCGAAGTAGAGAGTGATCTTGTGGCTAAACTAATAGGATAAGAAACTTATTGACTCGGATTATCACCTTGACTTTCTTGGCCTTCACAAAGTTTCAAGTCCTTATCCAAAATGGGTTGAGAACGTGATATCTCTTCTTTGATATGTTATTTTTGAAAAATCCTTGTTCCCCATTCCCATATTATAAAAAGTACTACTTGCTAGCTCCTTTTGTATCAAAGAAGCCCTTTGATGTATATTAGTTCGTGCTTATCTCCTCTTCTATGTGTGAACATTGACCTGGAGTGATGATCTCCTCTGTTATACGTAAGTATAGACCTGGAGCTCTCATCAGCACGCTATGATGATCTTCTTTGTTATATGTGAATATAGACCTGAAGCTCTCATCTACCAAGATCAAATGATCATCTCCTCTGTTATACGTGAGTATAGACCTGGAGCTCTCATCATTTGAGAATTATAAGGTCTGTGCTTCGTTTGAAAAGTTCCTTGTTGTGCCTACTATGGGATAATCAAGCAGAGTTTGTCATTTGGTTCAATATATCATGAGGACAGGATGACTTTCTTTGCCAAATGTCTGTGGGGACTGAGACATTTAAGTCTTCTTCAAACGAACCAAAAACACGATAACAAAAGCTCTTGTTGAAAAGAAGAATGCATGGGTTTAAAAGGACAAGTATATCGTCAATCCCGCCAAACTTTGATTCTCCGGAAAATTTCTTCAGTTTATCATATCTCTATATCCTTTTATTTTTCATATCTTTTCTTAAATTTTGTATAATTTTGTTAGGTCTTGTGGGGTATTTTTGATTCTTTTATATTCATTTAGTGTTCGTCTTAATTTCTACTCTTAATAATTAAATATTAAAAAGAAATAGAAAATTTTTTAAGTTTTTGTATCCAACGAAATTATAGATTCGCTGGCTGTTTCGCTGCGCGAAACTATGGATTCGCCGGTACTTTCGCTCATCTCAGAGCCATTCTGATCCAAATTCTTACCGGGCGAAACTATAGTTTCACTGCTAGCGAAAGTAAGTGATATATATGCGGTAATGCGAAATTGAAGGCTCATTTTCGCACCATCAAGTGGTTTGTGTCCCGGAGCTCTAAAAAGGAACCTTTCATGCGATTTGATTTTTAGTTTGGGTTTTGTGTGATTGATGATCATTTGAACCTTAGGTGTGTGTTTCGAACCTTCGTTGATTGTTTATTCTAGGTTTGATCAACATTTAATGGATCTATTTATTTTGACTCTTCGGTACCTTCGCAGTTCTTCTTGTGAAAGTACCGATGCTTCTGCGAAACTGAACGAAAGTTCTATGGTTTTCACCGAAACTGTGAAGTTATGCTGTTCGAGCGAACTTGACAGTTTCCCTTGATAAAACTCAGTTTCGCATGGACGAAATTATAGTTTCAGATTGTCGAAATTACTTCTTCGGCTGGCCGAAACTACTTGTGATCTTCTGCCGAAATTGCACTTTCGCTTGCCGAAACTACTGTTTCGGCCAGCAAAACTATAGTTTCGACCAACGAAATTAATTTGATTTTTATTTAATTTTATTCTTTTTAATTTTTATTCATTATTATTTATTTTGTTACATCTTTCTAACATGTTTCATCTCTTCTTTTCAGATAAATGGCCAATCTGAAATTTGAGGAGCGGAACAACATAAACGCCATTCTTGATGACAGGAATCCTAAGGCTGCGGGTTTTCGTGACTGTATACGCTGACTCCAAGGATCTCCTATAGCTTATGCCATATCTCACTCCCCGACTATATATGATCTTCATATCAGATACTTCTGGAGATCTGCTGAGTATGACACGAGAGCTAATCCTCAAAGGATTGTAGCTAGAGTTTTGGAGAATGATATCTCCATCACTATAGAGGTCACTGCTCGGGTGCTAAGACTGCAGGAAGATTGTGGGGATGAGGTGGAGTTATCTGATCAGGAGGTGTTCGCGGCCTTCAGGAGTATGCGGTATGAGCGTCCTTCTTTTGGGACAAGGAAAGAAATCAAAAAGTCTTTCCTGTCCAAGGAGTGGAGGTATATTGCCCACGTCTTTATCATGTGTTTGGATCATCAAAAGGGTGGATCAGATGGGCTAAACTTAGATTGGTCCAAAGCTATGGTTATCTGTTGCAGAGGGCAAAAGGCCAACATAGCTAAGCTAATATTTGATTGCATGGCCGAGAATGTGATGGCTTTGAAGAAGGATAATGGATGCTATACCCAAGGTTTCTCCAGATGTTGATAGATGATCTGATTCCTAGTGTGCCTAGACATGGAGAAATTAAAAGACTGGTTCAGATGAACACCAGGATATTTGCTGATTGCTCTGCCATCAGGCATGATTTTAGCGGGAAGATCATGCATCTGTGGGAGAATATGTATCCAGCCGAAAGGTGGAACTACATCAGGAGAGTGATAGAAGCTGAGGATAAACATGTTGCATAAACGAGGGAAAAGCAGGAAGAGTCTGTGAAGAAGAGGAAGAGGTATGCGAAAGAAAAACACTATGACTTTGAAGATGAGATAGATGAGGTGGAGCAAGCATTGAGAGCTGAAAGGGAGAAACGATCGAAGAAAAAGGCTGATCAAGGTGAGACTGAAAGGAGAACAAAGCATAAACATCAATTATTTAGTTAGCCCCAGAGGAGACAAGAGAGGGGAAACTTGGATGAGGATGTTATCAGGAACCTCAACTCATCTCTAGCTAATGAGTTGAGCATGATAAAGACGAAACTGACAAATCAAGAGTTGAGGGAGAAGAGGAAGGATGATATGTTGGAAGGGATGTCGAAGATGTTGGTTGATCAGCAAAATTTGATCAAGAGGTTGTTGACAGAGGTGAACGAGCTTAAGGCTACCGCCGGCCTGCCTAATCAGCTAACTCAATTTGAGTTATATGATCTTACTGATATGTCAAGGTATCCATTTCTGAATATGGGTACCTCTTCCAAGGCAGGAGAGGGCACAAGTGGTGCATCAGATGAGACTGCAGGAGGTTCAGGTGTGAGAGATGATGATGAGACTGGAAATGAGGATAGAAGGAAAGAAACTGAGGAGAATGTGGAGAAGGTGATTGAAGCATAATTTATTGATTTGGGAATAGACATAGATAAAGATCTGGTTGGAGAGGAGATAGTGAGAGAGGCGACTGTAGAGGGTGTTCAGAGGACGGCTGAGAGGAGTCTGATTGATGAGGAGGAGGAAGATGAACAGTTACTAGATTATACTTCTGAGCCCGAATACTATGAAGTTGATGAACGACCCCTGACATATGTGGCCAAGAAGGGCTCTTTTGATAGTGATGTGTTTGAGCTTGAAAAGGAAGAATGGTTCCTAAAGGAGAAAGAGGCTGAAGAGGTGGCCCCATTATTCCAGCATATACAAGGGTCAAGCAGGAAAGAGGCAGATAAGAAGATCACAAGCTGGAAGTACAACACGGGGCTGAAAATGTTCATGATCAAAAGGAGAGGTGGAAGGATATCATATCTACACAAAAGGAAGGCGTTCAAGACCTTGCCTAAATGGGATCTGAGGAGGTTGGCAGAGATTCCAATGATAGATTCTCATCTAAGTGAGCGAGCCAAGATGTTGGAAGAGGAGATTAAACAAGGACGAAACGACAACTTTGAGTCCTTTGGATATATGAAGGCAGAGAGGAGGAGGTCCAAAAAGGACAAGGACTGGGAGACAGGAAAGGGGCGGATTGTGCTAAAGGTTAAGCCCCCAAAGACAGTGAGTAGGGTGAGGATATCTGATCCCCTCCCCCCTAAGGCTTCAAAGGTTTGAAAAGTGGTTCTATGACAACAATACGGGGGAGGCAGTGATTAGGGTAAAGGAGGGAATTGAATATAGACTTTTTGATCCAATGGAAGTATTTTCATTTTGTGATGAGGATTTGTTGGTATTGTGTGAAAAACATATTAAGGTTAGGGCAGGAGAAGAAACGAGAAAAGAGGCAAGCCTGTTCATGAAGGTTGCCAACAAAGCCCGAGGGGTTAGAGCTGAGGTTAGAGAGTTGGCTGAAAGGATTCGTGAGGCAGATGAGGTGAGGATGGATGTGCAGGATTTAACTAGACAATTTGAAAGAGCTAGTGCACATGGTGAAAGGTGAGTACAGCAGGAGCAGAAGCTGAAGGCAAATCCAAGGCTGGAGAAGACACTAGAGCTGGTGCGCCAAACGAAGATGATCCAGCCGGTGAGGTCCAACCTAGGGGGAGTATTGAAGATCAAGATTAGGTTGGACTCACCTTAGATTAGTTTTTGTTTATGTTTAATTGTAATAGGTTAAATGTTCAATTAGTTTTGTAGGTAAATTAGTTATTTGAGTTTTGCTGCCCAGCGAAACTATGAGCGAAACTATAGTTTCGCTCATAGTCAGCTGTCTGTTTCACCCAGAGAAACTGTGTTTCTCAGCCGGGCGAAACTAGGCTTGGGCATGATAGTTTCGCTGACAGCGAAACTATCATCGACACTATCAACTCTATATATAGAATTTGTTTCTTTCATTGTAGCAACCTTGCAAAACCCTAATTCATCTGATCCTTGTTGCAAGTGCATTTTGAAAGCTGGAATTACATTGAAATATTATGGAGCTTTGTTCTATTCATTGTATTGGCTTTCATTTGTTTACTTTTGAATACTTTTGGTCTATTCTTCATCATCAAATGTTTCTATTGTATGTTTGTTAGTGATATTGAACGATTCATTCAATCAATTGTACTGTTCGATCTATTTGGACCAACACTATCTGATGTAGTCTCTAAACCCTGTAGCCTTTAGATTGTCATCATCCAGTAAAGCAATAATGTTGTTCCTCTCGTCAAACTTTAAGTTTGCCATCTAAACTGAAAATATAAACAAAAGTGGGTTAGTTAAAACAATGATAAATGAATCAATAAAGAAATAAAAAAACAAAACATAATTAATTAATTTAAAAAAATTGAATATTTAACAAAACTGAGCGATTGTGCCGGCGAATCTATAGATTCACTGAGCGAAACTGCTAGCGAAACTCAGTTTCGCTGAGTCCTAACTTTAATTAAATTTAAATTTAATTTTAAAGGAATTATTATAAACATAAACTTTTGAGAAAAACTTCTTCGCCCCACAAAACCAACACAAAAAATAATAATAATAAAAAATTAAAAATTAAAAATTAAAAAAATAAAAATTAAAAAAGAAATCAGATAAAGTAAAGAATAAAAAGGATATAATCACTTCTTTTTCAAGAAGGTTTCCAGAGAGTCATTGATTGGCGGGATTGCTAAAATGTGTGTCCTTTTAAACCAATGCCATTTTCTTTTCAACGAGAAATCTGCAGCTTCCTTTATCATGTTTTGGATTAATTATAGAAACTCTAGTGACTTGGTCCCCACAGACATTTGGCAAAAAACTTATCGTCCTTATCGTTTATTGAGCAATATGATTAACTTTTCTTGATTTTCTTTTGAGATTTCAACAATGATCTTAATTTAAGAATCACTGTGACTTTATTTGGAGAACCGATGATAAGAGCTCCAGGTCTATACTTACGTATAACAGAGGAGATGATCATCTGAACTAGCTGATTAGAGCTCCAGGTCTATACTCACGTATAATAGAGAAGAGCATCAGAATATACTGATGAGAGCTCTAGGTCTATACTCACATATAACAGAGGAGATCATCACTCCAGGTAAATGTTCACACATAGCAGAGAAGATAAGGACGAGATATATTTCTGAAGAGCTAACGAGAAGCTTCAATTCAGATACTTTTATGAAGAGCTAGGCTAGAAGCACTTATGGTGCTAACTAGAAGTATCATTCAGAGCATGGGGATAAGGGTATTTGGGAAATTTTTGGAAAAATCCAAATATAGATTTGAAACTCTCAACTCGTTTTTTACAAAGACTTGTAACTTTGTGCAGGAAAAAATGTCAAGAGGACAATCCTTATTACCGAGTTTCTTAGAATTTAGTTTTAGCTACACGATCACTGTTTACTTTGTTTTCGGGCTGAGCATACCATGCATATCCCAACACAAGGCTGTTGACCTCCTTTAAACTTCTTTTTTCGGGGTTGCTCAAAAGACAAAATTGTAACACTATTCTCCCCTGAAATTTCACTATTAGGGTTTGCAAAACTTTCTTACAATGAGTGAAACTTTCAATATATAAGCAGAAGATAGTTTCGTTGATAGTTTCGCTGTACATCGAAACTGTCTTGCCCTAGACCTTGTTTCACCCGACGACGAAACATAGTTTCGCCGTGTAACTCAAATCAGCTTACTATGAGCGAAACACTGTTTTGCTCATAGTTTCGCTCGGCACAAAAACATACAAAATACAAATTACAAACTATATAAACTAACATACAACCTACTACAATAATAAACAAAATAAACACTAACAATGATGAGTCCAACCTATTCTTGATCATCACTCAATCACGAGATTTAAATTTCACTAATTTAGATTTGTCAAACCAACTTGTTGTGATTCCTCAACTTTGAATCCACAAGTCTCATCCCACCATAAACATCATTAGAGATATTGACACTAGAGTGAGAACAAGAGGAAAAACCCATGATAAAAATGTTTGTCTATACTCTTGCTTCTAGTCCCAAGTTGAGCAAAAGAAAGTTGATGAGGCTTTAAAAAATGGAAGTTGAGTTGAAGCAATCCAGGAGGAGCCGCTTTAATTTAAAATATAAAAGGTTTGGAACCTATGTCCTCTTCCTCAAGGGAAGGCAACATTAGGTACCAAGTGGGTTTTTAAAAATAAGAAGGATGATAGAGGAATTATCATCAAAAACATGGCAATACTAGTTGTTCAATGGTACACTCAAGAAGAAGGAATTGACTACACAGATCTTTTTGCTCTTGTGGCAAGACTTGAAGCTGTTAGGATCTGCCTTGCTTTTGCTGCATCCAAGAATTTCAAGGTCTACCAACTTGATGTCAAGAGTGCATTTTTATATGGGGTGATAGATGAGGAAGTGTATGTCAAGCAACCACGGCCTTTGTAGACCCCGATCACCCTGATTATTTCTGTAAGCTTGACAAAGCTCCTTATGGGTTGCATCAAGCTCCAAGGAAGTGGCATGATACACTGTCATAGTACGTAGTCCAAGATGGCTACAAGAGATGTATTTTTGACAACACACTATACATCAAAGGAACAGTAAATGACTTGATGTTGGTTCAAGTTTATGTAGATGACATCATTTTTGGGTCACCTATTCCAAAGCTCTAGAAAGACTTTGAGAAGCTGATAAAGACTAGATTTGAAATGATTGCCATGGGCAACTCAATTTATTTCTAAGAATTCAAGTGACGCAGGTTGACAATGGCATCTTCATAAACGAGTCAAAGTATGTGCAAGACATACTAACTTGATTTCATCTAACTTGGTGTAAGGTTGCAAAGACATCCATAGCTAGAAACCACTCCCTTGGACCTGATCTTGAGGGGAAGTGCGTTGATGAACATCTCTACAGGGCTATGATTTGGTCTTTTATGTACCTCATAGCTAGTAGGCCTGATATCATGTTTGCCATATGCATATGTGCAAGATCAAGCCAACCCCAAGATGTCACACCTGGTTGCTGTCAAGAGGATTCTTAGATAGCTCAAAGAAGCTCCCAAGCTGGCACTTTGGTATTCAAATAATTCTAACTTCAATCTATATGCATATACAGATATTGACTATGGTGGTTGCAACATGACTACAAAACCCACATCTGAGGGATGTTAATTCCTTGGTGGAAGGATAGTCTTATGATAATGCAAAACACAATCCTATGTGTCTGCATCAACTTCTGAAGCTTATGAAATTGCTGCTGCAAGCTGCTATACTCAAGTGCTTTCGATTCAGAATCAGATTTTAGATTTTGGATTCGACTTCAAGGAGACTCCTATCCACGTAGACAACAGTAGGGATATCTCTATCACAGAGATTCTTGTGAAGCACTTAAAGACAAAGCACACCAACATTAGGTATCATTTGATAAGAGATAACTTTGAAAAGAGATTGATAAAACTGGTCAAAGTTAACATAAATGAACAATATGATGATCTGTTCACAAAAGCTTATGATGAACAGAGATTTAAGTATCTTATATCAATTATTGGCATGATTAACTTTGAGTAGATTTTCTTAAATTAATTTCAAAACTAATAGTCAAATATGTGTGTTTTAAGTTGTCTATATCATCACTCATATAAGCCCCGATCACCTTGGAAGAAATTTTTTCTAAATGATATTCCTTAGAGTTTTAAGAATTAAATGACATATTTTCTTTCGGAAGACATTAAGTTGACTACGGAAGAAAATTATGTCTTCAAAACTAATAATTACTTACTAAGAAATTTACCTTCGGAAGAAATTTTGATATATCTTCCTAAGCTTAAATATACTTCTAAGTAATTATATGTTTTGAAGGACAACTTTCTTTTGAAAGCAATTAAGTCCCGGAAACTTTATTCATCCTTTGAATAAAACTTCTAAAACTTAATATCTTCCGAAATCAAATATGTCTCGAAAGCAAAATTATTCTAAGTAATTTTATTCTGAAGCAATTCTTATCTAACTAAGTAATATCTTCCGAAATCAAATTGGCTTCGGAAATTTTCTCAAAACTTCTGAAGGCAAATCACCTTCAAAAGATTTTCTACCTCCAAGATAACTACCTTTTTGGGTGCTTTTTCAGAGGTGGGACGGACATCTGAATTTTAAAGTTTATCCTCTTGCAATAACTTTGTCTCAAATCTAACCATATATATAGCCTAATAATGGTTCCCCTTCTTTCTTCTTCCACTTCATCTACAAACTTCTAACCCTAAATTCATCCATAAACCCACATTGTTCTTAGCTTTCTTCATACCAAAGCTTTCTAAATGACCAACCCTGAACCCCAAAACCCATCGAATTTCACCATGCGTCTTCACAAGCAAGACAATTAGGTTGCTCTATTGAAATCTGAGAAAGAACCTTCTTTCTCAAATGTTTGTCATTTTCTTGCTGAATCTACCTAACTCATCGCTCTTACAATCGATCCACCACTGTTTGAAGAATAACTCTTTGAGTACCTAACTCATCACTCTTGCTCAATCTACCTAACTCATCGCTCTTACAGTCGATCCACCACTGTTTGAAGAATAAATTTTTCAGTTTTGGAGGACTTGCCAAGAGGTGGTCTTGGAAAATGAGAAGGCACTATCTACCATAGTGCAGGGGAGGGCAGTATTCATTACCCTAACAACAGTCAACACTCATCTCAAGCTGCATGATGAAGAAGGCGACCTGTCCTTTCCCAAATCTACTTGAATGAATCATTCAGGCAGATGGGCTATAAAGGGGACTTCACAGTCAAAATTTTCAAAAAAGGTAAGGTCTCCTATATGTGGAAGTACCTCCGTCATGTTATTATTCACCATTTATCAAATAAACATGGAGGATAGGACCAAATTCCTAAAGACTTATCCTATATAGTCCATGGAATGGTTCAAGAGGTCAAGTTCAAGCTCTCCTAGTTTGTTTATACAAACTTTTTTGCTAACTTGGAATCCTTAGAGTATTACATGTTCCCTAGATATGTCCAACATATTCTTAACTACGAACTGGGCTCACAATTAAGGGGAATAGGTGCCACTCTTAAACTTGGACAGATGAAGCCTAGCATCTTTAAAGTTATGAGAAAGACCACTGTTGACTTCTTAGGGTAGAAATAGACCTGGTCTCAAAAGTGTTAGAGCTCATTACTCAAGGTGACAACTTAACAGCACCAGTCAATGTTGAATCGCACCTTCTATATATGTGAAACCCAAACATCCACAAATAAGCCTCACTTACTCAAGAGAATACAAATTAACCCATGTTCCTTCTATTAAGATTAAGCAGGTCCTCATACAATCACCCATGTAGGAGGAAATGGAAGCATGAGCTCCCATTTTCCCTTAGGAGCAAACCACTCCCATTACTTCATTGATCAATGCTGAGGTTCCTCATGCTCAACCTAATGAGCTCATCATCCCGGCCTTAAGCCTTCACTTTGAGTCTCAAAGCTCATATGATCAACCTTCAGGTGACAGCTACCATTCTCAGCCATTAGATCTAAATCAACCAATCCCTGACCTCCAATTCTATGATAATGAGGATAAGGTTTCAATTAGTATTATGAGTTTCTCTTATCCTCTCCTTCTCAAAGAGAGATGAGTGCTCTTGAAACACCCATATCTAGCCCATATCATCCTCCTCTAACTGTGGTGGACTTCACTAAAGATATTTAAGAAATCTATATGGAAGAGGCTCTCACTTTTACAAGTGATTACATCATTAAGACCTCAACCATGGAAACCCAGCCGCTTGACACTTCTCTTGAAGTTGTCATGGAGCAGGGGAGATCCAACATCGAAGAATCATAAGCTGGTGGTAAAGGAGATGACTTTGGTTATATCCTTTCATCCCCCCATGATTCTTCTGATAAAGATGAGGGGAGTTTGCAACTAAAGGTGCAAAAACTATCAAAACATGCACCTATTTAGTTTTTAAGGTAGTCACCTGGAATCTCAGGTGGCTACCTTGCAAAGGCAGGTCATTTATCAGCAAATTCAGATCACCGATCTCAAGGGCAAGCTCGCTGAGAGACCTATCATGCGAACTCAACCAGGTCCACAAGAACCGGTGGACATGGTGGACATACCCTTTAGCTCCCCTATGCAAGAAGGTGATGCTACCAAAAAGGAGGAGGAAGTCCTACCTGCAATCACATAACCTAGGAGTTCTGCTCAGAGTATGAACATAGAGGCCTCACCATCCTCACTTGTTGTTGTCCATACTCAACAACCTTCTCAGGTCCAGATCAATGTGGATGCCTTGATTCAAAGCTTATTTGAAGAGGGAATCCCAAGAGCTATGTCTACCCCATCCTACCCTGCTAACAACCTAATAGTAGGATGGAGGTATGATGCTGAAGAGACCTAGTACTCTCTAGATCTCAGGGGCAACAAGAAGTCTTAAATTTTCAAACCCTAAGATACTATGAGAGCTTTCCTATGGTTGACCTGCCACTTGCCAACCCAGGTCATAATAGGCAAGCTGTCAGGTTAGTTGAGAGGATTCACCAAAGGGTGCTTTAAGAGTTCAAAAGAAGACCCTACTTATATAGAAATAGGCTAGCAGGCAAAACTGTTGGTCAACTAGATATTCAGGCGTACCCTAATATTAGCTTCGAAGTGGAAACCACAATTAATGGCCCAACAGTTGAACCTGTGAGCCTTGAGATAGGAACCGCTTAAGCGCCCAGTACCCTCAATGAGGCACCAGCTGGTGAAGGTGTCTCACAGCCTCTGCCTAGCAAGAGCTCAAAAGTACACCAAGCAATAAAGGTCAAAGCTCTCTCCACCCCGAGTCACACATGCAAGTGACTGATAAAAGGATGAGGATCATGACCTTGTGGAGATTGAGAAGGAGAAAAGGAAGAGGAAGAGGAATATATTGGGAGAGAGAACTAGTGAGACCCCTAGCTTCATCTAAGCTATAATCAGGGCTGCCCTTAGGCCAAACACTCATGAGGATGAGTTAAGGGCAGCCAGATTGAACTATCTGGGTCTAGGAACTACAACATTGATGAGATAATCTCCCTTCCACTAGATGAACTAAATGAGTAGGCTGACACTAAAATGTCAAATGAGAGGAAGGAGGCTGAGGCTGTAGAGTTTCTCCTCAAGATTATGGTATATAGAAAAAGAAAAAGACTTTACAAAGCTCGTACCATCTCCCGAGTGCAAGAAAGCCTTGGTAGAGGTTGTGGCTGCTGAACAAGAAACTCAGGTAGGTAGGAAACACGATAGGCAAAACATGATAACCTACCTGAGTGCCACAAGCCTCTATCAGGCAGCAAACGTACTTCCCTTATCCTATGAGTACATTAAGTTTGAGTACCTCAAGCAGCTTGAGCAAGAAATCCTAGAAGAACAAAAAGCTACTAAGAAAAGATGAAGGAAGAGGCTGCTAGGTCAAGAGCCGCCATCTAAGCTAATCAAAAGAAGTCTGCTGACAGGCTGAAAGATGGTGAGCTTCCTTGAAGCTGTATGGGTTCTCCAAAAAAAGACTTGGTCCAATGTCTCTATCCACTATGGATGAGCATATTATAGTGATCAAGCAAAAGATAAATAAGGGTGAGCTAGTAGACTTGCATTCTCCACCAAGTCACGCTGCACCTGAAGCTGAGGTCAAGGTTGAACCGCAAAAGACAACACGACCTGGACCTAGTGCTGCATCTCATCCAGCTTCATCTTCTAACCCTCAGCAGGTTCCTGATCCTTCTCCTTCTTAACATGTGAAGGAAAAAGACCCAACTGAGAAGGAAAAAGAAGGAGCATCTTGTACTCAAGACCAATCTTATCAGTTAAAGTATAAAAAGAGGAAGAGGATGGCCATAAGAAGGGACAAGAAAAAGAAAAAGAAGTCCAAGGCATCCACCTCAGCACCTTAGGATGGGTCAGAACATCCCGAGGGTGATCAAGAAAAGGCTACTTAACCAACTCCACTTCTAGTAGATCCTCTTGCTGAGAGACACATCTTGTCTTGGGCCTTTGCTACAAACCTAGATAGATCGTATGTCAGTAGAGATCAAAGGGGTAAAGATATATACTTTTGTCAAAACATGCTTGACCTTCCTCTACATGATCTCTATAACATGAGAAGATACTTTGAGAGTCTGAAAGATCCTGAACAACTGATGAAGAAGGGAATGGTCTTGATTCGGATGAGGACTATCAATAGATGAATATTAAGACTCAAAGTAATTCTCAAGTTTTGGAAGCATCAGCCTAGAGGGATTTTATAAGAGTTAACTTAGAGGCGGATTCAACCACAGAGCTCTCAGCATGCACACTGAAGTACAAGGAAAGTTACTTCGGAAGATTTGAGAAAACACAGAGAAATTCATATAAGTGTCAAATCTTCCGAAGCCAAAAGACCATTTCTACTAAAGCCAAAGATGAAGTCTTCTAAAGCTTCAAAAACAAAGTCTTCCAAAGCCAGGAGACTGATTTCTTCTGAAGACAGAGAAGGCATGTCTCTTTTAACATACTTTTGACAAAAGCTGAATCACCTTTCCGTTGCCATCTCTAAGGACTCACCAACTTATACAAGTTGGTGATTAAGGTCTTAGAGTCTGTAACTTTTTACTTTTGTACTTTTATCCTTTTTGTAATATATTAGGATGTGAGCTATGGCATGTCATAGTCACTAGTCAAGAGGCAATCTGCCTTTAACTTTACATTAATCTTCTTGTCTAGATTAGTGTTCTAGTTGGCCTTCAAAGTATAGCCGACTGTAGGATGTAGTATAAACTATCTCATGTATGCATTCCTTAGGACTAAGCCTTGTAACATTGGTAAAACACTTGAGAGCAATATACATCACTCTTGAAAACATATACTTTGTTATGCTTGTGTTCTTTATCTTTATTCATTGTGTCATTTAGCAGGCTTTCTTTTTGATCTGTTAAGTGTTCAACTTTCCTCAACCTTGTTGCATTGCTACTCTGTACCGATCTTGCACTTAGGCATAGTACCCTTTCAAGCTCCTACAAGTCCTATGTGCATCATTTCTGATGAGACCACACATGCAATCTTTCTCTAATGCTTGTCTTGTATTTCACCAGTATACGTTAATAAATTCACTATTAGTCATGATGGTTTTCAAGATAATGATGAATCTGAAGGATTCACGAGTTTCATTTTAAAAGACAAACATGTTCACTTTAAAGTCAAGTCGAGCCTTGTCTATGTTCTTAGGTTAGGTTTAGTTGGTTTAAGTAGCACTTTAGGTAGCTTCGAATCTTCGAAATCAAGCTTTGGGTTCGGAAACGAGTCGCATCGGTGGCACGCAAATCGAGGTTAACTATATGGAATTAAGGTGTGAGAGTATGGAAAACAAGCTGAGAACTCACTTTATAATTTTTATTATATAACTTTTAATATATGATATTTAAAAATTTTTAAAATATCATTACGATAAATTTATTTTTATCTATTTTTTGATTTTAGCTTTATTCAAAACCAAATTTTGCATAATAATGTATAAGTTAACGAACCACACATATAAGTTGTTAAAACTGTTCCAAGGTTATGCTTTTTTAAATTTTTTACTCTTAGAACTTTTAAAAAATGATGTTTCACAGTTGTCACAATTTATTACTATATAAAGTTTAGCATATTAATAACGGTTATTTCACAACGCATGAATTTACGTTTATTAATTTAGCATTAATCAACGAATCAAAACATATCACCTCAAACCATGCTGCACCACAAAATTTGAAGGAGACACTCATGCCATTCTATGCCATAAATATTTTCTTTTTAAACAATAACTTTATAAAAATTTAAAAATTTAAAACCTAAAAATAAAAACTACTTTAATTAAAAACAACATAAATATTTAAAAAAAATTAAAAAACACAAATCGTAGCCACCTCACTAGAACATAAAAATTTATAAAATTTAAAAAATAAAATATAAATTTAGGATGTTTCTCAACATTGGCTCGGGAACATCGTAGCCACCTCACTAGAACCCGCAACTTCGATCTGTGTTTTCTACTGGTTTGGGCTCGAGATTTGGTGGATTTTGTTACTTTTCATAGTGTATAAAATTAGATATGAGTAGAAGATATATTTGAGAATGGTGAAACAAAATTGTGTTATATTGGTTTGTATTTATAGTGGTTGAAAATTTAAAAATGAAAATTAAAAACAGCCAGTTGGAGGAGGGGGAGGGGAGGTGGGCTACAACTAGTTGGCAACGATCATTTTTGGGTTGGGGTCACGACGAGTTAATGCATCATAATTTAGATTTGCTGTTTTTTTATTAGTTTTTTTAAACCATTTTTTATCAACTAGATTTTTAACCCACTCGTGTTGTGACGACACCACACATGATATGATAAAGTATGTACGACAGTCAAACTACATTTACGTCGAAAACGTAGAGTAACTTGAATTTAGGCATTGAATGAAAACATATTGTCTTTGACCGGACTTTATTTCCAAACAATTATGTTAAAACATGAATCAACTCAAAACCTACATAAAAAATCATGTGCAGTGGTGTTGTATGCGGTATGAAAACATACTCTGTTTGACCCCGCATGTTCCCAAACAATACTCACGTCAAAACCTAGAACAACTCAAAACGTACACAAAAATAGCCACATAATTGTTTTAATATGTTAAACTAAAAAAGTTTTATGTTTTGTTAATATATTTTATCTTTTAGTTTTCAATAAGGGTGCTATGTATATACTAATCCTAAAAAACTAAAAATCAGTGAAATAATATTTTACTCCCACTACCCGTCCCAGATGTTTTTTAATCTACCAATAAAGTTTAAGTTTGTTTGCCATCCCATCCATGAACTCCTATATAACATGTAGCAACTCTAACCATCTGCCCATACAATCACACTCTCCTTCACTAATTCTCTTCAATGGCAAATGATATGGTTGCCCCAGGATCCCTTCATAGGTATCCTCTTTCCTTTAAACATTTGTTTTAGATCACCTACACACTAATTACAATGCAGTGTTTTATTTAATTTGTTCTATGTTATCTCGATTAGTTTGGCAGGAAAGGTAGCACTTATAACCGGTGGATCTCGAGGCATAGGCGAGTGCATCGCAAGACTGTTCGTTAAACATGGTGCCAAAGTGGTCATCGCGGACATCCTAGATGATCTAGGTCAATCCGTTTGTGAAAACATTGGTGTCAAAACAGCTTCTTTCATACACTGCGACGTGTGCATTGAATCTGAAGTAGAACTAGCCGTCGACTTCACCATCGAAAAATATGGTAAACTAGATATTATGATCAATAATGCTGCTGTTGCTGGTGACCTCAAGTTCAGTATCCTTGATAATCAAGTAACTGATTTTGAACGCGTGATGCGTGTTAATGTAACGGGTGTTTTCTTGGGAACCAAACACGCGGCTCGTGTAATGATCCCTGCTCGTGCGGGTAGTATTATTACTATTGGAAGTATTGCTTCTAGTGTTGGTGGTAACACTTCTCATGCATACACTAGTTCAAAACATGCTGTTGTTGGACTCACTAAGAATGTTGCTGCTGAGCTTGGGGAGTTTGGGATACGCGTTAACTGCGTGTCGCCACACTTGATCCTAACGCCTGCGACCGCACCAATTCTCAAGAAATATCCAGATTTGTACACGGATGTGTACTCTAACCTTGAAGGAGTTGTTCTGCAGGAAGAAGATGTAGCTGAGGCATCCCTTTTTCTTGCAAGTGATGGATCTAAGTATATAAGTGGTCATAACTTGGCGTTGGATGGAGGGTTTAGCGTGATCAACCCGTCGTTTGGTCTGTTTTCGTCGCGATTTAGGGGTCACTAGGTTCGAGCTTTTCGAGTTGATCATTGGTGTCTTTGAACCAACTATGGATGTATTGTTGTTCAAGTGTGCAACATAGATATTAATAATGTGCGTGTCTTAATAAATTATGAAATGAGGTTGAAGTGATTCTAAATAGTGATCTTGATTATACAAAGGCATGAACAAGTTGATAGGGATTAAATTGCAAGATAATTTCAATCTTGAGACTTTAATTAATTAAGAATCAATACTATTTCGGTAACTTATCTAAAGCTGTAATGCTTATTTTTAAGAGAAAAAGTTAACTACTCTCAATTAAACGAATTTTCTAACAACTTTTCAATATATATTGAATAAACATCTATAAAAGAACGATGTAACTAATATGCCTAGTAAAATACATCATTAGTACAAAGAAATCAATTTCATTTTATCAACGTCAAAATTGATATTAAATTAATAAATCGTATACATAATGACTAATTTATTAATATATATTCAAATGTAGAAGGAACCGAAACTATTGGATTGCAATCAAACTCTTTATATTAAATGAAAGGTTAACCAATAGAAGCAAATAACTTTAGAAAATTTAATTGCAAATTAAACTACAAAACATGATATATATGTTGGATTCTGTATGCCCAAGACACATAGAACATTGATGTGGTTAGTACGTTGTGATCCAAGTCGGGTCATACCCAATAACAAGCTTAGCAAACACCAATTAATATTTAATTGATGATATGATCATGCAATTAAATAATTACACCAATTTAGAAAATGGGTTTTCTAAATAAATTATATGTGAGAATGAACAAATTATGAGGATATTTTGTTCATGGATATTATTTGTTATGTTGTTTAAATTAATCAAGCAACATCAAATAATAAAAGTGTGTGTGTGTGCATATTTTATATAATTAAAGGTTAATTATGTAATTTATAAGTTTAGTCAAATTAAAGGAGTTTTAAAAGGGGAAACCCTAATGAGGGTTAGGGGATTTTCGGCCGCAAAGGGCCTCTTCCCTCTCCTCCTTTTTCTTGTTTTTGAAACAAGAAATTCTTGATGAACATACACACATCTGATCTCCTCCTCTTTCTCACATGAAATCGCACAAGAACTCGTATTTCTCTTATGGAGGAGAAGTCATACGGCTTGAACAAAGCCTTTGACATCTTCTTGATGTTTCACGGCTGAAAAAGGTTTTTCAGCAGGGTTTTGATGCGATTTTTGGTGTCAAATCCTAGCAAATATGGTGTTTCTTGAAGGCTTGTGGGTATGTACACTTGAGGACACCTATCCTTGGTGTTTTGGCCATCCAAGGACAGCCACTTCTTCAACAAAACGAGATTTCCAGCAGCTCTAATGTCGGTTCTTCAAATCGCCCATAAAGGTAGTTTGTTAATGTTGTTTTGGTTGTTTTAGCTTGTTGATAACTAGTTTATTCACATACATATGATCCTATGTCTTTGGGTTTGTTGAAATTAAGTTATGAACATCAATTTTCAGATTACAAATGGTATTTGTTAAATGTTTATCCGCTGCGTTTTTCTTGTTTAAATGGTTAAACAATATTGTTTTGGTACAACAAACCCAACATTGGCATCAAGAGCCGGTTATGTGGATGATTAGTTTCATGTGTTCTTGTATAATTGGTTATATAAGGGTTAACAACCAATTAAAGGGCTGTTTTGTATTGATTTGATGATACCCCAATCTTTCAAGGTTATATCAAACATGCTAGTGATTAAACCTTGAAAGGAAAGATATCAATTTGGTTGATTGTGTTTTGTTTGGACAAAAGACCCTAGATTTTTGGTTTATGTTGGCTGAAAATTTAGGGTCAATGGGGTTTATTTTGGTTCTTAGTATGATGTATATGGATACATAATTTTAGTGCATAACATAGCCTTGACCATGGTTGTTTTGGGTTTGGTTGATTATGGAATTGTCGTGTTGATTGTATTCTTTCTTTATGGGTTGTAGTAATTTCTTTTGTGTTTCCATTTGGTTTGTAATTTATTTATTCATTTGGAAATGTAATAAATAGATTAGGAGCATTTTTTTTCCTTTACCAAAAAATATGTATTAGGATGTATATATTTTGTAAAAGGAGATGCTCGGGAAGGAAGCACAAAAGGAAGACACAAAGGATGGACTTGAAGCATTTGGATGCAAGTTCAAGTGGGGGTCTTTGGAGATCTCATCATTTGTGTTGTGTTGAACCCTTAGGAAAAGACCTTATGACAACACTTGTGATGGCAAACAAGTGTAGTCAACTTAGTGGCTATGGTTATGCACATATGTTTGTATGATTATGCTTGTTTGTTTTATGTTGATTGTTTGATATATGAATATGCTTAACAATCTAAATAAATTATGATAACAAGCTGAATTTTATGGTTCTAAATCATTAAGTAATTAATAAAAGGTTATTAAAAGGATTAATGATTTCAAAATAAAAGAGGTTTTATTAAAAGAGAACCATAGGGTACCATGTATTTGAAAGCATGCAATTACAAGGTACATAGGTTTTTCTGTCTAAAATTAATGGAAACTTAAAACCCTTTGGTAACAAGTCTAACACCATCCTTTTACACGACACTCGAATCACTTGGGAACTACTTTTGGGATAAAGGTCACCTAACCACTTGTAGGGAACTTGTGTCCTTGAGGTGAGTCTAACATACTTGTGGGATAAAGGTCACCTAACCGCTTATATGTAAAAACTCACACGTGTGTGTAAGTAGGACGACTTGAATTGGAAACCATGTGCTTAGGGTCACCGAAGCATGGCGTACAATGGTGTTGATGGGATTAAACATGCCGACTAAACATATGATGTTTAACCGATCCCATAAGACTAGAAGTTGCAATAGGTTGCAATTGTCAACTGTTGACTACCTTGTTAATTTAAATAATGGGATAAAGGTCACCTAACCATCATTTAAATGTAACGTTGGATTCTAAATTTTAATTGTTAATTGTCTATGAGACATTTAAGGGTATTAACGATTAAAATAAATTTATGAGAAATACTAATATGAACTTTGTCAATTTTGTTATAATGACCTCTAACTATAATGCTACCACCCCGATCGTCCCTTCCCTATCACTGAGACCTATTCTCGAGAGGGATAGTCCTAACCATAATTATCTTATGGACTCATTTTGAAACTTGAGAATCGTTCTCAAGAATGAGTAAAGGTCTATGTCCTTGACGATCCCATACCTCACCAACCCACGCTGTTGATGTTATGGCCTTTTGACGATTGAGTTAAGCACACTTAGGATTCTGTGCAAGCATCCGATCTCATGTTGGGAATATGATTCCCAGACTCCAAAAGGGTTTGGAGCCTCATGGGGCACATGACATGTTAATCTAAAAGGGAAATGTTCCTTCCACAAACTTTAATAAGATTGCTTTGAAACGGTTCAAGCACTTTATACATGTCACATGAAAAGACCCAATCAATATCATCTTATATATCCTTAAGATAAAAGCCATATTGATAGCCTCAAGATGCTTTGCTGTCCTGTCTCAAAGTAGTTGGCCAAGGATTTGATCCTTGATTGCCTAACTAAAGGTTTGAGACATTCATAATAAACTGTAATATGAACGGATGGGACAAGAGCATCGGTGAACCTCATCCAATGCTCAAAGCAACCGAGGCGGGAATAAGTAGAGAGGTTCTACCTATTCTCTCAATCAATAACGGAGGCTATAAGAAGTGGCCAATCCCGATCCTAAAGCAATTATTGCTAAAGGAAAGGAATACGTCAAAGCAAAGGTTATAGCGAAACCTCAAAACCTAAGCTTATGAAGCCTAAGGTAACGGAGAACGATCCATGCTTTGAGTATGGAGAGATAGGACTATAAAAAAGGGTATTGTCCCTTCTATCTCAAGGAGTTGAAACACAAGAAGGGTTTTGGGCAAACCTCAAATACAATTCCATGATTCATACGCTGTTTTAAAAGCCATTTCTTCAATCACATGGGTATTGGATACCGGATGTTAGACTCATACTTGCAATTGTTGCAAAAGGGTTCAAAAGAAATGTCCGCTTCAAGAAGGGAAACTCTATTTTGAGACCTTCAAATGGTTTGGAAGTTGTTCTCAAAACATTTTGTATGCACCTAGTTTGACTAGGAACATGATTAATGTTTCCTTTTAAAACAATATGATCATGATTCAAAATTTGTAAATAATGGTATTGAGTTTTGAATGATGTATATCATTTTAAGGATATGCCTTTTAATGACATCCATGAATTGGTTCATGATAGATCATCCTATTATAACTCGTTGATACACATTTAGCGTAAAGAAACTTAAAATGGGTTTAAGTTATTACTATCTTTGACATTGTCGCCTTGGTCATACTAACCAGAATTAGATTCAAACACTTCAAAAGAATGGTCTTTTGGAAATAAATGAAAATGTTTCATTTGATAAGTATGAACAAAAGACTAATTAGGAATGATGCATTTGGATGCATATGATCCTTTTAAGACAATGTCTAAGACTGGTGAAAGATACTTCATTAATGTTACCGACGATTGCAGTCGCTATTATTGTGTGCACTTGATGACACATAAGTATGAAGCTTTTGAAATGTTCAAAATCTTCAATAATGAAGTAGAAAATCAACTCCTCATAATTATCTATGCTCTTCATTCTGATAAAGGAGAAACTGAACCCTATTTGGATATGGTTCAATTTATTATGGCTATGAGCTTACCACCTTTATCATTTTGGGTTTTCGCATCGCTCTCTAAGGCTCATATTATGAATATGACCCGGACAAAGAAAGTGTGTATTCATTTAGAATCCAAAGATACTGTATAAGATACCGTTTCTTTGACTCAACGAATCAGAAATATTTATTGCTCCAAAGTCTATGGTTCTTGAAACCAAGTCCTTTATGGAAGGAATGACGTATAGAACTGTGGAACTTGATAAGGATCAAAATCCACAAGGCGATACACATTTGATTGACACTAGCAATCAGCAGGAGGTTGTTGATAAAGGTCAAGAGGTTGATCAACACACACAAAACGTTCACAAATCTGGTAGAGTTAGTATTCCATCTGAAAGATAAGGATATTTCATGAATGGATGCTATGTGGTTATACCCTGTAGGCTAACCATACACCAAGATGTTATGTCCAATTTGGATTGGGACAAATGGCTAGAGGCCATGAACGTAAGGATGCAATTCATGTATAACAACCAAGTTTGGCAATTGGTTGAACCTCCACTTAACTCCAAACCGGTTGGATACAAGTGGGTTCTCAGGATGAGAACAAATATACATGGACACTTGAATACTTATAAGTCAAGACTTATAGCATAAGGTTTTCATCAAACTCAATTGGTTGATTATGATGAAAGTCTTACGCCCGTGGCAATGCTAAGGTCGATTAGGATGTTAAGTGCCATAACTGCATATTTTGAATATGAGTTTTGGCTAATGGATGTCAAAACCGCTTTCCTTAATGGACATCTCGTAGAGACTGTCCACATAGTTCAGCATGAAGGTTTTGTCGATCCGTGACATCCCAATAAAGTATACAAGTTAAAGTGATAGATCTATGGATTGAAACAAGCATCAAAAGGGTGTGTATATATGAAAGCTAGTGGGAGCAGAAGTATACTCTCAGTGTTGTATGCTGATGACACACTGCTATTTGAAAAATATATTCCAACCTTGGAAGGTGTTAAAACCTTGCTTGGAAGATGTTTTTCATAAAAGGATCTCTTCGAAATCACCCATATTTTGGAATAAGGATCTATAAGGATAGATCGAGGTGATTGATAGGGTCAAACCAAAGTGCATATATAAAATCTTGAAAAGGTTCAAGATGGAAATCTCTTAGAAAGGTATGATACCCTTTCAAAGAGAGACCATGTTGACTACGTCTCAATGTCCAAGCTCATAGGATGAGCAAAATCAAATGAAGGATATCCCATACGCATTTGCTATAGGATCCGTCATTTGTCTCATGATATGCACTAAACCGGACGAGTCATGCTTATCAGGTATGACAAAGTAGATACCAATAGAAATAACCATTGAATGGTTGTTAAAAGTATGTTGATGCACCTTAGTAAGACTAAGGATATGTTTCTAATATACGGATCTGTTGAAGTGAAAATCTGTGTAAAGGGTTGCACAGATGAGGACTTCCAAAACAGATCGATACAACTCTCGATCATAATCAGGTGTACTTCCATTATGAATAGAGGTGTGGTATCCTTGAAGTGTTCAAAGCAGGACACGGTAGCATTATTCAGTCTAAAATTCGAATACATAGCCGCTTCATTGGCAGCTTTGGAAGCTGCATGGATAAGCTTGTCCATTGCTTATCTAGGGGTGGTCTCTACCATTCAAGACTCCCTAAAGATCTTTGGTAAATACGTGGGTGGGATTGCTCAAATCAAGGAACCCCGTACTCATCAAAGACTAAGCACCTTGAGCGGAGATTCAACATCATAAGGGATGAAGTTGAAAAGGGTAAAGATATGTATTCGTAAAGTTCATTAAGATCAAAACGTTACGAATCCACTCACGAAGCTCCTTGCGAAGGCAAAGTATGAGGGTCATACTTGTGCCTTAGGACTTCGATATTCTAGCGATTGGAATTGATCTATTTAGTATTTAATGTATGGAACAATTGTAATTTTGACCTTTTGAGTCGTGTTCCTTTTTAGCATGTTTACATCCATGAATATGTTTATTATTCTAAATGTCCGTAGTCGGTCATATTTGTGGGAACAGATATGAATGTAAGACTATTATGAATATGGATTGGTAGATATTTATATGGTATGAATATAGAGCAATTGGTTGCTACCAAGGTTCATAGATATTTGTGGGATACAAATATTGGACTGACCCGCGTCTCAATTTTACTACATGGAATCTTTAGATTGATCATAAGTAAATTTGAGTAAAGGCGAATATCATTTGGTATCCTCTGACCTGAGATACATATTGGGTTTTGATATTCACCAAGTGTTATACCTTCAGCTAGTTCTTCGCTGCTCTGAAATAATGGTCAGTACATAAGGCTATGTTTGGGTACAACATAAGGTGATTGTGAGAAACGTATGTAGTCAAGATGGAATTTGTTCCTCTTATTCGTTGAGAGCATGATGTCTAAGGCCTGATTAAGTTAAATCAACAAGGAATGATCATTCTGTGTCCTTGGATTTAACATGACATCTGTAACAAAAGGATAGATGATTGATTCACCTAAATCATTTTAAGTTGGATACTTGAAGGGGATGATGTTATTGAATGGCTTTAAGTCACGCGTATTAAGGGTAGTAAACCGTTGTTAGGCGGTATTTACTGCTTGCATCAATCTTCTATGTATCTTGTGCAAGTGGGAGATTGTTGGATTCTGTATGCCCAAGACACATAGAACATTGATGTGGTTAGTACGTTGTGATCCAAGTCGGGTCATACCCAATAACAAGCTTAGCAAACACCAATTAATATTTAATTGATGATATGATCATGCAATTAAATAATTACACCAATTTAGAAAATGGGTTTTCTAAATAAATTATATGTGAGAATGAACAAATTATGAGGATATTTTGTTCATGGATATTATTTGTTATGTTGTTTAAATTAATCAAGCAACATCAAATAATAAAAGTGTGTGTGTGTGCATATTTTATATAATTAAAGGTTAATTATGTAATTTATAAGTTTAGTCAAATTAAAGGAGTTTTAAAAGGGGAAAACCCTAATGAGGGTTAGGGGATTTTCGGCCGCAAAGGGCCTCTTCCCTCTCCTCCTTTTTCTTGTTTTTGAAACAAGAAATTCTTGATGAACATACACACATCTGATCTCCTCCTCTTTCTCACATGAAATCGCACAAGAACTCGTATTTCTCTTATGGAGGAGAAGTCATACGGCTGGAACAAAGCCTTTGACATCTTCTTGATGTTTCACGGCTGAAAAAGGTTTTTCAGCAGGGTTTTGATGCGATTTTTGGTGTCAAATCCTAGCAAATATGGTGTTTCTTGAAGGCTTGTGGGTATGTACACTTGAGGACACCTATCCTTGGTGTTTTGGCCATCCAAGGACAGCCACTTCTTCAACAAAACGAGATTTCCAGCAGCTCTAATGTCGGTTCTTCAAATCGCCCATAAAGGTAGTTTGTTGATGTTGTTTTGGTTGTTTTAGCTTGTTGATAACTAGTTTATTCACATACATATGATCCTATGTCTTTGGGTTTGTTGAAATTAAGTTATGAACATCAATTTTCAGATTACAAATGGTATTTGTTAAATGTTTATCCGCTGCGTTTTTCTTGTTTAAATGGTTAAACAACATTGTTTTGGTACAACAAACCCAACTATATATATATATATATATATATATATATATATATATATATATATATATATATATATATATATATATTTATATTTATAAGATGTAATCAATAATGCTAGTAGCAGACAGAACTATTTATTTTTCTTAAATAGCTACCACCACTAAAAAGAATTAGAATTCATACTAGATTTGTGGGAACAAATATATATAACCATAATGAAGGGTAAACGATACCTAAAAGTCAAGAATCGTGACTGAAATCGACAACCTTTTCATCATGTCAGAAAATTGACTAGACTACTGTAGTGCTTTGTAAATTGACTACACATTATTCCTTTATCACATGAAACCTAGTCCTTACAAAACTTATCTTATCTTGTTAAACGAGTCACACCTCAACCAGCACGTTTAACATCATTTAGAAGTGATAAAGGTTGATTAAACTTTTATTATTATTATTTTTTAATATTCATAGGAGATTTTTACAAGGAGATGAAATGATACGACGTGTAAAATCGTGACTATAATATTTGTTCTAATAACAAGAATGAAATTAGAAGTGTTGCATAATAAAAGTAAGCAATTTACTAATATGAATATGAAGACATTTTTAATATGATATATTAAGTATAAACACTTTACTGATATGAATGATATTATTATCATTGATTTTTGACACACTAAAAGTAACTTATATATACGCACATGAACATACGCTATTAAAACTTAATTGATACGTTTTCCATATGTTATTTAATGTTAACTTTTTCTAGTGCAGGTACAAAAAGTGTATCCTTTTTTGATTTTCTTATCCTCTTGAATACTCATATTTCTATACATTCACTCTCTCATAACACATTACAAGAAAAATGACCCTAACACAACATTTTTGACATAACCTTTAAAAAAAGTTATGTTAACTTAAAAAAGGTGGTGTTAGCTAATAAAATGATTACATTATCTAACAAAAAAATTACTTTAGATCTAATGTAACATCACCTAATGCAACTTTTGATAAAAATATTATTTTAGGCTAATGCAACCTTTTTAAGGCCTAATGCAAGTTTTTCAAAGCCTATTTAAACATATTGCAAGAGTTGAATTAGCTTCATTTTGTTGTAGTGATATATGACGACTCCAATTTTTCTCTCATAGATGTAGTAGATACACCAACACTTTTATTGACATTTCTTATATAAATGTTTGGTTAGTAAATAATAAGACACAATTAATATGATAAAACAAAAATTATCAATTACAATCCCAAAAATCCTTTTAAAACAATATATGTCACACAGGAAAGAAAAATCTATAAGGTTTTAAGTAAGATATGCTAGAATCTCACATGGTTTCAAATAACAATAGTAAATTGCCTGATCTTTACATAAAATAATTCAATAATGACACGTGATCCTTTTCTTTTATCACTAACCCAAAGATTTTGCAGACGAAATCATCGCACAATAAAGATGTTTTACACTAAATCTTCAATAAATAAATAGACAAAATCTACGATAATTGTTTTTTATTCAATGATGTAATGTTAGCCTTTTCTTTATGGCAACGGTCTCGTTTGGATCGCTACTCCACTCCATCTAGATAATGCAATCTTTATCTCATATGAGCTTTTGAATAAAAGTTTGACTAATCTTTTTTGTTTAAACTAATTATTTAAATTATACACATTAAGACGATAATAAATATGTAAACTTATATGTATTCTCAGTTATTTTGTTTTGTTTTAACTTAAATCATAGGTTTAACCTTACTTTGGCCTTGAATTGATAAACATTATTCAACCCTTTGCATTTCCCATAAAATTCTCGTAGTTTTAGCGGGTGATTAACAATTTAAAACCAAAAGAATAATACTCGAAAGTTGAAGGGACCTCAAACTATCCCTGGCAACGAAAACATTGGTTTGATAATGAAAGTATGCATTCAAAATAAATGGGGCAAATGAAGCGGTGACGGATCTAAAAACTTTATTCAAGGGGTGCCTAGAAATCTGCAAAATAAACTATATAACAATGTATAAGTTAATCTTTATTAAATATAATAGAACAAAATACATATTACAGTTATCATCGACGAGCTTTTATGTTTTAGAAACGTTATACTTTGAAGTGTCTCTTTTTCAACGCTTCAAACTACATAAGTATTCAAAAAAACTTCACCGATTTAATTGTGTAGTTTGTCTTTACATCCTTCATTGTAAAAAAACATATCTCAGTTGTTTCACTTGCAACAATCAAAACCAATTTTAGCTTTCTTTTTGATACACTAAAGGATATGAAGTATGCTTCCTTGTTTCCATCATAACTCGAGCAAGATTGACAATCTCATTCAAATTAAAAAATCTGTCATCTTTTCGTATGCGATCAATGTAGAAGTCAAGTTGATGCACAAGAACATATTTTTTCCTACTATCAAAATCATACATATAGAACTCACACAATGTTTGATGTTATTAACTTAAAAAATGAATCGTAAGCGTATAAAGCCGTCATGTTTTGAAGTAATTTCGTGTTAATCTCAATTAAACGGTCACCGAACTCTTGAATTTACATATTGACAAAAGTGTTAAAAAGATTAAACATATAATAAATTGGTGAAATCGTACCTTTTGCTTTTGGATCTATAACCTTTCTCATTAATATAGTTTTCTGTCATGTCCAAAAGTGGATTACAAGAAATATAATTCTTAGAACGAAGGAAGTTCATGACAGGTTGACCTGGATGTCCAAGTCAAAAATGCAAAATATTAAAGTCTTTTAGCGGAAGCAAACCAAGTGGTTGCGGAGGTGTTGGGAGTGAGGGGGTAAACATTGCTTGTGATATTGTGACGGCTTAGGATGGTTCCATCCTAATTCAAAAGGATTAAATTAAATGAAGTATTTTGTCAATATTAAATTGGCAAACCGAAATAAGATTTATAATAACATTAGGATTAAAAAGAACAGTTTTATGGTTGTATGGTTTAGAGTAGGTAAGGGCGACTCAAACAGTTTAGATGCTTAATCGAACCAAAAGATTGAGGGCCTTTGCCAATATTTTGACGTACAATCCTAGTTAAGACGCCAAAATATAATGAAATTTACTAATAGGATTTTATATATGGCAATTTTTAGCTACCACAGTGCATTTAAAACACTTAAGGGTTATTTGGTTGGTAGAAATTTATTAGAATTAAAACTTAAATTGTTTCCTTAGTGTGTTTGCTTGGCCAGAAAGAGAAATTGGAATTTGATTTAATCCGAATCAAATCTCACACTTGTTGGAATTTAAATTCCTCTTATGTTATTGAATTCATAGGAATCTTTTCAAGTACCTTATATAACCCTTGCCTCAATAATTCGTTGCCGATTACGAACATACTAACCAACTCTTCCACCCTCTTCAACTGATACCAACCAATAAATTCGTTGCCGATTATGGACCCAACGCTGCGTATGGGTCCATACGCGACGTATAATTTTCCCAATTTTTTTCTGCAATATTTTTATGTATTGTGAAGGAAGTATACGCCACGTATGGGTTAGTACGTATAAAAATTTTTGTCGGCTTTATTTTGTACGTTAAGGTTGACACTTTGCGTATAAGTTATATTTTGTAACATATTAATCGATAATTTTAAATCTTAGTTAACAAATAAAACATATAAAACAAAACAAACATTAAATGATAATATAAATAAATAACGAAGTTTTTAAATACATAACAAAATAAAAGTACAATTAACAAAATAAAACTACGGTGAATCTGGGTAATATCGAGGCGGTGGCAAGTCTGGAGGATCAATACCAGCAGCACGGGCTCGTGCAATCTCAAGCTGAACGTGTCAATCCATAAGATCCTCATCTCGATCGAGGCGACGACCCTGATCCCGTAATCTCGTATTAATCTCCTGCATAAATGTCTCAATACGTGCAGGCACCCTTACATCTCTATAAATATACCGAGGGAACTGTGGCTGAGGAGGGGGCTGGTCGTGTGGCGGCTGAACATGCGGAATATGCTCCTGTTGCTGGTGTGGATGGTCATCGCCGACCTGCTGAACAGGTGCAGGATGCCAGATCTCACCGGGTCAAATAGAGAACCGTATGCCACCCGGAAACTGGCATATAATACGCATGCTGAATAACGTACGACTATCTAATCTCACCGGCTCGATCGGAGGGGATACGTCAGCAGCATGGCGAGGAAAATAACCAAGACAACGCGCAATCATCGTAATGTACGCGCCGCCATACACCGATCCTCGCTCTTGGCGATGATAATATGAAGCGTAATACTCAGCTAAACATCTCGCCAGGTTGCACCTGGTCCCCGTAAGCAAACAATATAGGTAAAAAAATAAGTCAGGAATGGTACATCACTCCCGACTCTTGCCACGTCCCGTGATGGATGTGGCGATCATCCGATGCAAGTAACGGATAAGAGGATCTCTAATGCCAGTGACCCTGCCCTTAGTCCTCTGAAACGGACCTCCGGCAATTTGAGGCCACCAATCTCTTAATCAGGTCTCCTCCATCTCAGTAATTCTCTCTATAAATAAAGGGGTAAAGGTCTCCGGCTCATAATAAAGTCCCGAGAGAACGGCAAACTGCTCAATCGACATCTGATGAAATCGTCCACATAGCCGAAACGAAATCTCAGATCGCTCATCGTCCTCCACCATCTCATCAGGACGAACATAAATAAAGGTGGATAAAACTCCACCGTCAGCTCTCGGTATGAAGGTAAGAACGCCAGCTCAAATAATCGACTCCATGGCGTATTATCTCCGATAATCCCAGCGAGTCTATCGCGCTCCCCAAGTTCGGCCATCACCTCCCAATCCACTGCCTTTTGATGACCGATCTTCATACGAATGAATTTTGAGCACTTTGCATGCTCAATAGTACCAGGCTCAAACTGTAGCCATGGATGATTGGCAATAACATCAACCTCAACCTCAACGTCAGAATCGGAAGACATATCTGCAAAAGAAAATAAAAAATTTTAAGACCTGCGTATAGGGTACCTATACGCCGCGTATAGACCTATACGCCGCGTATAGGTACCCACGTATGGGCTTTGTGTGTGTCGTATGGTACCTATACGCCGTGTATAGCCCTATATGCCGCGTATAGGTACCCACGTATGGGTCTTGTGTGTGTCGTATGGGTCCTATACGTCGCGTATAGCCCTATACGCCGCGTATAGGTACCCACGTATGGGTTTTCTTTAACCTATGAACTATACGCTGCGTATAGACCTATACACCGCGTATAGTTCCTCAAACAGTTTACAGATCTATTTTTTTAGCGCATAAAACATCAGTTTAATGTTTAAATTAGCGTACGATTAACATAACAAAGGTATAAGAACAATAATACATACCTGAACTAGTGAATGTAGAGAAATCAACAAACAATACGTGTAGTATCGATCTATACGAGAGAGTTTTTTGGTTTGAAAAAGTTTGGTAGGGTGAGTTTGTGAGGAGATGTCCCTTTAATGGGTCCGGGAGGCTATACGCCGCGTATGGGTCTATACGCGGTGTATAGGTTTTTTTTTAAATAAATTTATATAAGCTGGGGGATCTCGGTTAGCTTCTATTATTCTATTGTATGCCGAGATACGACTCCTATACATAATCTCCCATTCTGCAGCACGTACGTTTCGGTTAAGAATCCAAAGATTACTTAATGTAGGCATCAGATAATCTCCATCTAATTTAACGTGGACGAAATGATTATTGTTGACATGAACAATCGAAACGACATGATGAGGCATCATACTGTTCGGATCAGCCCATAAGGGGAAAATGTTTGACAACCGTTATTGCTTAATAGATGAAGAATAACACCAAACCTTTAAGCAATTACTATTCCCGTATACGGCATTATCATCCAATGTTCTTCTAGCGCAAGTTCCACATGTTGCCAATCTATTGTGTGACGCAATTCATTATACTGTCCGGCGTACAAAGTATCGAAAACTTCTCTGTAACTCAATTCATATGTGTCCAACTCCTCTAAAAGTTGTTGATGCACATACATCCATTTATTTTCATTAAACCCCAACCCTAAAGCTATAGATCGAAAACCACAATTACCATCGGGTCGAACTTCTCGTATACGTGAAATATACTGATGAAAGATTGAAGGAATCCAATTTTTTAACCTGTTTATATTGTGTAATTTCTGATCTCCGACAATCGATGAAAAGTCATTGGTACTTTGTGACACCTTAGACGATGTGGAACGACTACGTTATATGACAGGCTTCTGAGACTATACTGCTGAAGTTGTTCTTCCGGTAAATGAGCTATGTCTTGGTATGTCACACGTACTATGTTGAGTGTCTAGCTTTTGCTGTTGAACCTTTAACGTTGGACGACCACGAATATCTGTTTGAATAACAGGTGGTTTTTTGTTATTTTTCCATGGATACAGATTTTTTTTTTATTTTTTCCACCAAACTAAATTTTACAGGAGCGAGTTGTGTCATTATTTGTTGTTTCACCCATTCCATTTCTTTTTCAACATCGACTTCTTCATTCTCCATAAATGATGGTTTAATTGTATCAAGCTTCGTCCAAAACACGTCAATTGCATCTAATGGGATTTTAGTGCCTGCATTATAAATTATATATCTATATAAAATCATTACTGTAACAAAAAATGATAAATATGAAACGACTATTACCAGAATGTTCATATTTTTCCAGCCGACAAGCACAAGGCAACCCACAACTAGTGAAAAGTTGACAACCACACGTTGTATTTGCTGAGCGCATCACATGCAATTTAGTGTTTTCGGCAACTAATAAATCAAGAACTTTGTGTGACACTTTGCATCGTAGGTAATCAAACAACGGGAGATTATGATGACACATAATTTTAATTTTGTATGTAATGAAAAACTTACTTTCTCGCTTTGCTTCAACTAGTTGTTCGTACAGCACCGATGGAACCCGACTAGCACCGATGGAACCCGAGTTAGTTGAAACGATTTTTTAAGTATGCAATTCAAATATATGTATATATGTATGCAAATACTTAATGAAATAAGAATCAAATGTTTACCGAGTAATTATGTGACAGAAGACAATGTTGAACCACATAACGCTAATTTCCTTCAGTTAAGATCAAACGTTTCCTTCGTAACAAACGAAATATGAACGCATTCGTTTGATATTCGATGCGTTTATATATCATCGAAAGAATCTAAAGTCGCGTCAGTATAATTCGAAATAAAGCCTATACGCCGTGTATGGGTCCATACGCGGCGTATAGGCTTTAGTCAAATCAGTCATTCAGCGGGCCTATACGCCGCGTATAGGCCCATACGCGGCGTATAGACCTGGGTCGTATGGGTGTGGGACGCATCTCCACCTACACCTATACGCTGCGTATGGATCCATACGCAGCGTATAGTAGTCGGTGGAGATGCGTCCCACACCATACGACCCAGGCCTATACGCCACGTATGGGCCCATATGCGGCGTATAGGCCCGCTGAATGACTGATTTGACTTCACCAGTTTTGTCTTCTGAAAAGCCTATACGCCGCGTATGGGTCCATACGCGGCGTATAGACTCACTGATGTGACGTGAAATTCTTAACATTTATGAGGGGGACCTATACGCCGCGTATGGACCCATACGCAGCGTATAGGTGGGTGTCGATTTAAATTTGGGGTGTCTCTTTATTAGGACCCTAAATTTATCCTTTTTGTATTTTTATATTATAATTCATAACAAATTTATCTCATTTACTTGCAATTCGTTTGAAAGACAATAAGCTAAAACCAACCGAATCAGATGAACATTAAAGGTTAAATGTGAAGTAAAGCAGACCAAAGACCATGGGCGGAACTACTAAGGGGAGGGGGATCAAATGATACCATTCTTTTTTTCGTTACAAGTATAATGTATTATACATAAATTACAAATGACACCAGTCTTTCTTTACAAATGACACTTATGTTTGTTGAGAAAAAATTATGACCTCATTGCCTATTATGTTTTTCAAAAGGTTATATACATCTTTTTATAGATTAAAAAATGTTATTAAAAAGTTTTATAAATAATTAAATAAATATTCTTATGATCTTGTGTTAGTTAGAATTTTAAAAACTTAAATAAGACTTTTTGTTAATGGGCCTCTCTTATTTTCATTGGATACTAAAAAACCCAATCAACCAATTCTTAAATAAATTTATGAACTAAGAAGCCAGCTAATTAGTTCAATAAAATTCGTTTGTGTTGGAGCTGTACAAGATAGTCTATATTATCAATACAGTCAAAGTCAATAAAAGTCAACGTTACGATCAAAGTCAACACAAAAGTCAAACCCGACACGTTCGAGATGAAGAACCGAGACAAAACTTTGAAGATTTAGATGACTAGGAGTTATATTGTAATAAATATATTTTGTGTGAACAAAATATATTTTATCTTGTTTTAGTCATTTTTATGCTTAATATGTAATTTCCATTAATTAGCCTAAGTCTAGGGGGTTAAGTGCAATTAGTGAATATTAGTCTAGACTATAAATAGGTTAATTGTCATTAGGATTTGTTAATGGTTGTATGACCAATAGATTGAGGGATTATTTGTAAACACATATTTTGCAATCTAATTGAAGATCAAAGAGGTTTTGATTGTGATTATCATATTTTGATCTAATTCTTCATGATTTGATTCATGTTTGTTCATCCTAAAGTTACATTTGGTATCAGAGCCATTTTAGATCAAATTCATTGAAGATTTGAAGATTTTTAGAGAGAGAAATTGGGGTTTTTTGTTCAATATCAATATTTTATCAATTCCGGATCAAATTTGAGTGTATTTGATATGGAATTTGATTGAATATTGCTTGTTATTGGTTGGGAAAGCTCTGTTAATCATCAGATCTCAAATCATTAAGATTTAGGCGATTTCAGATTGATTTCATGTTGAAAAAGTCTTCCAGATTCATCCAGCGAAACTACATATTCATCCAGCGAAACTGCATTCTCTTTTAGCGAAACTACAAGTGTTTTACACTTTGTAGTTAGTTTCTGCATCTCAGCAAAAGTAGGGATCTTGAACGAAAGTTCAACAGTGCTTGTGTGCTATTTAAAGCGAAATTGCTGTCGAAAGTATCATTGAACGAAAGTTCAAGCTTGTTTCGTGCGAAATTGCCGGCGAATCTAAGCAGTCTCAATCATTTGGTTAGCGAAACTACTGCCGAAATTGCCAGCGAAACTACTGTCGGCTCAGCAAAACTAGAGTTCACAGCGAAACTAGCTCTGCGAAACTATAATTTCGGCGAAACTATTATTTCTTCAGCGATATTCGAATGTTAAACATGACTTTTTTCCTTTAGTTGGGATTAATTGAGTTCATCCCGATAAGGAAATTTTAATCGATTTTGCAAGATTTATAAAAAAAAAACAAGCTGACCTGCCAGCTTGACCCCAATTGCTAAGATTGTCTAGCGTGACATTTAAAAAATAATATTATTTCCGGAGGAGAATTATTTTACAAATTTTGGGAAAAATATTTTTGGAGGGGTTAATTGCAATTAAAAAAAATAAAAATAAAAAATGGCCTTTGCAGAACTGTTTAAATCCTTCTAATCTGATAATCTAACAATTGCATAATGTCGCTTTGATAACTTTGCAGCTTTAAAGAATGAAAGGATGTCCGATTTTCTTAATCGTTTTCTGTTGGTGGCAAACAATTTGAAGAAGTTTGATGCCTAATTGGGAAATCATGAACAAGTTCTAAGATTGATTGATTCCCTCCCATCAGAATGGAGCTCACATGGCAAGTCGATTAAACGAGATAGAGGCTTTCGGGATTACAAACTAATGGAGGTGATCAACAAACTTAAAGGGATTGAGTTGGATATCAAACGTCGTGAGTACTATGAAACGACATATCTAACTCCAAAGATCACTTCAAACTCCAAAGATAAACCAAAAGAGAGATCAGATTCTAGCACCAATTCCGAAGGTTTACCAAAACCTGGAACTGAAGAGGTACAAGAGGAGCTTAAGCAAACATCAATGGGTAAAGGTAGAGCTGAGTTGAATGATGCAGTTTGTGATGCTGATAAGGAAGAGGAATGGAATTGAAATACTAGAGATTGCAACTGCGAGAAGACTTTTACTGCTGAAAGAGCCATCTTAGATCTTCCATAAGAGACAATTCAGGATATGTGTTCTTCTGCTTGCAAAATTCGTTTATTTGGTGTGTATAAAGCTAATAGGTAACCACCATAAACCCAGAACTTAAAAAGAATGAAGCAAAGTATTTCATAAAATTAAATAAAGCTTTAAAAGAAAATGATCATTTAAAACAAACTCTTCTTGAAAAAAATGTTGAAATTAATCTTTTAAACGAAAGAGTCACCTTGGCTGAATTTGAAACAAGCAAGCTTACAACAAAGCTTGATAGATGGACCATATCCGCAATGAAACAGGAAGAGCTACTGTGTAAATAGAGGGGAGCTAGGATTAAAACGGGAGTGGGTTGCGGTGAAAATCCATACGGCAAGTCGATTAAACGAGATAGAGGCTTTCAGGATTACAAACTAATGGAGGTGATCAACAAACTTAAAGAGATGGAGTTGGATATCAAACGTCATGAGTACTATGCCTCCTCCTAGCACTCATTGTTACTCTCCTATGCCTCAACCTCATCCATCTAATGATTTGATTGAAGCTGCAGAAACTAATAGTTTAAATGCAGGTTTAAGCAGCGTTAATCTTAAAGAGGTTAGAGATATGCAGGATTCTCCTATAGGTTTGGGATTCCTCAGGCAGGGGTCTAATAAGATTAATGACGATTCCACCTCTGGTGTTCCAAAACCAATATCAGTTACTTCTCCAACCTTCTTCAACAAATTCAAAACAGGTAACATTCCTTCGTTTGTTCCTATCAGGTTTGTCAAAGAAGGAACAGTTGTTGAATCGTTAGGCAATCAGAATTCTATAACCGAAGCCGACATAATAAGAGGTGTCAATCAAGATCCTTTGGAAGCTGATCTGTGTATACGAGACTGGATAAGCTAAGATGATGAATCAAACATAGAGGAGGGTGTTGGTTCCTCACAGATCAAGATATCTCCTGACATTGTTAAGTCTCAAAAGCTTCCAAAAGCTTAATCAAGACCAATACGGATATCTACTCCAATAGCAAAACAACCCAGTTAATCAGTGAAGATCTCATTCACTGTTCAGCACAGCAAACACCAAAACAAGCAAGAATCTGCTACAAGCTCAAAGCAATTATCATCCCCACCTTCACAACACGGGACTACAAAGAATCAAAAGCCTTTCAAGGCTTGTTTTGAGTGTGGAAAAGAAGGTCATATGGTAAAGAAATGCCCTCAAAGACTTGCTTCGAATAGTAAAGGCAAACCAAATTGCTTCTCCGGATGTAAGTCTACAAATAATGTTCTAGTCGGTAAAGGCAACACGGGTTGCTTCTCTGATCAAGAGGTAAAAATCACACATCTTTGAATGGTTGGATAAAAAACCCCCCATCCAAACCTTCTCATGTGAAGCCGGTTTCACATAATTCAAAGATGAAAATGAGCAAATGTTCAAAACCAAATTCTTTTCCTTCCGGTCTTAAACAGAAAATAATTTCCAAATTTAATTCATTCAAATCCAAATTAATTGAATCAAAACAAATTTGGCAAATTAAAAAGAAGGATACAGCAATCCCCGATTGTTTAAACGGTTGTGTGCCGAAGCAGGTTTCTTATATTGATGAAAAAGGAACTTCCAGGACTACGATGGCTTGGGTTCCCCTTTCTAACTAATTTGTTAATGAGTGCAGGAACAATTTAGGAGGACTGTTAGTAATCCGGTTTACTGACAGAGATTGTTTCTAATTCAAATTTGAGGCGGAACAAACAGGTTAAGGTCATGGTATTTTATCCACAATCTGGATTTTTATCTGCACAATCACAGTTCTCAATTCATAGTCACTACATATTTCTTGATCATTCATTTCTTATCTTGTTATCAGTATAATTTGGAAGATCTTCTTTGGTAAATTTCTATTTTTGCATAGTTTTATAAAAAAAATATATAAAAAATATAAAAAAATATAAAAAAATATACAAAAAAAACATGGGGTTTGCAAAAATAAAATTTAGGGGGAGAGTATAATAAGACTCAATAAAAATAATAAAAAGAGAACTGGGAACTTGATCAAGATGACTGAGAAATGATTGTATACCTTCTAGAAATTTCTTGGTTTTTGCATGACTTGCGTTTATAAAATGAGAAATGATAGTAACTGATGCTGTTATCTGATTCACGTCTTATTTTTAATTGCAAAAAATAGAAAAACAAACAGATTCTTTAATGATATGCTTGGTAGACTCAGCCTGAAGAATAAAGTAGACAGCAACATAATGATTTAAATTAAAACATCATGCTTAAGGATGTCTGGATTTACGCAATCATTTTGGCCTACACGAAAACTGAGTCCCGACAAAAATTGGATTGAGAATTTATCTTTCACCCACCATGATACAAATCATATAAGCCATATCTTTGAGCCATGATAGGTGTATTTATGTGTCTTGTGTTTGTGCTAATCTCCTCTGCTGTACGGAAGTACTGACCTTGAGTGATGATCTCCATTGTTGTACGATAGTACTGACCTGGAGCTCTCATCGGCACATGATTAAATGGTCATCTCCTTTGTTATACGTGAGTATAGACCTGGAGCTCTCACCATTTTGGTCTAAGTAGTGTCAAATCATCTAAACGATGAATCAGAATGCAATATTCTATCGATAATCACTTGCACACTAATGCACAAGCCTTGCTCTGAAAAGATCGTTACAAAATTCAAGAAATTCTAAGGTTGGGTGAGGGTTTTTGCCAAATGATTGTGGGGTCCTAGCATTCTGAAGCATTTAATCGAACCTTAACGAATCATCTGCTGCTTGTTGAAAAGATAGGGCATGAGTTTAAGTGGACAAACATATCAGCAATCGTTATTGATCTGTTTGAAAATTTCAAAATCATTCATAGGCTATGATTAGATTTAGTTATTAGTGTGATCTCATTGCTTGTCTATGTTTAAATTCATCTTTGTGCTAAAGTATATCTTGAGGATGTGATCTCATGATCGATTCAGTTCTCGGTTATAATATATATATATATATATATATATAATAGATAAAAAAAATTATATTAAATATATATAATAAAAAAATAAAAAAATATAACAAAATTTCATTTCAATATTCATTTATGTCTTCCATATTATGCTGTTATATTTTATCATTTTTTCATGCATTTCACAGAAATTGTGCACAAACGAACACGGGTTCGCTTGTTTTCAAACACAGATAAACACGGGTTTATTTAGTTAAAATGAAATGATCTAATTAGAAATGTCGAGATTGTGTTTGTGAATGTGTTTCAGATTTTTTTGCTGTAAGTGATGGCCGATCATCAGTTGAGCAGTGTACCTGATCAGAGAACCTGTTCCTCAAGTTTGCAGAAGATACCGAGCTAGGAATCCTCCTCCTACATCTTCTGAAGCACTCAAGATTAGAGATTCGGGAAAGCTGTTCCAATATCTTCACAAAGGTTGCACTAAAAAAGGGGGAGCTTATGAAATGAATAATTTTTCTCATCAGAATCAGAAAGCTTCAATTTGAAGATTTTTCTCTTGTTAATTTCTTGGTGCTGATTTCGTTTGAAGACGTTGATAATGATAGACTAAGGGGGAGTATTGTTGGAGCTGTACAAGATAGTCTATATTATCATCACAGTCAAAGTCAATAAAAGTCATCGTCACGGTCAAAGTCAACACAAAAGTCAAACCCGACACGTTCGAGATGAAGAACCGAGACGAAACTTTGAAGATTTAGATGACTAGGAGTTTTATTGTAATAAATATATTTTGTGTAAACAAAATATATTTTATCTTGTTTTAGTCATTTTTATGCTTAATATGTAATTTCCATTAATTAGCCTAAGTCTAGGGGGTTAAGTGCAATTAGTGAATATTAGTCTAGACTATAAATAGGTTAATTGTCATTAGGTTTTGTTAGTGGTTGTATGACCAATAGATTGAGGGATTATTTGTAAACACATATTTTGCAATCTAATTGAAGATCAAAGGGGTTTGATTGTGATTATCATATTTTGATCTAATTCTTTGTGATATGATTCAAGTTTGTTCATCCTGGAGTTACAATGGTTGTAAGTTACCTTTTCAAAGCAGTTATTACATAGAAATATCATTGTGCTTGAGGTTATTGATTGTTATCATGTTCATTGTCTTATTTTGAATGAGTTCTTATTGTGATCAATCTTCTTTGGTCATGTCGTTTATTGTGTTTGTTGGATATTGAACGATTCTTCATATCATTTGCACTGTAATACGATCAAATGGACCAACAGCTTGTTATTTAAACATCTTTTCCTATCCATCAATTTTTTGCTCCCTTCCCTTGCATCATGATGCTTTTGTATGTTTCTCTTCAATGGTATGCTTGATTTTAGTGTGGTAAAAATTATTTAACCTAGCAAGTGGATCGAAGAATCAAGCACCAATGTGAAAAAATGGTAGTTTTTCTCCTTGTTTCTTGTCATTTAACCTTGCAAGAATGAATGTTATAACAATAAATAGATTTGTTTATGTAGAAAAGTATATACGTTTTATGTTAATTTTATGTTTAGTCATACTTGAAAGTACGTTGAAACTTTAGTTAATTTAGCTATAAAATATTAATTGTAATTGTTTTTTAAATATGAATTTAGGGTTTATGTAATGATTTTTTTAAAGGAAGCCAATAGAGTTTGATTCTCCATCTTCAAGTAGTATGAAAATGGATTTGGATGATATTCCATGGGATGCTTCTAAAAGAAAACCGATTTCATCTTATCATCCTAATAAAAAAGATAAAATTAGATGAGCATATTTTGCTTGAGGTCCATGTCAACCAAAAAGCCATAATTTTCCACAACGATTGATTGCGGGAATTATGTCACACCCCCGCTAAAAGCGGAAACACGGGGATGTAACGAGACCGGGATCGTCATAACACATGGTAAACGATAGAGAGCAATATAAATAAATGATGACATGCATGCCATGACGACACCCGACAACAAGGGGACTTGTGTCGTGTTTAGTCAATGTTCACGACAACATAGCCATAAGCAACATGATAATGATAACACAATATCACATATGATGAAAATGTAAATGTTAATTCCCACAACCCGGGAACAAGTTTTCCAAAAGTTGATAATTGTTTACATGCGATAACATTGTTCAAAAAGATTGTTTTAACAAAACATGAGCTAAGTCCCAAATATGCATCCTAGGGTCTCCACTAAGGCAGCACACCTAGATTCCTGGACTTGCATGATCACCTGAAAAGATATGCTTAAAACGGTCAACAAAATTGTTGGTGAGCTCGCAGGTTTATGTAATAAAAATGTAAGTGATGCTGTAATAGATAAGCGCGTCGGAATACCGTGAATACAATTATTACACAAGTAAATATCACATGACATGAGCTTTGCAACCAAACCTAGCGACGTACACAAAGAAATTGTCGGCATATATTCACCCAAGGGCCCGTTCCTAGCCACTGATGGTACCAACTAGTATACCATCGAACGAGGGTGGGGGTGTCAACCCAGTAGTACTACCAATACCTAACCGTCGGTTCCCACACTGGAATTAAATAGTTGCAAAGATAGAACCACACAGCAGACCCAAGCATGTATCAAATAGTACTTGCAATACAGTATCACGTTGATTCCTTGTATGTAAAATGTATGTAAGCTGTACAGCATAGAAATTGTGTAAGCACACTTTTCCCCCAATTTGTAAATGATTGAAATATTGTATAAGCGTAAAAAGGGGCCACGAAACTCACTTGTTTGGTGGTAAGTATGTATGAGCGATGTATCCCAAATGTTGAATGCAAATAAACAGTCAAACACCCATTGACAGTTATTGTATAGCATCAATGATATGATATATGTATAAGCGCGCAATAATGATGGGTCGGTTCGGGTCGTAACGGATGGGTCGCGTACAACACACACAGACTGACACACGTACTAGATCTTATGTAGATCCAAGTACAAGACATTGTTGCCACTAATGATGACGTTTAAGTAAAAGTCTCGTTGTTTAATGAAGAAGCATTAAATATGTGTCAATAGGTATAAGTCGATTTGATCGTTGTAAAGCGTTAGTTAAATTTGCTCAAAATAGTTTCTGTGCCCTTTCTCGCGTTGACTCTAATATTTGTGGCCAAACAATGGCATAATTGTGTTAGTGTTACCTCGACACCACACGACGTACTCACGCCACGCACAAGGGGTCAAACACAACAAATTTCAGTCGCATATCAAGGTTAGACGCACGACTCAACCTCCATTCGTGCGAATCAACCCTCAATCGTGCGAATCAGCTTCATTCGTACGATTGAGCCTTCATCGTATGATTGGCCTTCAGTCGTACCACACAACACCCAATCGCACGACTCAACTTCCATGCGCACGAATCAACCTTCAATCGTGCGAATTAGCTACTTTCGTACGACTGAACCTTCATTCGTGCGATTGGACTCCAGTCGTGCGAATCACATTCATTCGCACACATTCAGTCGGTCACCTGACTCAATCGCATACACTCAGTCGCACGCATGACTCAATCGCACACAGACACTCAGTCGCACAACTCAGTCGCACGACATGCCTAGTCGCACAACTCAGTCGCCCGATTGACTCAGACGCATGATCCAGTCGCACGACCCACTCAGTCGCACGGCTCAATCGCATAGATGACCCAGTCGCCTGATCTGCAGAATCGCGACTGTGGTCGGGAGGAGCAGCCCCCGAGCTGCTCTAAACACGGGTTTTACACCACAAGGACCTCCAGAAACACTCAACAAACATACACAAGCATGAAACACAAGCAAAGAGACCTCACACGCACCCATACGACCTTGTGTGTTCGGGTTGAACCCAAACACCCGAAACCCTAGTTTGGACAGCCGTGAAAAGGCTCAAAAATGGACAACCATAGACAACTACCTGCTAAGGAGGGGTAGTCTATGCTGTAGACGGTGACAAGACGAAGAAAACGAGACCTCTCGGGTCGGATTTGGTGCTAAGATGGTGTTTTTGTGTGTGAAGAGGAGATGAAGATGAAGAAGATGGTGAAATGTGGATTAGGGCTGGTAAAGGGGTATTTATACCCAGCCCAAATTTGCAAAATTACAAGTTTAGTCCCTGCACTTAACCCCCGAGTTTTACCAAATTTTGTTCGGTTGAAAAACGACTTCGTTAGGTGTTTTATATTAATTGTAAAAGTATATTTAATGTTGTCATGACTTAAGAAATGGTTATATTAAAACATTTATTATATTTATAAAATGATATATTTAACGTTTTCAAAAATGAAAGTTTTAAAGGTCTTTTTAAGGTTCACACACGGTTTTTAACGAATGCACACACAACGATAATATTGCACACATGATATCCACATAAAGAGTCAAATAAAGATGAGGAATGACCAAATATAGAATAGATGACGGACCTTAAAGTGACGGATGTCACAGTATCCCCCAGTTGAGAGAATTTCGTCCCAAATTCAGCTGGAGTTAGGTCCAAGAGTGTCATCCTCGAAAAGATGTGGATATTTGAGTTTCATCTGATCTTCACGTTCCCATGTAAACTCTGGCCCTCGTTTTGAATTCCACCTTACGTGAACAATAGGTATCCTACTGCGCTTCAGTTGCTTGACTTTCGATCCATGATCTCAATGGGTTCTTCAACAAAATGAAGCTTGTCGTCAATCTTGATTTCCTCGATTGGCACGTGAAGGGATTCATCGGCCAAACATTTCTTGAGGTTGGACACGACCGCTAAGCTCTTGTGGCAACCTTAATCGGTAAGCCACTGGACCGATCCTTTCAGTGATCTCAAATGGTCCAACGTATCTTGGGGCTAACTTCCCTTTCTTTCCGAATCGAACGACTCCTTTCCAAGGGGAAACTTTGAGTAACACACGATCCCCAACATTGAATTCTAGAGGCTTCCGACGATTGTCGGCATAGCTCTTTTGACGATCTCGCGCGGCTTTGAGTCGATCTTTGATTTGGAAAATCTTGTCTGTTGTCTCTTGGATGATCTCTGGGCCTGTCTGCTGACTTTCACCAATTTCGGCCCAACAAACGGGAGATCTGCATTTCCTTCCATACAACGCTTCAAATGGAGCGCATCCAATGCTTGTATGGTAGCTGTTGTTGTAGGAGAACTCAATCAATGGTAAATGAGCATCCCAGCTACCTCTAAAATCGATTACACACGCTCTCAACATGTCTTCTAGCGTCTGTATAGTGCGTTCACTTTGGCCATCTGTTTGAGGGTGATAGGCTGTACTCATGTCTAACCGAGTGCCCATCGCTTTCTGTAGTGTCTGCCAAAAACGTGAAGTGAATCGCTATCACGGTCGGATATGATTGACACCGGCACCCCGTGCCGTGTCACGACCTCTTTGATGTACAATCTCACCAACTTATCCATCTTATAATCTTCTCGGATAGGCAAGAAATGTGCTGACTTCGTCATTCGATCAATAATGACCCATATCGAGTCATGACTGCTGCTTGTTCTAGGGAGTTTGGTAATGAAATCCATAGCTATGTTCTCCCATTTCCACTCGGGAATTTCAGGTTGCTGTAATAATCCCATGGTTTCTGATGTTCAGCTTTGACTTTCGAACACGTCAAGCATTGGCTGACGTATAAGGCAATGTCTTTCTTCATGCCTGGCCACCAGTATAGATCCTTAAGATCATGATACATCTTGTCTGCACCAGGATGAATAGAATATTGCGTCTTGTGGGCTTCATCCATGACTAAGGTTCGAACACCTCCCCATTTGGGTACCCATATGCGATCCATGAAGTACTGAATACCGTCATCCTTGCGAATCATCTGTTTATCTAACCCCCGGAACTCTTCTCCCGCAAGGTTTTCTTCTTTCAATGCCTCACTTTGTGCAATTTGGATCTGAGCTTTCAAGTTGGTTTGAATGGTCAATCCCAACGCTCGTGCACGCAGTGGTTTCACACGTTCTTTACGGCTTAAGGCATCAGCCACCACGTTAGCTTTCCCCGGATGATACCGGATTTCACAGTCGTAGTCGCTAAGAAGCTCTACCCAACGTCGTTGGCGCATGTTGAGTTCCTTCTGATCCAGAATATGTTGAAGGCTCTTATGATCGGTGAAGATGATGCATTTGGTTCCATATAGATAATGCCTCCAAATCTTGAGTGCAAATACTACAGCGCCCAACTCAAGATCATGAGTGGTGTAGTTCTTTTCGTGCACTTTAAGTTGTCGCGAAGCGTAGGCAATCACCTTGTCCTTCTGCATTAGTACACATCCCAATCCTGATGTGACGCATCGCAGTAAACCACAAAATCATCTGTTCCGTCTGGGAGAGACAGTATAGGCGCGTTGCACAACTTCTCTTTCAACGTTTGGAACGCTTGCTCTTGTGCATATCCCCAGTCAAACTTCTTGTCTTTCTGAGTAAGCAGGGTCAACGGTTGCGCGATCTTTGAGAAATTCGCGATGAAGCGACGATAATAACCGGCCAATCCTAAGAATTGCCGTATCTCTGATGGTGTCTGGGGCGTATCCCACTTCTTCACCGCTTCGATCTTGCCGGGATCTACGTGAATCCCGTCCTCATTAACCACATGACCCAAAAACTTCACTTCCCGCAACCAAAACTCGCACTTTGAGAATTTGGCGAAAAGTTTCTCTTCTCGTAGTAGCTCCAGAATTGCCCGAAGATGTTCTACATGATCCTCTTTTGATCGGGAGTAGATAAGTATATCGTCTATGAACACGATCACGAACTTATCCAAGTAAGGTTTGCACACCCGATTCATTAGATCCATGAACACAGCTGGTGCGTTAGTCAATCCGAACGGCATGACCAAGAACTCATAGTGCCCATAACGAGTCCTGAACGCAGTCTTCGGTATGTCGTCCTCGAAAACCCTTAGCTGATGATAACCAGAACGAAGATCGATCTTTGAAAAATACGAAGCTCCTTGCAGCTGATCAAAAAATCGTCGATCCTGGGGAGAGGATATCGGTTCTTTACCGTTAACTTGTTCAGTTCACGGTAATCGATGCACATACGGAACGATCCATCCTTCTTCTTGACAAATAGTACCGGCGCTCCCCACGGTGAATGACTTGGTCGAATAAACCCTTCTCCAGTAGTTCCTGTAATTGACTAGACAACTCTTGCATCTCGGATGGCGCTAGTCGATATGGCGTTTTCGCTACCGGTGTAGCTCCAGGAACCAACTCAATACGGAATTCCACCTGTCGTGGAGGAGGTAAACCAGACAAGTCATCTGGAAATACTTCTGGGTAATCCCGTACCACTGGAATATCCACCAGTTTCCTTTCCTCGTCTTTCTTTTCAACCACATGAGCCAGAAAAGCGTAGCACTGCTTTCGTAGACTCTGGCGTGCTTTCATGCAGGAAATAAGCTTTAAACTCTTACCCGGTCGTTCTCCCTGAACCTTGAGTACTTCCCCGTTTGGCATAGGGATACGTACCACCTTGTCTCGACAGACAATCTCTGCTCCATTCTGCGACAACCAATCCATACCCACAATCACGTCGAAGCTCCCTAACTCGAAGGGTATCAAATCTATCTCAAAGGTATGATCCTCCAGCGTCAACGAACACTTCCTAATAATCTCATCGGCCTGAGCAACCCTACCATTGGCCATTTCTACAGAGTAGCTAGTTTCTAGCCTACTAGGACTCAAATCAAGTAATTGCACAAACTCAGAAGATATGAAACTATTGTCTGCTCCAGTATCAAATAATATAGATGCGAAGTGATGATTGAGTAAGTGCGTACCCGTGACAACATTCGGGTCCTGACGAGCATCATTAGCTCCAATGACGAATGCACGTCCCCGAGCTGCATTTCCCTGAGTAGCCGGGCCTTGATTCCCAGCGATAGCCAACACCTGCTGCTGGTTGTTCCCCTGTTGACCCGGTGCCCGATTCAGCCTGGGGCACATATTCCTGTAGTGATCGGGGCTCCCACACTCAAAGCAAGCCCTTGCATTCCCGGCGGGGTTAACCGCGTTGACGGGTGCTACAAGATTCGGTGCAGTTCTGCAATCTCTTGCCAAATGACCCGGGCGCCTACAGTTAGCGCACACCCGGCACTGCGTCCCTGGGGGATGATGATAATTGCACCTGTCACATTTGGGGTGCGGCCCCACATACTCTCTTCTGGCCTGAGACACGGCCACAAAATTCCTGGTCGGCTTAGACCTCTTCTCAAATTTTCCGGCACTCGACCGGCTCGATTCCCCAAATCTTTCCTCTTCTCGGCCCCTCGGCCCAAAACCCCTGTTCTAACCATCTCATCAGTCAAAGCGCCAGCTTTCAGAATTGCGCTCTGAATAGTAGGAGGAGCGGCTGCTGTGACCATAGCTCTAATTTGAGGCGCGAGTCCCCAAATGTACCTTTCAATCCTCTTTGATTCCGGCGTAACTAGATGCGGAACCAATCTTGCCAGCTCATGAAAACGATCAGTATAAGCTGCATGCCCTGCCCCCACCATAGCATGATTCCAGAACTCATGCTCCAGTTTCTGCATCTCGTTGAGAGGGCAGTATTCCTCGGTGATCAAGGCTTTGAACTCGTCCCACGACATTTGCATCGCAGACTCTCTTCCTCGTGCTTGAATCTGGGTGTTCCACCAGGTTAGGGCTTTACCCTGTAGAGAACAAGTAGCATACTTGATCCTCTGGCTGTCGAGGCACTCACTGATGTCGATCACTGCCTCCATCTTTTCCAACCACCTGGTTAGGGCTATCGCCCCACCTTTCCCATCGAATTCCCTTGGCTTACAAGCCACGAACTCCTTGTACGAACATCCCCGACGAGCATTAACCACCCCAGTTTCAATACCGGCAGTACCACCATTCCCGGTTTCCTGGTTGCTCTCGTTTCCAGTCGGGTTTCCGTTTCCCGTTTCAGTTTCTATCCCACCTTGGGCTCCCTCATCGTTGCCACCATCCCCGTGAGGGTGGTGTTGTTGGAGTGCGTCGCTCACTTGGGCCACGATAGTAGGAATCAGTGCGGCCAATTGCTGAGCGATCAGGGCTGCCATGTCGGCGTTCCCTGTCCTTGACTGTTACTGGCAGGAGCATCGTTTGCTCTTGGTGCTCTGCCTCTGCCTCGGCCTCTGCCCCTTGGGGCTTCACTCCCGCCACTACTGCTACGGGTGACTCTTCGAGGCGGCATGTTCTAATCATAAAAGAGGTAACATATCAGCTTTAGTCACCATAAGATACAAATGTATTCCACTTATCAAATTCCAATGTTCATGTTCCGGTCAGCCAGACCACCATGCAGCCCATTTCAAGCATATTCTCGGTATACCGGTGATGTTTATATATAGGGTTCCCCGCAGCGTTCCCACCACACCCACGATGTACCGAGAATGATGCCCGATCCGGTTACATGACATCCGACTTTCCTTTACATCATATCCATCAAGTCCATGTATTTCATGTCAATATCATGCTTATTGTCATCTCATATCACAACAGTTGTAAGTCCATGTATACAATCACGTTTAGTCTAGCGGAGGTTGTCTATTTCCTTCCTCTTTCGAGGTTTCAGACATATTCCTCCTCAGAGTTAATCTCAATGTCCAAGGTCAAGCGCAATAACATGATCTGTGATGATCTCTTCGGGTTTAATACCCGGATCTGATAAACTAACTCGGCGCGCAGAGGGAACGGAAGATCCAATAGAAGCACCCTCATAAAAGAGTGAGCACAAGGGCTCTCTCATAGGGTAGAAAGATCACATAACAAATAGATGAACAATCAAGCAGCGAGGAACACATACACGAGATATAATATGCATACAGAGTCCTAGCATGCAAATCTACATGAAGGTTCCTAGGTTATAGTCTAGGTCAAGCGTATTGCCTAATTCTCTATAACCAATGGCTCTGATACCAATCTGTCACACCCCCGCTAAAAGCGGAAACACGGGGATGTAACGAGACTGGGATCGTCATAACACATGGTAAACGATAGAGAGCAATATAAATAAATGATGACATGCGTGTCATGACGACACCCGACAACAAGGGGACTTGTGTCGTGTTTAGTCAATGTTCACGACAACATAGCCATAAGCAACATGATAATGATAACACATATTCACATATGATGAAAATGTAAATGTTAATTCCCACAACCCGGGAACAAGTTTTCCAAAAGTTGATAATTGTTTACATGCGATAACATTGTTCAAAAAGATTGTTTTAACAAAACATGAGCTAAGTCCCAAATATGCATCCTAGGGTCTCCACTAAGGCAGCACACCTAGATTCCTGGACTTGCATGATCACCTGAAAAGATATGCTTAAAACGGTCAACAAAATTGTTGGTGAGCTCGCAGGTTTATGTAATAAAAATGTAAGTGATGCTGTAATAGATAAGCGCGTCGGAATACCGTGAATACAGTTATTACACAAGTAAATATCACATGACATGAGCTTTGCAACCAAACCTAGCGACGTACCCAAAGAAATTGTCGGCATATATTCACCCAAGGGCCCGTTCCTGGCCACTGATGGTACCAACTAGTATACCATCGAACGAGGGTGGGGGTGTCAACCCAGTAGTACTACCAATACCTAACCGTCGGTTCCCACACTGGAATTAAATAGTTGCAAAGATAGAACCACACAGCAGACCCAAGCATGTATCAAATAGTACTTGCAACACAGTATCACGTTGATTCCTTGTATGTAAAATGTATGTAAGTTGTACAGCATAAAAATTGTGTAAGCACACTTTTCCCCCAATTTGTAAATGATTGAAATATTGTATAAGCGTAAAAAGGGGCCACGAAACTCACTTGTTTGGTGGTAAGTATGTATGAGCGATGTATCCCAAATGTTGAATGCAAATAAACAGTCAAACACCCATTGACAGTTATTGTATAGCATCAATGATATGATATATGTATAAGCGCGCAATAATGATGGGTCGGTTCGGGTCGTATCGGATGGGTCGCGTACAACACACACAGACTGACACACGTACTAGATCTTATGTAGATCCAAGTACAAGACATTGTTGCCACTAATGATGACGTTTAAGTAAAAGTCTCGTTGTTTATTGAAGAAGCATTAATATGTGTCAATAGTTATAAGTCGATTTGATCGTTGTAAAGCGTTAGTTAAATTTGCTCAAAATAGTTTCTGTGACCTTTCTCGCGTTGACTCTAATATTTATGGCCAAACAATGGCATAATTGTGTTAGTGTTACCTCGACACCACACGACATACTCACGCCACGCACAAGGGGTCAAACACAACAAATTTCAGTCGCATATCAAGGTTAGACGCACGACTCAACCTCCATTCGTGCGAATCAACCCTCAATCGTGCGAATCAGCTTCATTCGTACGATTGAGCCTTCATTCGTATGATTGGCCTTCAGTCGTACCACACAACACCCAATCGCACGACTCAACTTCCATGCGCACGAATCAATCTTCAATCGTGCGAATTAGCTACTTTCGTACGACTGAACCTTCATTCGTGCGATTGGACTCCAGTCGTGCGAATCACATTCATTCGCACACATTCAGTCGGTCACCTGACTCAATCGCATACACTCAATCGCACGCATGACTCAATCGCACACAGACACTCAGTCGCACAACTCAGTCGCACGACATGCCTAGTCGCACAACTCAGTCGCCCGATTGACTCAGACGCATGATCCAGTCGCACGACCCACTCAGTCGCACGGCTCAATCGCATAGATGACCCAGTCGCCTGATCTGCAGAATCGCGACTGTGGTCGGGAGGAGCAGCCCCCGAGCTGCTCTAAACACGGGTTTTACACCACAAGGACCTCCAGAAACACTCAACAAACATACACAAGCATGAAACACAAGCAAAGAGACCTCACACGCACCCATACGACCTTGTGTGTTCGGGTTGAACCCGAACACCCGAAACCCTAGTTTGGACAACCGTGAAAAGGCTCAAAAATGGACAACCAAAGACAACTACCTGCTAAGGAGGGGTATCTATGCTGTAGACGGTGACAAGACGAAGAAAACGAGACCTCTCGGGTCGGATTTGGTGCTAAGATGGTGTTTTTGTGTGTGAAGAGGAGATGAAGATGAAGAAGATGGTGAAATGGGGATTAGGGCTGGTAAGGGGGTATTTATACCCAGCCCAAGTTTGCAAAATTACAAGTTTAGTCCCTGCACTTAACCCCCGAGTTTTACCAAATTTTGTTCGGTTGAAAAACGACTTCGTTAGGTGTTTTATATTAATTGTAAAAGTATATTTAATGTTGTCATGACTTAAGAAATGGTTATATTAAAACATTTATTATATTTATAAAATGATATATTTAACGTTTTCAAAAATGAAAGTTTTAAAGGTCTTTTTAAGGTTCACACACGGTTTTTAACGAATGCACACACAACGATAATATTGCACACATGATATCCACATAAAGAGTCAAATAAAGATGAGAAATGACCAAATATAGAATAGATGACGGACAAACATGTCAATTGACGGACCTTAAAGTGACGGATGTCACAAATTATAAGACGTTTTTGCTTGGAGTGGCTTGGACAATATGAAAATTGGTTAGAATATAATGAAGAAACAAATAAACGCTATTGTTTGGTTTGCTATTTGTTTATGGAATCTAATAAAAAAGATGCATTTATGACCGAGGGCTTTAATAGTTGGTAAAAAAAGATTCGTTAGTCATGTGGGTGATAAGAATAGTGTTCAAAAAAAGCCAATTAAAAATGTGAAGACTTTAATAGGTAAGGTCAATCTATACATATGGCATTCAACAAGACCAATATGTTGATAAGTCGGGTCTTGTTAAATAACAATTGATTGGTCTTGTTTTTATAATGGAAACAACTGGTATATCTCTGAAAAATGCTATTGATGAATCCTTTGCTAGATATAACTTGAGTTTAACTAAAGTTAGAGGTCATAGATATGATAGAGCAAGCAATATGACTAGTGAGTGTAAGGGTTGAAAGCTTTAATTATAAAAGACAATTCATCAGCATATTTTATACATTGTCTTGCAAACAAACATGATGAAATTTTGAATTTTTCTGAATAGGTATCGACTCTTACAAATGTAGTTTGTGCATCTTTCAAATGAGTAGATATTTGTTGGATCAGGTTGGATTAGACTAACAAGAACTTCCTCTTTGATCAGTAACTAACGAATACGGAATGAAAGTTGGATACTTACTATCACAACACAAATACTTTGAGGAAACGTAAATGGACAAGTTGATCTTTCAAAGTATTCACTTGATTAAACGGGTGTAAACAAAATGTTTCAATTGGCAGATACAATCAAATGGCTAAAAAGCTTGCCTCACTATACAAGTGTGATGACTTTTATACGAAAAAATGTATACAATAAGAATAAACTATTCTATGTTCAGAGTCTACATCAAACAAATAATCTATGTATCGGAGTTGCTAGGCTAAGTACTATGTTATCTTCAAAAGGTGAAACATAACAGTCATCGGCACAGACAATCTTGTTTTGAGTAGTAGTTGACCAGCAGCTTATGGAGTCCTCTACTAATTGACAGTTGATCTGCATATGCTAATCAACAGGCGTTCAACATATGTAGTTTGACAGTTGCTCGACACATGCTAATCGGCAGACATTCATCATATGTAGTTCAATAGTGGATTCAACATTTAGCCTGATTTGGTAGTTGGTAGCCAATGCTGAAATCCTGAGTTTTCGATAGTTTCATCCTTTATAGCTTAACAAATTCCCCCTAGGATGATGCTACCAAAATTCTATTCTTCAAGCATTCTTATCAGCAATAGTTCATACATGTAACCTCTTCTATCTCTTGAGGAGTTGTCAAAAGGTAGATCCACCAAATCATTTATATTGTGTCGAGAGAGTCTAAAAAGATCAAACTCATTAACTTTATCTTTGGCAGCACTAGCATATGTTAGACTGAAGGTGTTGGTTCAGGAATTGTAGCTCCAATGTGTAATAGGGTCATGAATGCTCAGTGGGCTAACATGCAGAACTTATTCTTCTTCTATTTGCTCAGCCTTATTACCAAACTTCATCTTCAGAATAGTAGCCATAGATTTGTACCTGTCTTGCATGCCTTCATATTCAGAAGCTAGTTTATGCATCCTCTTTAAAATTTTAAGGCTGAGCTTCAAAACCTGCAGCTAAGATAGAAAGAAAGATTTGGACTTTTTCTTTCTTTCTATGAAGAAGTTCTTAGCTTTCAAATCATAATCCTATTTTATGATTGTTGTATCATCATTATCCAAGTCTTCTTCTTCATCATCTTCTGAGGATTCTTTTTTTTCTTCAGGATGTTCCAATCTATGTCTCATCATGTCTGCCTCATATGTGATGATCTTTTCATCTTCTGAATCTTTAGATTGGCTATAGGAAGGGGACTTAGCTATCTCAAAAGCTTGTTGGATTTATGGAGAAACGTGCTCAGTGGTTTGAGCAGGTGGAGAAGTAGTAGGAGGTGATTGTGGTTGGTAGCTAGGTTCGATAGATGGAGTGGTTATGGTAATTTTAGACTCTAGTTTCTTCTTTCTTTGTTCTGAAGCTTGCTTTGACCTTTCTAGATAATATTTGTAGATTCTTATTAGTACTTCCTTCACTTCCCTTGCCTCGGAATCATTGCTCAGATTCCTCAGTCTCAACCTAGTCAAGTCCGCTATCTCAAACCGGTTAAAGCACACCCATTGTTTTTTTGATTAAGCCATTCTTCCAGTTGTTGATCTGGTTATGAAGTATGCATTCTTTTTCTGATCATATTCCCACTCCACTATTGGATCATGTACTGATAGTGGAGTTTTAGGAATCTCTTTACCAGCATTAGCTTTGACTAAGGCTAGTACTTTCTGTAGCAGCCTCTAGATTCGTCATTTTTGCATCTAAAAATGCTGAAGTACTCAGCTATTTACTCTAGAATATCAAGGGGCTAATCAAGTATGTAAGGCCCCATTCCCGGGACGCTTACAGTTGGTCATTCATCGCACATAAAACATATAATTACATTTGCCTTAAGAAAACATTGCAGCGGAAACATTCAAAAATGACATCTCATTTCATTATAATTACTTTCGCCAAATAATACATCATTATCCGGTTACAAAATACATGTTTGCATTACATCACAAAAGCTTTATAAATGGATGCCATCCCAAAAGAGCCGAGTAGCCTTGCCGTGCCATCCTCAGCAATCAGTTACCTGCCAACTGGAAAACGTATAAAAAGTCAGCGTTGCTGAGTGAGTTCTAGTTTTATAAAATAAACATACTTTACTTTCATCAAAAACTATTCTTTTTATTATGCGATCATTCAACATACATATACATAGATAATGTCATTATTATCTTTCATCTCATTCATTATCTTCCGTTCCTTTCATACATTCTTTCTTTCGAGTCTTTTGCGACAACATAGTCGCTCACCTCAATAGCAATCTCAATGATTGCACGCTATCCGAGTCTTTTGCACCCCTAGGGTTGCTCACCTCATTGTCCATCTTATTGATAGCAAGCTATCCGACTCTTTGCAACAACAAGGTTGCTCACCCCAAGGCAACATCACGATAGCACGTTATTCGAGTCTTTTGCAACGACAAGGTTGCTCACCCCATAGACAATCTAAATGATTGCACTTCATCCGAGTCTTTTGCAACACAAAGTCGCTCACTCCATATATATGCTTGCAAGCCTTTCTTTCGTTCATTCGTCATTCATTAATGCATGCATTCTTACTTCATGTTCCTCTTTCATTATCTTTCACTTTACATTACATAATACTTCATTCATTCATTAAGATGACATGTAAAGCCACAAGAAAGATAAGCATACATCATAATAAGGAACATATCATACACATTCATCATCATCATTCAGGGCAACATCATACATTCATAATATGCATAAACATGCAACATCATCATCATCTTGCCCTACATGCTCTCTAAGGCCATAACAGTCATCTTACATGCTCTTACGAGAACTTTACGTCATAACTTACACCTGCACCTTCCCCCGAAGGCCAGAAGTCAAACTACGCATTCCTCCGAGTGCAACAGCCCTATTCGGGCATATGGACACCCTTCAGTCGCATGGCCTCCATGCGACTGAACATCATGCGACTGGACTCATGCGGATGATCATCTATGCGAATGAACATTCAATCGTGCGTATGGACCTTGTGCGAATGGGACTACTGCGAATGGGCACCTATGCGACTGACCTCATGCGAATGGACTCATGCGACTAAGCATCTATGCGACTGAACCCTCAGTCGTGCGATCCCCCATGCGACTGGACTCCCAGTCGTGCGACTGAATCCTTAGTCGTGCGATTGAACCCTCAATCGTGCGAATGAATCCCAATCGTGCGAATGACCCTCATTCGCCTCTTATTCGGCCGTATGGCCTCCATTCGGTCGCCTAGCCCTTGCTGATGCAGAATGGAGTTCATCCTGAACCCAATCTGCCATTTTCGGCCTCCAAGCTCATCCAAACCCATTCTAAGCCTAAATTAACCCCCCTGGACCTTAGGAATGCATACCATAACACCATACAATCACACACAAGCCCGGAATCATACTCTAAACGCATCATACACATCACACCCAAATGGGTCAAACACATACACACACTAAAAACAGGTTTTAACATTTTCCAGCCCCAAAATCAGTTGAAAACTAGTAAAAGTGGGGTCCTAGAACTCACGCAAATGAGCACAACGTCAAGGGATTCGATTTGGCTTGCCACACGATGAGTTTGGACACCCGAAACACCTCTTTTTCTCTTTTTCTTCTCCTTTCTCTCTTCCTCTCTCTAGGTTGGCTGAAATATGGGGGAAATGAGGAGAGTTGGCTGCCCCCTCGCCACTATTATCACCTTATTTCCCGACTTTTCTTCGCTGGCGAGTTTGGTCCCTCGACTTTGAACCTTATTTCCTTTTCTTCCTTCGCCGGCTTCAAAATAAGAAATATCCGGGTGTTACAAGTCCACCCCCCTTAAATAGGTTTCGTCCCTGAAACCTGTTATTATTCAAACAAACGTGGATAATGTTGTCTCATTTCTTCCTTAGTCTCCCACGTTGACTCGGATCCCTTTCTGTGCTTCCACTGTACACGCACAAGAGGAACCACTTTATTCCTCAGCCTTTTCTCCTTTCGATCTATGATTGCAACTGGTTGCTCCACATAATTGAGCCGTTCATCTACTTCGATATCTTCCAATGGGACAATCATATCTTCATCTGCTAAGCACTTCCTTAGATGAGATACATGGAATGTTGGGTGAATTCCACTTAACTCATCCAGTAACTCCAGTCTATAGGCCACCTCTCCTACTCGAGCAATGATTCGGAAAGGGCCTATATACCTTGGGCTCAACTCGCCCCGCTTTCGGAAGCGAATGATACCCTTCCAAGGTGAGACCTTCAACATAACCCGGTCACCCACCCGAAACTTAATCGGCCTGCGTCGTTTGTCAGCATACGACTTCTGTCTATCTTTGGCTGCTTTCATGAAGGCTTTAATCTTCTCAAGCTTCTCAGTCGTAGCTTCGATTACCTCGACGCTTCCCAATTCCTTCTGACCAATATCACCCCAACAAACGGGTGTTCTGTATCTCCTACCGTATAGCATCTCATATGGAGGCATACAAATGCTGGCATGATAGCGGTTGTTGTATGAGAATTCGGCTAACGTAGGTGGTCATCCCAACTTCCACCAAAATCAATCACACATGCCCGAAGCATGTCTTCCAGCGTCTGAATGGTCCTTTCTGACTGACCATCAGTCTGTGGATGATAAGCCGTGCTAATATGTAACCTCGTCCCCATAGCGTCGTGGAACTTCTTCCAAAATTTAGATGTAAACCGGGTGTCGCGATCCGACACAATAGACACCGGCACACCGTGACGAGTTACAATCTCCTTGATGAACAGATCCGCCAACCTCTCTGATGAATATGTCTCGCGAATCGGTAAGAAGTGAGCACTCTTCGTCAAGCGATCAACTATCACCCATATGGCATCGTACCCCTTCGGGGTACGCGGCAGCTTCGTAATGAAATCCATGGTGATGTGCTCCCACTTCCATTCCGGTATATCCAAAGGTTGTATCTTCCCATACGGCTTTTGGTGCTCGGCCTTCACCTGTAAGCAGGTAAGACACTTACTCACATACTCCACCACATCGCGCTTCATACCCGGCCACCAAAAATCTTTCTTCACATCATGGTACATCTTCGTGGCACCAGGATGAATGGAGTACCGAGTCTTGTGAGCTTCATCCATTATCTTCCCCCGTAGATCCCCAAACGAGGAATCCACACACGATCGAATTGGGTTCTAACACCTAGTGTGTTTTCACCCAATTCCCCAACCAGACCTCTCATTCTTTCAGAGTTAAGATGATCTTCTTTCAATGCCTCATCTTGAAACTCTTTAACCTGCTTCATCACATCGAAGGTCATGATCAACTGATAGGCTTTCACCCGAATCGGCTCGGGCCTCTCTTTCCGGCTAAGGGCATCAGCCACCACATTGGCCTTGCCCGGATGGTAGTGGATCTCACAATCATAATCCTTTATAAGTTCCAACCACCGTCTCTGCCTCATGTTCAGATCCTTCTACTCGAAGAAGTACTTCAGACTCTTGTGGTCAGTGAATATGGTGCACTTCGTCCCGTAAAGATAGTGCCTCCAAATCTTTAATGCAAAGACCACAGCTGCTAGCTCCAAGTCATGAGTAGGATAATTGACCTCATGAGCCTTCAACTGTCGGGATGCATAGGCTATAACCTTTCCTCTTTGCATTAACACGCACCCCAACCCCGAGTAAGAAGCATCGGAATAAACCACCAGATCTTCACTTCCATCGGGTAATGACAGAACAGGAGCTTGAGTCAATCTCGCCTTCAGTTCTTCAAATGCCTTCTCTTAAGCTTGACCCCATACGAACTTCACATCTTTTGGGTCAACTTAGTCAGTGGAGAAGCAATCTTAGAGAAGTCTTGGATAAATTTTCTATAGTAACCCGCCAAACCCAAGAAACTACGAATCTCGGATGGCGTCTTTGGTGACTTCCATTGCATAACCGCCTCCACTTTTGCCGGGTCCACCATTATCCAGTCGGGATTCACCACGTGACCCAAGAACTGAACCTCGCGCAACCAAAACGCACACTTGGAGAATTTAGCATACAACTTCTCCCTTCTCAACGTCTCTAGAACCTCCCGAATGTGACCGGCGTGCTCTGCTTCGCTCCTCGAGTAAATCAGGATATCATCAATAAACATGATCACTGATTTATCCAACATAGGCCGACACACACGGTTCATCAAATCCATAAAAGCAGCTGGCGCGTTGGTCAAGCCAAAAGACATGACAAGAAACTCGTAGTGACCATAGCACGTACGGAAAGCTGTTTTAGGAATATCCTGCTCTTTCACCTTTAATTGATGATAACCAGATCGAAGATCTATTCTTGAAAACCAACTGGCACCCTGAAGCTGATCGAACAAATCATCTATCCTCGGTAAGGGGTATCGATTCTTCACTGTCAACTTGTTCAGCTCGCGGTAGTCGATGCACATCCTCATACTACCGTCATTCTTCTTTACAAACAGGACCGGAGCACCCCAAGGAGAGATACTCGGTCTAATGAACCCCTTATCAAGCAGCTCTTGCAACTGCTCCATCAACTCTTTCATCTCGGTCGGAGCCAACCGATACGATGCCTTGGCGACAGGTTGGGCACCCGGTATCAGATCAATCTGAAACTCGATCTCTCTGTCAGGTGGCACACCTGATAAGTCTTCTGGAAACACATCTGGAAAGTCACACACAACCGGCACATCGGCTAGTTGTGGTGTTGGCGTATCCATATCCTTTACATAGGCCAAGTAGGCACTACATCCACGCCTCATACACTTTCCCGCCACTGCCATCGAGATCACCTTCGGAATCATAGTAACCCGATCACCATACACCGTCACTGAACTACCGTCAGGCGCCAACAACCGAATCATCTTCTTGCGACACACAATGTTCGCCTCAAAGTCCGCTAACCAGTCCATCCCAAGAACCAAATCAAAACCACCTAAGGTCATCACAAACGGTCTAACAGGAAACTTATGACCCTCGATCACAATTCTCTATCATCTCAGAAATCCTGGTAGACTTACCTATGGCAGTTTCTACATCAAAGGGCGCATCAACACATCTACTTCTAACAGGCAGCTTAGCACAGAAAGCAGCAGAAATAAAACTTTTACCGGCACCCGAATCAAATAACACAGAAGCTAAAGTTTGGTTCACAAGAAACGTACCGGACACGACATCAGGGTCCGTTCTAGCTTCCTCCTGTGTCATGGTGAATGCCCTGGCGCTCGCCCTCGGTCCTTCACCTCCTGTCTTCTTTGCCCCAGAGCTCTCAGCCCTCGGCTTCTTGCAATCTTTGAACACGTGACCCTCTTCACCACAGTTAAAGCACCAGACCGTACGACAGTCCTTTGCCATGTGCCCCGCCTTTCCACACTTGAAGCACAAGTTTGACCCCAACCTGCACTCCCCATTATGCTCCCGTCCACACTTACCACACCTTCTCGACCCCGCACTTGACGTGACCACGCGGCGGTCGTCCACCCGTGCCTTCTTATTACCCGTCGAGGCATTACCCCGACCAAACCTCTTCCCCTGCCAGCTTCGATCACCACCGCTCTTCCTGCCACCATCAGTCACCACCATCGTTCTTTCATCATACAGTCTCCCCGCCAAATCCACCGCCGACCTGAACGTGCTCGGCCGGGCAGCGATCATGTGCCTGCGAATATCCGCCGGCAAACCCTGTACATACCTCTTGATCTTTCGGGGCAGAGGTGTCACCTGATCCGGCACCAGACGTGCCATCTCATTGAATTTCGTGGTATACTATTGGTGAGTCATGGTTCCCGCCTCCAGTTGCAGAAACTCCCTTTCGACCTTATCCATTTCCCGATGAGGGCAAAACTCCTCGATCACTAACCTTTTCAGCTCAGACCATCTCATCCTTCCAATGGCCCTGCTACCCTCGGCTTGGACAATATTATCCCACCAACATAGAGCTGAATCCACAAAAGAGTGGGTAGCGAACTTCACCTTCTGGTCCTCACGGCATTCGCTGATATCCAGGACGGCTTCCATTTCTCTCACCCACCGGTGAGCAGCAGCAGCAGTGCCGTTCCCATCAAAAGTTGGGGGCTTGCATCTCATAGACGCCCCATAATTATAGCCCCGTACCACCCCTTGCACGGGCTCATCTTCTTCCTCCTCCTCATTATCGGAGAAAATCTTTTCAGGCTCCGGTTGCTCCCTCGAGGCCCTATTTCTCTCCTTCACAGCTTTGATGACTTCGGTCACCACAGACGGTAAGATTGTCTGCATGACCTGATGTACTTCCTCAACAACAGCCTCCTTTACCGAGGCCCTCAAGTTCGCACTCTCATCCCCAGCCTCCGGATGAGAGGTCTCAGGTTCTGCAGGAGCCTCTTTCTCAGCTCTAGGCCTTCCTCTTTTAGGGCGTGGTTCTGCATCAGGGCCACCACAACCACCACCCCTAGAAGCTCTAGAAGATCTACCACCATCCATTCTCTATCACACTGAAAGATTCAAACACCAACACGGTCATTCAAGGAAACAACTCAGTTTATGTCAAGTATAGTAAGTTCCTAATTACAGTGGCCAGTTGTGATTAGCCACTTACTTTACTCTTCATACCCCAAGTATTACCTGTCCTGACTACATCAGTATTCAAATCTACATACAACACATAACCACATACCATGCGCACATAAAACCGGTTAACTTTAAGAAAATACCTCATGGCACACAACTACTCAATTTGGCATCCCATTCCCCTTTCGTCCCATTTTCAGTTTAAGTTAAGGTTTATTTTGAAAAATTTACCCATTTCACTTAAACTTTGGCTCTGATACCAACTTGTAAGGCCCCGTTCCCGGGACGCTTACAGTTGGTCATTCATCGCACATAAAACATATAATTACATTTGCCTTAGGAAAACATTGCAGCGGAAACATTCAAAAATGACATCTCGTTTCATTATAATTACTTTTGCCAAATAATATATCATTATTCGGTTACAAAATACATGTTTGCATTACATCACAAAAGCTTTATAAATGGATGCCATCCCAAAAGAGCCGAGTAGCCTTGCCGTGCCATCCTCAGCAATCATTTACCTGCCAACTGGAAAACGTATAAAAAGTCAGCGTTGCTGAGTGAGTTCTAGTTTTATAAAATAAACATACTTTACTTTCATAAAAACTATTCTTTTTATCATGCGATCATTCAACATACGTATACACAGATAATGTCATTATTATCTTTCATCTCATTTATTATCTTTCGTTCCTTTCATACATTCTTTCTTTCGAGTCTTTTGCGACAACATAATCGCTCACCTCAATAGCAATCTCAATAATTGCACGCTATTCGAGTCTTTTGCACCCCTAGGGTTGCTCACCTCATTGCCCATCTTATTGATAGCAAGCTATCCGAGTCTTTTGCAACAACAAGGTTGCTCACCCCAAGGCAACATCACGATAGCACGTTACTCGAGAATTTTGCAACGACAAGGTTGCTCACCCCATAGGCAATCTAAATGATTGCACTTCATCCGAGTCTTTTGCAACACAAAGTCGCTCACCCCATATATATGCTTGCAAGCCTTTCTTTCGTTCATTCGTCATTCATTAATGCATGCATTCTTACTTCATGTTCCTCTTTCATTATCTTTCACTTTACATTACATAATACTTCATTCATTCATTAACATGACATGTAAAGCCACAAGAAAGATAAGCATACATCATAATAAGGAACACATCATACACATTCATCATCATCATTCAGGGCAACATCATACATTCATAATATGCATAACCATGCAACATCATCATCATCCTGCCCTACATGCTCTCTAAGGCCATAACAATCATCTTACATGCTCTTACGAGAACTTTACGTCATAACTTACACCTGCACCTTCTCCCGAAGGCCAGAAGTCAAACTACACATTCCTCCGAGTGCAACAGCCCTATTCGGGCGTATGGACACCCTTCAGTCGCATGGCCTCCATGCGACTGAACATCATGCGACTGGACTCATGCGGATGATCAACTATGCGAATGAACATTCAATCGTGCGTATGGACCTTGTGCGAATGGGACTACTGTGAATGGGCACCTATGCGACTGACCTCATGCAAATGGACTCATGCGACTAAGCATCTATGCGACTGAACCCTCAGTCGTGCGATCCCCCATGCGACTGGACTCCCAGTCGTGCGACTGAAGCCTTAGTCGTGCGATTGAACCCTCAATCGTGCGAATGAATCCCAATCATGCGAATGACCTTCATTCGCCTCTCATTTGGCCGTATGGCCTCCATTCGGTCGCCTAGCCCTAGCTGATGCAGAATGGAGTTCATCCCGAACCCAATCTGCCATTTTCGGCCTCCAAGCTCATCCAAACCCATTCTAAGCCTAAATTAACCCTTTGGACCTTAGGAATGCATACCATAACACCATACAAGCACACACAAGCCCGGAATCATACTCTAAACGCATCATACACATCACACCCAAATGAGTCAAACACATACACATACTAAAAATGGGTATTAACATTTTCCAGCCCCAAAATCAGTTGAAAACTAGTAAAAGTGAGGTCCTAGAACTCACACAAACGAGCACAACGTCAAGGGCTTCGATTTGGCTTGCCACACGATGAGTTTGGACACCCGAATCACCCGAAACACCTCTTTTTCTCTTTTTCTTCTCCTTTCTCTCTTCCTCTCTCGAGGTTGGCTGAAATATGGGGGAAATGGGGAGAGTTGGCTGCCCCCTCCCCACTATTATCACCTCATTTCCCGACTTTTCTTCGTTGGCGAGTTTGGTCCCTCGACTTTGAACCTTATTTCCTTTTCTTCCTTCGCCGGCTTCAAAATAAGAAATATCCGGGTGTTACAAAGTACCTCATTTTCATAATCATAGTACCTGATTTCTCAATTAGCCATCTTGTCAACAAATTTCTTCATTTGAGCAAGATACCCGGCAGCCACTACCTTTATTCCTTTGAGTATCTTCTCCTCTACTTCTGGATCAACAATCCTTGCTTTTTACAACTTTCTTAGGTGCTTTACTCTTCTTTGCAAGGATTGAGGAGATGGAATGATTGTCATCAGAGGTTGTTGATATAGAGTCAGGGGATACTCAAGGCTCAGTCAGCAAATGGGAGGACCTCTGAGTAATTTTTTTGGATTTGGCTTGTTTTGTTTCCTGTTGCTCCCTGGCTTGTTCAAACTTTAGGAGCTCTCCAACAACAATCTTTTGTTTGATTCCTTTGATATTCAGATCAAGAGTTGACATACTCATTGGTCCTACTTGTCTACCAAAGAAACCATATTATTTGAGAAATTACTTCATCTATTTCTTGTCCCTAAACTCTTGCTGAACTTTTACTATTATCCTCTTCTCTAATTCAGCCCTCTTTCTTCTAGTTGACTCAGCTGCTTTCTCCATCTCAGCATAAGTTGCAACTATTAGTTTTGATTTGATCTCAACAGTGCTCCATGATCTCATCAAAGTTGAATCCTTTCAACTCAAGTTGAGCTTCTAGGAGACACTTTTCTTTTTCCTTCTTTTCTTTCTTTTTAGTGGAGATCATGGGTTTGGATTCGGCAGATGCAGCTATTGAAGCCTGCTGAGTTACTGTTCTCTGGGTTCTTTTGCTAGATGGCATGGATGACTTAGATGACACCTTCCTAACAACTTTTGATTTTGGTTTAGGTGGAGCTTTTGAGGTTGATCTACTTGGTTCACTACCATGGTTGAATTCTTTTGTTGTAGTTCTTGCAGTTCTTGAATTATTTGCACTCTTGATGAGTGCAATGATATTCTTCTTGATAGAGGACTCTTGAGATCTACCTGCCTTCAGTGCTATAACATTTTTTAACATCTTGTGGGAACAACTCCACCTTTCTAGTAATCAGAAACCTAGCCTTTGATTTATTTTCCTTATTTCAACTTCCTCTTCAGCAGTTATAGGTTTCTTACCTTTATCAAAAGTAAAGACTACAGTATGTCTGACTGCCAAAGTTCTGAGACTTACACATGATGCCTCACCAGCTGACTTGGGATCATTAGCAGTTGTCTGAGCTCTCTCAGCATCATTAGTGACTTCTCGGCCCTCAATTTCCACATTCACCTCAGAGTTAACTGGGATTTTAATTTCAACTTCTGGCAGATCAAATATCACCTTAGTTGATTTTTTGAGTTTAGACTTAGATGTGTCCTTGTGTTGTTTATAAAGTTGTGATGCTTTAGGTTCAAGAGTCACCCTATTTTCTTTTTCTATATCATCATCCATGGTCTAGGTGCCTCTTGTGTAACCCACCATTTTGTTAGAGGATTCATCTGCGGAAAAAGCCTCTTGTCTAGTGCTTTCAGCAGTTGCATTAGCATCTGATTTCTTCAGACTTCAGCAGCTTCTAAGAGCGCTTTCAACAGTAGTGCCTCTTCTTTAGTAGATATATTGGGAGAAGCTTCGAGTCCTATCACTATCTCTTTTTTTGATAATTTCTCATTAGTTCTCTTTCTTTTTAGAGAGAGAAGTGAAGAAGTGATGGATCTCTTTATCATTTCCATCTTCCTCTTCTCAAGTAGAACCTTTTGGTTCATCCTCCTAATCACCATCCTAGCTTCTATCTCTTTTTCTTCTAAACTATCATAGCCATACCTATCAAGAAACTTATTTAGATTGACTTCAGCTTCTGTAGAGGCTCATATTGGTTGGTCCATTGTGAAGAGAAGGAGATTGGTTGTGCAGCATGAATAACTTGAGTAGCCAATATTTGGAGAATGTTTTTAGCTTTTTGGGCTCATCTTCCCCATTTTTGGCTTTCATATGGAGGGTGTGGGATCAGCAATGATGGGTGTGTGCATGCTTCCACCCTGAAGTTTAGTGACCTCAAGCATATGACCAAAAAAGGGAGTTACTCTCCATGAAAAAGATTTTCGAGTTGCTCTTAACTTTGTTTGCCTTGTCTAAAGTTCCTATAGCATGAACAACTCCACTAAGTTTTAGTTTATCCCCTAACTCTTCTTGTAGAATTAGTTGTAAGAATCTGGGGTACATTAAAAACTTATATTTTGCAGCAGCAGTTACATTTTAATAAAGATGTTGAAAAATGATGTTTGAAAAATCATAACTCTGCTCTTTGATCAGACCATGGAAAGCCCTTGCTAAATCCAATGGTACTTGGTCCCATCTTCCCAATTTATTGGACAGACAGTGTCGGAGGATCTGAAGTATGACTCTCCAACAATGATATACCAGTGATTTAGAGAAGGTGGACGTCGGGAGAGTTCCTTCATATCCCATCTCCTTGAAGGTGCCACTGACCACTTTATTTGGAGAAAGATGATTCACCATTGGTTCGTTCAACTTCAGATGTTGATGAATTTTGGAGCATGTGGTCCAGATTTCCCTGATATGAGACTCATAGCTCACCCAGTCTATTATGATGGCAAAGGCATAGTTGTTATTCCTTAGAAACTGAAGGAGAGGATCATAGACCTCATCACCTATTAGTTGAAGTGACGCATTGATGTTGTGGTTCGGACGAAATTATAGGGTTTAAGGTTGAGCGGGCATTGAAAGTTGTTTAATTTTGGTAGGACTTTGAGAGATTGCAGGTTTAATTGTTTGCTTTGTGAGGAAGATTTAAGATGATAATGGTAGGAAATCTTAGATTTTAACAGTTATGGATAATATATAAAAATGTGAATTTTAAAATGTTTTACCACTGTAACTGTAAAATCGACAGTGTGAGATGATGAAACATTATTTTCAGGTAAGTTCTCCGGTGCCACTACATATCAGAAGATGAAAGTGGGATCTACTAGATCTTTTTCAAAAACACATGCTGAATTCATCCTATCTGTCAAATCTTCCCATTCAGCAGATACCCGTTTTGCCTAGTTATCCGTTGACTTGCATAATTAGGCAGATACCCAGATATTTGCTGATATCCGGCAGATACATATTTATCTGCTGATTTGGAATTTTTGGTAGATACACAGTTTTACCCATTTTATCAAGAAAAGTATTTCTTTATAAGATTTTCAGATGTCATTAACTAGAATCATTTAGTTATTCAAGGTTCATCATTGATGCATTTATGATGTACATGTGTTTTAGGTAGTTAAATACATGCTTTTACTATATAATTACCATCGAATGCAATTACGTTGTATGATTTTGGATTGTAGGTGCAGAGTATGAAAGAACAGTAAAAAAAATAATAGATGTCCAAGAGAGGACATAAGTTACGTCCATAAGGACGTAGCTTACGTCGGTCCCCAAAGACAGGATCGTGAGGACGTAGAACAGAGGGCTAGGACGTATGAATGAAGAGAGGACGTAAGTTACGTCCCTATGGACGTAGCTTACGTCGTATTGCTAGGTTGACTAATTTTCTCCGGATTTTGACCATATTTAAGGAGGGTTATCAATTCGAAAAACCCTAATTCGCATTGGGAGCAACAAGTGACGAACTTTGACGATTCTTGAGGTTTCTTCCACTTCTCCAATTCATTCCAATCCATGAAATCATGTTCCAATCCAAATTTGTTGTCAAATTCATGAAGATGCAAGGCTAAACTTTTCGTGATCTACCTCGGGTAATAGGTTTCGTGTTATTAGGTTTTTTGTTTATATTCAATTTGTGTTGGGATTAAACTTTAGAACCCGTTAAGTTCTTTATTGAGTTTAACTTGTGTTTGATTGTTTAAACAATTGTTCTAGTAAATCTTGATTTGAATTTCATATAATTTTACGCGAGTTGTATGATTGCAAGGTTTTGGTTGCTAATTCAATTGGCATGGTGTACTAAGACCCGTTAAGTCTTGGTTATCTCTGTCACTTAATCATTACACATATAGAATTCCCGTTAAGGATTTTCCATTCAGTTGAACTAAATAATTACCGAAAACCGAATCTGAATCCCGGGGTGGATTACCCTTTTTTATTATCGTCTTCTAATCAATTTTCATTACTTTCAATTTATTTTCTTAAGTTAATTTGATAATCATTCCAAAATTCACTTTTCACAGCCAAGAGGCAATAGTTTAATAATTATTATTTTAATTCATTTTCTTACAAAAACACCGACCACTAATTCCACGACGATCGACAACCCTACTTACCGTAACTAGTTTAAGGTGAATAGGAACACACATTTTGCATCTTATTTGATTGATACTTCGATATCGATCAAATTTTGGCGTCGTTGCCGGGGAATCGGTGCGCTTGGTGTTTTGTTATTTGATTTGTTTCTAGTTTTGTTTCTTTTTCTTACTTTATTTCGTTATTTTCTTGTTACGCTTGGTGTTTTTTAGTGTGCAAGTGACAGGTTGCATGCATACTCATTATTCAGGTAGGAAATCACCATTAGTATTCGATCGAGAGATAGAGAAATCAACGAGGTACAATCGTGTTCTGCATCGATCGGGGTTACCAAGTACATCTGTAACACCCGGAAATTTCCTTTGTAGCCGATGACAGAAGAAAAAGAAATGAAGTCCGAAGTCGAGGGACCAAACCCGCCAACGAGAGAAACTTCGATGCACGGGAGTATAAAAGGGGGCAAACACCCCTATTCTCCCCATATTTCAGCCAAGAAGAGGAGAAGAGAGGAGAAGGAGAAAAGAGGAGAAAAGTTGGTTCGGGTGGATTCGAGCGTGGAATTCAACGTGGAGCGAGTCAAATCGAAGCTCTACTCGACGGGATCGCTAAGGTGAGTTCTAGGACCCCTCTTTTACACGTTTTCAACTGATTTCGGGGCTGGAACACGTCCAAAAACCTAATTTCGAGTTTTTGGGTGAAAACCCGTTTTGATGCATGTATGTATGTATATGATGCGTTTGAGGCTTGATTTCTTCCTTGGTTATGCTTGTATGAGGTCATGGTATGTTTCCCTAACCATTAGAAGGGTTGATTTGAGCTTAAAAGAGGTTTGGAAGGGGTTGGAGGTCGAAAACCCACGGCTGCAGTCGAGCAAACTGCACTCTGCACCAGCTAGGGCTAGGCGACCGACTGGAGGGCGACTGGAAGCCATTCGGCCGATTGAAGTGCGACTGAGGTCCATGCGCATCTGTGCCATGCAACTGAGGTCCATACGCATGAGGGTCATGCGATTGGAGTTCATGTGCTTGGGAGTCATGCGATTGAGAGATGGTACGACTGAGGTTCATTCGCACGAAGGTTATGCGACTGAAGTCCATGCGCCTGGAGGCCATGCGACTGAGGTTCATTCGCATTAAGAGTATGCGACTGAAGCCCATACGCCTGAAGTCATGCGACTGAAGGCCATACGCATGAGAGTAATGCGACTGGGAGTCCATTCGCATAGAGGTCCATTCGCCCATAGTCCATTCGCATAGGGTCCATTCGCATAGATGCCCATTCGCCTAAGTGTTCAAAAGTGATAATCGAGATGGAATTCCTCGACGATGTGAAGGGCATGGACGGTATAAGGTAACGCAGGATGGTGCGATTATGATGATAATGTTGATGGAGATGATGGTAATATGTATGATGATATGTGTTATGTTAGACATAGTGGTGCATTTGTTGCATCGTATGTATGATGTGCGTGATGTGATGTATGATTGATGCGTATGTTTGATGATGCTGCATGATTATGTTTATGTTTATGTTCCTTATTATGTATGTTTATCTTTCTATGGCCTTGTGTTGAACGTGAAAGAATGAAATGAAGTATTATGTAATGTAAAGTGAAAGATAAGGAAAAGTGGAACGTAATGAGTAAATGTATGCATTAATGAATGAATGAAATGAAATGAAGTGTTATGTAACGTAAAGTGGAAAGAAATGAAACGTCTTGCATGTATCGGATAACGGGTCCTTCTTTGTGATTGACCATTAATGTAGAACCTCTACCGCTTACCCCTAGTACTGTGGCATACGTTAGCTGTTCATTTATTGACTTCGGCCCAGTGGATATGACTGATCGGTTACCCTTAGTACTGTGGCATACGTTTAGCTGTTCATTTATTGACTTCGGCCCAGTAGCTAAGACTGATCGGTTACCCTTAGTACCGTGGCATACGTTTAGCTGTTCATTTATTGACTTCGGCCCGGTAGCTAAGACTGACCAGATATCTTTAGTACCGTGGCATACGTTAGCTGTTCATTTATTGACTTCGGCCCGGTAGCTAAGACTGGTCGGGGTGTAGCACATGGTATTGGTAAGGATGATGTCCAATGCGCAAGTAAAGTTATTTGGAACGAATGAATGAAAGAATGAATGAAGAAGATAATAATGATATTATCTATGCGTACGTATGATTTGTGATCACGTTAAAGTAACGAATGGTTTTATATGAAAGTAAAGTATGTTTTATTATAAAACTAGAACTCACTCAGCAACGCTGACTTTTGATGTATTTCCAGTTGGCAGGTATGTTGCTGAGGATGGCACGGGGTGGCTACTCAGCGTGTTTTGGATGGCCTCTTTATGTTTAATGCTTTTGTAATAAATGTAACCTGATAGTGTTAAAGGAACGATTGTACCAGTGTGCAAAAGTATTTTGATGGAAAGAAATTATGTTTTTAATGTTTCCGCTGCAACTATTTACGAAAGGAAAAATGTAAATATATGTTTTGAGTGCGATGAATGACCAACTGTAGGCGTCCCAGAAACGGGGCCTTTCAAGTTGGTATCAGAGCCAAAGTTTAAGTGAAATGGGTAAACTTTCAAAATAAACCTTAACTTAAACTGAGAATGGGACGGAAAGGGAATGGGATGCCAAACTGAGTAGCTGCGTGCCATCAGGTATTTTCTTAAAGTTAACCGGTTTATGTGCGCATGGTATATGTTATGTGTTATATGTAGATTTGAATACTGATGTAGTCAGGACAGGTAATGCTTAGGGTATGAAGAGTACAGTAAGTGGCTAATCACAACTGGCCACTGTAATTAGGGACTTACTAGACTTGACATAAACTGAGTTGTTTCCTTGAATGACCGTATTGGTGTTTGAATCTTTCAGTGTGAGTTAGAGAATGGCCGGTGGTAGATCGTCGAGGGCTGTGTCAGGTGAAGGTTGTGGTGGACGTGGTGCTGGATCGCGTGTCACGCGAAGCATGACAAGGGCTGCTGAGATGGCACCCGAAGAGCCTGAAATCCATCACCCGGAATGCGGTGATGATAGTGCTAACCTGAGGACCGCAATGAAAGAAGCTGTGGTGGCGGGAGTTCAACATGCGATGGAGACGATTCTGCCGTTGATGGTGACTGAGGTAATTAGGGCGGTGAAGGAGACGACCGCGATGGAAGTAAACAAGGAGGGTAGCGACGACAAGAATTTGAAGGGGAAGCAGGTTGAACGTGAGAGTTTCACCCCAAATAACAAGGCTGTGAGGGTGGATGACCGACGTGTGGTCACATCCAATATGGGGGTGACGGGTTGTGGTAACTGTGGACGGAAACACCCCGGGGAATGCAGATTGGGGACCAATGCATGTTTCCATTGTGGAAAGGTCGGCCATATGGCAAGAGAGTGTGGGGTGGCACGGTGTTATAACTGCCGTGGAAAGGGTCACATAAGCAGGGACTGCACGGCACCAAGGGCAGAGAGTTCGGGAGCCAAGAAGACGACCAGAACTGGAGGGCAGGGAGCAAGTGCCGAGCTTCCATGAGGACTTAGGAAAAGGCTAGTACGGACCCCGATGCGGTGTCAGGTACGTTTCGAGTAAACCAAACTCTAATTTCGCTGTTAGTTGATTTTGGCGCGAGTAAGAGTTTCATTTCTGCTGCCTTTTGTGCTGAGTCGCCTATTAGGGGTAGGGGTATTGATAAGCCCTTCGATGTAGAAACTGCCATAGGTAACTCTACCAGGATTTCGATGTGATAGATGACCGCGACGTGGAATTAGAAGGTCATAAATTTTCAGTTAGACCATTCGTGATGACCTTAGGCGGTTTCAATGTAGACCTAGGAATGGATTGTTGACGGAATATGAGGCGAACATTGTGGGTCGCAAGAAGATGATACGATTGACAACGTCTGACGGGAATTCGGTGACGGTTTTTGGTGATCGGGTCACGACGATCTCGGAAGCAATATCAATGGCGGTGATGGGGAAGTGTATGAGGCGTGGATGTAGTGCCTATCTGGCCTACGTAAAAGATGTGGATGCGCCGACACCACAACTGTCTGATGTACCGGTTGTGTGCTACCTTACAGATGTGTTTCCCGAAGACCTACCGGGAGTGTCACGGGACCATGAGATTGAGTTTCAAGATTGACTTGATACTAGGTGTCCAACCAGTAGCTAAGGCACCGTATCGATTGGTTCCGGATGAGCTAAAAGAGAATTGGCAGAGTAATGGTAAGAACCGTTTGATAAGGGGTGGGTTAGACTGAGTATCTCTCCTTGGAATGCTCCGGTCTTATTTGTGAGGAATGAAGATGGTAGTATGAGGATGTGTGCAGACTACCGTGAGTTGAATAGGCTGACAGTGACGAATCGGTACTCCTACCGAGAATTGATGATCTGTTTGACTAGCCCTAGAGTACCAGTTGGTTTCCAAGGATAGACCTTCGATCGGGATATCATCAGTTGAAGGTGAGGGAGTAGGATATTCCTAGAACAGCTCTTCGCACGCATTATGGACACTATGATTTTCTCGTTATGTTTTTTGGTTTGACCAATGCGCCAGCTGTTTTTACGGATTGGATGAATCAAGAATGTCGACCCATGTTAGATAAATCAGTGATTGGGTTTATGGAAGATATCCTGATTTATTCGAAGGGCGGGGAAGAGCATGCCGATCGCGTTTGAGAGGTGTTGGAGACGCTGAGAGGGAAGAAAATGTATGCCAAAGTTCTCCAAGTGCGCATTCTGGTTGTGCGAGGTTCAGTTTTGGGTCGAGTAGCGAACCCCGACGGGATTATGGCGGAACCGGCAAGGGTGGAGGCGGTTATGCAATGGAAGTCACCAAAGACGCCATCCGAGATTCGTAGCTTCTTGGCTTTGGCGGGTTACTGTAGAAGGTTCATCCAAGACCTCTCCAAGATTGCTTCTCCACTAACCAAGTTGACCCGGAAAGAGGTGAAGTTCGTATGGGGTCAAGCTCAAGAGAAGGCGTTCGATGAATCGAGGGCAAGACTGATTCAAGCTCTCATTCTGTCATTACCCGATGGGAGTGAGGATCTGGCGTTTTATCCAGATGCTTCCTAATCGGGGTTGGGATGTGTGTTAAGGCAGAGGGAAAGGTTATAGCCTTTGCACCCGACAGTCGAAGGCTCACGAGTCAGAAAGCCTAAAGATAGGCAGAAGTCGTATGCTGATGAGAGACGTTGACAGATTAAATTCCAGGTGGGTGATAGAGTATTGCTGGGAGTCTCACCTTGGAAAGGTATCACTCAGTTAAGAAAGCGGGGCAAGTTGAGCTCGAGGTACGTAGGGCCTTTCTGAGGCGCGGCTCGAGTTGGAAAGGGTGGCTTATAACTTGGAGCTACTAGAGGAACTAAGTGAGATTAGCCCGATATTTCACGTATATCATCCGATGAAATGTTTGGCGGACGAAGATATGGTCGTCCCACTAAACGATATCGAGGTAGATTACGGTTCAATTAGATGGGGCAACTAGTGGCAATCATCGATCAAAAAGAGAAGAGGCTGAGTAATAGAGTGGTTCTACTTGTGCGCGTACAGTGGGAGCGCAGAAAGGGATCTGAGGATACGTGGGAAACTGGAGAAGAGATGAGCCAGCATTGTCCACGGTCGTTTAAGGAGTAACAGGTTTCGGGGACAAAACCTATTTAAGGGGGGTGGACTTGTAACACCCGGAAATTTCCTTTGTAGCCGATGAGAGAAGAAAAAGAAATGAAGTCCGAAGTCGAGGGACCAAACCCGCCAACGAGAGAAACTTCGATGCACGGGAGTATAAAAGGGGGAAAACACCCCTATTCTCCCCATATTTCAGCCAAGAAGAGGAGAAGAGAGGAGAAGGAGAAAAGAGGAGAAAAGTTGGTTTGGGTGGATTCGAGCGTGGAATTCAACGTGGAGCGAGTCAAATCGAAGCTCTACTCGACGGGATCGCTAAGGTGAGTTCTAGGACCCCTCTTTTACACGTTTTCAACTGATTTCGGGGCTGGAACACGTCCAAAAACCTAATTTCGAGTTTTTGGGTGAAAACCCGTTTTGATGCATGTATGTATGTATATGATGCGTTTGAGGCTTGATTTCTTGCTTGGTTATGCTTGTATGAGGTCATGGTATGTTTCCCTAACCATTAGAAGGGTTGATTTGAGCTTAAAAGAGGTTTGGAAGGGGTTGGAGGTCGAAAACCCACGGCTGCAGTCGAGCAAACTGCACTTTGCACCAGCTAGGGCTAGGCGACCGACTGGAGGGCGACTGGAGGCCATTCGGCCGATTGAAGTGCGACTGAGGTCCATGCGCATGTGTGTCATGCGACTGAGGTCCATACGCATGAGGGTCATGCGATTGGAGTTCATGTGCTTGGGAGTCATGCGATTGAGAGATGGTACGACTGAGGTTCATTCGCACGAAGGTTATGCGACTGAAGTCCATGCGCCTGGAGGCCATGCGATTGAGGTTCATTCGCATTAAGAGTATGCGACTGAAGCCCATACGCCTGAAGTCATGCGACTGAAGGCCATACGCATGAGAGTAATGCGACTGGGAGTCCATTCGCATAGAGGTCCATTCGCCCATAGTCCATTCGCATAGGGTCCATTCGCATAGATGCCCATTCGCCTAAGTGTTCAGAAGTGATAATCGAGATGGAATTCCTTGACGATGTGAAGAGCATGGATGCTATAAGGTAACACAGGATGGTGCGATTATGATGATAATGTTGATGGAGATGATGGTAATATGTATGATGATATGTGTTATGTTAGACATAGTGGTGCATTTGTTGCATCGTATGTATGATGTGCGTGATGTGATGTATGATTGATGCGTATGTTTGATGATGCTGCATGATTATGTTTATGTTTATGTTCCTTATTATGTATGTTTATCTTTCTATGGCCTTGCGTTGAACGTGAAAGAATGAAATGAAGTATTATGTAATGTAAAGTGAAAGATAAGGAAAAGTGGAACGTAATGAGTAAATGTATGCATTAATGAATGAATGAAATGAAATGAAGTGTTATGTAACGTAAAGTGGAAAGAAATGAAACGTCTTGCATGTATCGGATAACGGGTCCTTCTTTGTGATTGACCATTAATGTAGAACCTCTACCGCTTACCCCTAGTACTATGGCATACGTTAGCTGTTCATTTATTGACTTCGGCCCAGTGGATATGACTGATCGGTTACCCTTAGTACTGTGGCATACGTTTAGCTGTTCATTTATTGACTTCGGCCCAGTAGCTAAGACTGATCGGTTACCCTTAGTACCGTGGCATACGTTTAGCTGTTCATTTATTGACTTCGGCCCGGTAGCTAAGACTGACCAGATACCTTTAGTACCATGGCATACGTTAGCTGTTCATTTATTGACTTCGGCCCGGTAGCTAAGACTGGTCGGGGTGTAGCACATGGTATTGGTACGGATGATGTCCGATGCGCAAGTAAAGTTATTTGGAACGAATGAATGAAAGAATGAATGAAGAAGATAATAATGATATTATCTATGCGTACGTATGATGTGTGATCACGTTAAAGTAACGAATGGTTTTATATGAAACTAAAGTATGTTTTATTATAAAACTAGAACTCACTCAGCAACGCTGACTTTTGATGTGTTTCCAGTTGGCAGGTATGTTGCTGAGGATGGCACGGGGTGGCTACTCAGCGTGTTTTGGATGGCATCTTTATGTTTAATGCTTTTGTAATAAATGTAACGTGATAGTGTTAAAGGAACGATTGTACCAATGTGCAAAAGTATTTTGATGGAAAGAAATTATGTTTTTAATGTTTCCGCTGCAACTATTTACGAAAGAAAAAATGTAAATATATGTTTTGAGTGCGATGAATGACCAACTGTAGGCGTCCCGGGAATGGGGCCTTACAACATCAATTTCACAAGCTATTGATCAAGCAGTTAACAGTTAATCTGATTCAACCCAAATGGAAAATCCAAATAACCAACCACCTCAAAATCCAAACCCCCCTCCTAATAACCAAAATCAAAACCCAAATCCACCCCCACCTCCAAATAACAACCGAAAGAATCAACCACCACCCAACAATAATATGAATCAAAATAACCTCAATCAAGGAGATGACTTGATCATGTGCGCATGCATAGTGTCCATACGGGTGATGAAGATTATGAAGATGAATTGAATAATAATGAAGAACCCCATAATGGTGCCAATAAGGATGCTTGGGATGGAAATTTAGGTGGAGGAGATGTATAAAATGGAAATAACAATTAGTAGAATGATCATCATGGGTGGAATGCACCACCTGTCAATCAACAACGAGGTAGGGTTAACAATAATGTCAACCAGCCAAGAGGACCTCAAGTACGAGGTGTGGATAGCCATTTCAAACCGACTATTTCCGAAAATCCAAATCCCATCGCACCTCCAAATCGACGAGGAAGAGCTTTTGTTGTACGCCCTCATTATCTCACCATTCTTCCTGCATCTAAAGGCACTATAACAGAAGAACCATATGTGCATCTTGCTGAATTTGATGCCATATGTAGCACTATTGGTGGAAATCACTTCACACAAGATCAAGTGAGGCTGCGATTGTTTCAATTCACCTTGAATAATAGAGCAAAGCAATGGTTCCTCACTTTACCCGACAATAGTATTCATACATGGCAAGAAATGCAACAAACATTTTTGGATGAATATTATTCTTTAGGTAAAACTAGTGACGCGAGAGATGCTATGCGATCATTTCAACAACAAGTAGGAGAACCGTTTCATGAAGCTTTCACAAGGATTAAATAACTGATCCGTATGTGCCCCCATCATGGAATTGAACGTTGGGAATTGATAAAGGCTTTTTTGGATGGATTGACCAATGAGGAGAGAAAGTACTTATATTCTACAAGCAATGGCACATTCCTTTCTAATCATGAGGATGCAGATTGGGAATTTTTAGAGAGGATGTGCAGGAACTCCAAAGCACAAGCTTCTGCTAGTAGGCGATCAAAATCCAATTTGATAAGATCGACATTACGAAACTAAAGAGAGAATTGCATCGTTGGAGAAGAAATTGGCAAAGCTAGGAAGAGTAGGTGCGAAGGAGGTTGCAAATGTGGGATATGATGTATGTGAAGAATATGGTGAATTGGGTCATAATGGTGAGTCCTGTCCATTGGTAATAGGAAGAAGTGAGGAAGTCAATCAAATTTACGGAGGTAGAAAGCAATTCGATATGATCTCCAATAAACCAGATAAATATGTTAGTGAGGAATCATACCAATTATAAATATGTTAATGCTTCAAACCAGATGAACCCTAACTTTCAAGGTAGTAATCAGGGAGGTCAAACATATCCAAATCGATCACAAGGGAACTACAATCCAAGTGGGTATCAAAGAACTTCATATTCTTAAGGAAATAGTCAAGGGAGTTACAATCATGGGGGTCATCAAGGGAGTTAATCACGAAGTTATCAAGGAAATTCTCAATCAGGACAAGTTGAAAATGAAGAATCGACAAATGCAAAGTTAGAGGCCCTAATGAATATGATCAATGAGAACATGCAGGAGAATAAGAGGGAAAATGAAATCAGAGATAAGGCTTATGAACCTTAAACAAGCAAGTGGGTCAACTAGCTGAGGACGTGGCTCAAATTAAGCGCAACCCAGGAAAGTTACCAAGTGATACCACAATCAATCCTCAACATCAAGGAGCTACCACTAAAAATGTCAGGAATGTGCAAATCAACCAGGTAAGTACTCTTCGTAAAAGTAAAATTTATGACAATAAAGTTGCTCCTCCACCACCATTTGTAGAGGGGGTAGTGGAGGATGTTGATAGTGATTGTGAAAATGAACAGGAACTTGTTTTACCTAAATCAACAAAAAAGGTAACTTTTCAAGAGATAAGTAAATCAACTTTAAAAGACAATGCACAAAAAGGTAAGGATAAGGTAATGGAAGGTAGTACCATTCCTTATCCTTCAGCTTTAATTGAACCAAAGAAAGTGATAAACAAAAGAGGCCCACAACAAGAAGAAATGTCGGATGTTTTTAAACAAGTTAAAGTTAATTTACCTCTTTTGGATGCAATAAAACAAGTTCCTGCTTATGCCAAATATCTGAAAGATATGTGCACTCAAAAACAAACTCACAAGTTTCCTAAGAAACTTGATGTTCCAGCCAATGTGAGTGCTATCTTGTCGGGCGCTCTTCCACCTAAGCTTAGAGATCCAGAAGCGCCCATTATTTTTATTCAAGTTGGTGAATTTAAAGTTGCACGGAAGTTGCTCAATCTCGGAGCTAGTGTTAGTATTCTACTTGGGAGTTTATATGACCAATATGATTTTGGTCCTTTACAAAAAGCCAATTCCACAATTGTGTTAGCTGATCTCACATTAAAACTCCCTCGTGGAATAGCAACAGTTGCTATTGTTAAGCAGGATGATTTTTACTACCCAGTTGATTTCCTAGTTCTTGACTATGCTTCAATTGACAAATCCAAACAAACTAATGTCATACTTGGTAGACCGTTTTTAGCAAATGCTAATGCACAAATCAATTGTTCAGATGGAACCGTTGACATGACTCTGGAAATCGTAAATTAATTGTTAATGCGTATGAAAAAGTAACTAACTCCTTGGTTGATAATGAATGGTTTATGGCAGACATTATGGATGGGTGTAAGCCTAAACATCGAGGAACCGTGTGTTTTTTGTGACAGGTTGGATGTTGAGCATGCACATGACTTGAGTGAAGAAGAAAAGAAACTTGAATCCTCGGTTGTGCATGAAGGAAGACCACCATGGACACATCAGGTGGAACCTTTACCGAATCACATTGATTCTCAATTGAAAACATCATTGGTGACTCCACGAAAGATGGAATTGAAAGAGATCCCAAACCACTTAAAGTATGTATTCTTTGGGGAAAATCAAATGCTTCAGGTTATCATTGCTTCAGACTTGGAAAACAATCAAGAAGAGTTGCTACTGAAAGTCTTGAAGGAGCATAAATCCGCTATTGGATGGACAATTGCAGAATCTCAAAGGCATTAGTCCATCCATTGTAATGCATAAGATTATCACTGATACAGAGGCAAAACCAGTGAGAGACACTCAGAGACGACTCAATCCCAACATGCGAGAAGTGGTAAAGAAAGAAGTGCTCAAATGGTTGGATGCCGGATTCATCTATCCAATTTCTAATAACACATGGGTAAGTCCTATACAAATTGTGCCTAAGAAATCATGCATTCATATTGTGAGACGTGAGGATGGTGAACACATAGCAACCTCAACTGTTACCGGGTGACGAGTGTGTATTGATTAAAGGAAGTTGAACGCTGCTACCTCTAAAGATCATTTTCCACTTCCTTTCATTGACCAAATCAAAGTAATCAGGTTAGAAATTTTATTGTTTTTAGATGGGTATTTAGGTTATAACCAGATTGCAATTCACCCTGATGATCAACAAAAGACAACTTTTACCTTTCCATATGGAACATTCGCATTTAGGCGAATGCCATTTGCGCTTTGTAATGCCCCAGCCACCTTTCAAAGGTGCATGATGAGTATTTTTTCAGATATAATTGGGGAGTCTTTGGAAATTTTTATGGATGAGTTTCAATTTTTGGTTCATCTTTTGAAAGTTGTTTAATTCAGTTAAATAAAGTTTTAAAGAGATGTGTTGAAACAAATCTGGTTTTAAGTTTGGAGAAAAGCCACTTTATGGTGAAAGAAGGGATTGTGTTGGGTCATGTGGTGTCAAAATGTGGGATTGAGGTTGATCATGCTAAAATTAAAGTTATTTCAACACTACCTCCACCTACAAATGAGAAGGGCATTAGATAATTCTTAGGACATGCTGGCTTTTATAGGCGATTTATAAAAGGGTTTAGTACAATTACAAAACCACTTTGTAACCTGCTTTTGAAAGACGTGTCATTTGTGTTTGATGAAGAGTGTCTTAAAGCATTTACCACGTTGAAACAGAAATTGGTTGAAGCCCTAATATTGCAAGCACCAGACTGGTCACTACCTTTTGAAATAATGTGTGATGCTAATGATTTTGCAATTGGGGTTGTTTTGGGAAAACGGGTAGATAAGAAGCCAGTGGTAATTTATTATGCTAGTAAAACTTTGGATGGTGCTTAATTGAACTATACTACTATTGAGAAAGAATTACTTGCAGTTGTTTATGCTCTTGATAAGTTCAGGTCTTACATCTGGGGAAGCAAAGTTATTATTTACTCGGATCATAGTGTCGTGTGGTATTTGATGGAGAAGAAAGATGCGAAACCAAGGTTGATCAGATGGATTTTATTGCTGCAAGAGTTTAACTTAGAGATTCGGGACAAGAAGGGTAGTGAAAACGTGGTTGCTGATCACTTATCCAGGATTGTCAATACCGACATCGATAAAAATGTGGAAATTAATGAGACATTCCCGGATGAGTACTTATTTGCTATTTCCGAGTTGCCTTGGTTTGCTGATATTGTTATTTATTATGCTGCAGGTGTTATTCCAGAACATTGGCAAAAATGGAAAAGGCAAAAGTTTATGGCACAGGTTAAGCAATATATCTGGGATGGCCCAGATCTTTTCAAGGTGGGACCTGATGAGGTTATCAGGCGGTCTATCCTAGACTCTGAGATTAAAGATGTGTTGGGACTTGTACATTCATCTGCATGTGGAGGTCACTTTAGTGGCCAGAAAACAGGACACAAAGTTTTATCTGCTGGGTTATTTTGGCCAACTATCTTTCGGGATGCTTATGAGTTTGCTAAGAATTGTGTAAATTGCCAAAGGATGGGTAGTTTTTCCAAGAGAAATGAGATGCCCATGCAACCAATTTTGGTGTTGACATTGGAATCGACTTCATGGGCCTATTTCCAAATTTATTTGGTAATTTATACAATTTAATGGCAGTCGATTATGTGTCTAAATAGGTAGCGACTGCCACTAAAACAAATGATCATAGTATTGTATGTAAGTTTGTTCAAAGCAACATATTCTCAAGATTTGGTATCTCCTTGTGACCATAAGTGATGGGGGATCATATTTTAAAAACTTTAATTTTCAAAAACAACTTAAACAATATGGTGTAGACCACCGGATTGTAACACCGTATCATCCACAAACAAGTGGACAGGTTGAAGTATCAAATAGGCAAATCAAATAAATTTTACAAAAAACAGTACGAACCGACCGCAAAGATTGGTCCACAAACCTTAACAATGCGTTGTGGGCGTATCGTACTGCATATAAAACGCCTATTGGTACTACCCCTTACCGGTTGGTTTATGGGAAGGGATGCCATTTACTTGTTGAGTTGGTTCATCGTGCTTTATGGGCAGTGAAAGAAGTTAATGTTAATTATGATGTTGCAGGTAAACAACGGAAACTGAGTTTGGTTGAGTTGGAGGAATTAAGGGATGAAGCGTATAAAACAGCTAGCTCTTACAAGGCACGGATGAAAAGAGTTCATGATGCTAAACTGAAGCGGACAACATTCGAGGTAGGGCAGAAAGTTTGGTTGTTTAACTCACGTTTAAAATTTTTTCCAGGGAAGCTTAAAAGTTAATGGACGGGACCTTATGTGATTAAGCGCATTGGGAACTATGGTGATATTGAGATTGAGGATTTCGATGATCATTTAAGACAAGTCGTGAATGGTCATCCTCTGAAACCATATCTAGAAGATACAGATCTAAACCCGGTTTTAGAGGAATCAGTGAAGTTAGTACTAACTTCATCGGAAATGGAGTTGAATAGGATCTCAAGAAGTCCGGCTGACGACTTACAAAACTTAGCGCTTGCGGGAGGCAACCCGATGTCTAGTAATTATTTTATTTTTTTTTTTTAATATTCTATCGTGTCTTTTCATCATCGTTTTGTCGTTTAGTTAACGTGTTTTTCCACTCTCATGATACACTTAAAATAAAGTGAAGTCGAGGGCGACTTTAATTTGTACGAGGGGGTGGGGAAACTATATAAAAAAAATTAAAAATAAATAAATAAATAAATTCAAAATAAAATAAAAATTAAAAATAAAAAATAAAATAAAAATTAAAAATTAAAATCTTTTTTTAAGAAAAACAACATACTTACGTCCTTATGGACGTAAGCTTACGTCCTCATGGTTACTTACACTCCAGCCAACTGTTTTACGTCCAAAAAAACAAAAGAATCAACATAGCAGCTTACGTCGGGTCGCACACAGGGATTAAAAACCCTTGTTTTGACCCCAAAAGTCGTGTAATCACCCCAACCACTCAACCATCCTGATTTTTTTCACCTATATCTTCCAAAACTTACACCCTCTTCCTTTATTCTCTCACCATTCTTCATCTTCTCCACCCAAACCCACCAAAACCCTAGTTTTACCATCTACCAATTCCCCTTCCATACTTCACCAAATCAAGCAAGCTTATAGGGGTTTGGTTAAGTTTTTCCAGAGCTACAAAATCCATGGAGTAATTTCGTGAAATTTGCTACGGTTTGTGAGTTTTGAGAAGACAAAGGTTACGAAGTGTTGTGGTAGTGTTGGAGAATTTGAGTCAAGTTCTCACCTTTATCTTCTTACACAATTTAAAGCACTAAGGTACACTTCTAATTCTTTTTTTCTTTGTTGTATGAACATGATTGTATGGCTAGATGTAGTGATGGGGTCTAAAGTGTAGGGTTATAATCATGTAATTGTAGTTATGGGTGGGAGTGAATCAAAGTGAGAATGTATGTTGAAAGAGTTTGACTTAGACTAAGAGGATGTAGGGGATAGCTTAAAGATTTTCTTTACATAGGTTGAATGTAGTTATGATATGAGTGGATTCATGTAATGGATATCTTTGTTAGCAACCAACCAATGAACTACAATCTGAGGTTAAACGTAAGACAGAGGGATGGTAAAAACATATGTGTTTGTCAGTGATAATGTGCTAATTCTGAGTTGTGTTATTGTAGGATCAATGGTGCGAACCAAGGTTCCAGCAGGAAGGGAGAAAGGGAAAGAAGTTGCATCCTCATCCCGACCAAAGAAAGCAAGTGTAACTTCTAACGAAGAATCTGAAGAGGAAGATATAGCAATGGAGGAAGCAGGGTCTGATGGAGAGTCAGACACTGAGGCTATGGAGGAAGTGGATCCAGATGAGGAAGAATATGAGGATGATGGCCTTCCCATTTGGCTGAAGAACCAATGTCTTTCATCATTCAAGGGGGACGATGTTCAAGCAGAAATGTACTTAAAGAAGATAAAAAAGAGTCAAGTATTAACCGACAAACTCATGATATGTGAGTGCCAAATTTACCGATCCGATTTCGAAAGATTTAGAGTAGTCGAATGTTTTACACGTTTGGGTTGAGAACAACATTTAAGCTTCAACAATGATGGGGTGGAAGACATTTATGTGAATGCTATTTTAGAGTGGATTTCAACTTAGAGAAAGGAGCCAGGAAATTCCCTTCCATCTACCACCCAACTCACAAGGAAGGTAAATGGAAAAAACAGTGAGTCTGTCATTCTTTAACTTAAATAGGATTACAAACTTTGATACAGGGACAGTCGATGGAACACCATACACATATCCATCTGCGGCAATGCTAGCTATCAAGGTATCTAAAGAAGAAGTGTGGAGAAACATGATCCATGAAATGTTTCATGTGCCTGAAGGAACGAATGTTGCAAGATGGTCACTTGATCGGGCAAATCTGAAACCTCTTCCCAAGTTGTTGTTAATTTTCCTAAATCAAAATGTGTTACCTCGGTTGGGAGATAAGGCCAAAGTGCGATTGTACGAAGTAATGGTCCTCCATGCATTAGTCACGGGAAAACCAGCTTTATCAGCAAGGCATCTAATCCTTTGGGGTATTTGGGAATCTCGAGAGAAGTCTGACAGAAAATCCATTCCATATTGTCGGTTGTTGGCTAAATTCTTTAAAAAACAAAATGTGTTACCAAGTCGAGCTACCAAAAAGAAGGTAATACATGTACCTTTCAAGATAAGCAATTTGCCATCGGGATGGTCATATGAGCGAGCTGGTGAAGTGCATAAGTTAGTTGACAGGAAAAGTGGGAGATATCTAGAGGTGATAGATGGGATATCAGGTATGCGAGAAGGTGACACTCTACAGGAAGAAGGAAGGCATAGGCAGACTCCAGTAAGAGAAGAAGTGGAAGAGGATGATAACCCTTATCAGCAGAGGATGAGAGTTGTAGTGGCGCAAGCTCATCCCGTGGGGTTTACAAGGTGGGCGGAGCCAGAACAGAGGATGTTTGATCGACAAACAGAGGAAATAGAAAGAAACAGGTTGTACATGCAGCATATGATGTATTCTCAAGAGTTCTACCGGAATCAAGATTACATGTATAGTGAAGAAGTTCGCCACCGAGAAGACTATATGCAAGGACTGTCGTATACAGTGACGCCCCCTCCTACAGAGTGGCAGTCACCGGATCTCATGCCCTTTAGTCAGACTCAGCAAGCACCATATTATCCGCAATCAACACCATCTGTGTGGTTACCAACCACTACACCACCGACTGATGAAACAAGTGGATCGAGTTCAAATCGGGCAGATGCATTCGATATGGGAGATGTCAGAAAAGGATTCTTCGAGAGCATTTTTGGGCAGCCATACCGAGGGCCACCATCTGGTGGTTATTGATGCACTCGCTGATCCTACGATCAGGTCTACGTGCTCTTTCTTATTTAATAATTATGTTGAACTATGTATGATGTTTTAACTAGTAGGTGGTGCGTGATAATTTAGGAACAATTATTTGCTGCTTTGTACTTGGTGGTGTGTTAAGTGTTATGTTAAGGGAATTTGTTTAATTAGGATTTTGTATGGTAGACATGGTGCATGCGTGGAAAGTTAGCCTTGTAACTGCACTTGGGTAAAGGTTAGGATGTTTGATAGTACCCTTGTTTCATGCAACAATTTTAAAATTTACATTGAGGACAATGTAAGGTTTAAGTGTGGGGATGAGGGGAAGGTTGAAAATTAAGAAAAAAATATTGATTGAACAAAAGTTTTCAAAATGCCCCTAAAGCGACTTATTTATGCATGAAAGTTTAATTTTTTTCAATGAAAATCGTGAAAGTATGTTTAACCTGTGCACAAGCAAAGGTCCTTAGTCATGGCTATCTTACTAAAAAAGGAGCAATTACAGAGAATTGATTGGGATGTTTAACCAGGGTAACTAGCTAGATAGTGGATTCTTTATGCATGTTTTCACATCCTTAACCTATCTACGATCGTATTTGCGAGGATTGAGCCTATGCATGAGCTTAGAAAATCAACAGGTTATTTGCTCATTTTCCTTTCATGTGTGTTTAACGGAATGATTACATTATTCTAGAACTTCCATAAAGGATACGTTTCAAGATCATGAACCAAACTGTTACATATATATGATTAAGGCACTAGGATGACCTTTGTTTTATTAGCCTTTTTCAGTTGTACTATCCTACCCTAAACGATCCCCTAGTCTCCACTTTGAGCCCCCAACCTATTTATTTGTTTACACCCGAATCAACCCATTAGCCTTTTCAAACCTTTTTACTTTTTAAGCCCTTGTGATGAAATCTGATAAGTATTGCTTGAATTTTTTATATAATATTATTAGAAGCAGTGAAGTGTTAGATATAATCATTATCGTTAGTGCTCTAGAAAGATTAACATGTTGTCTTTTTGTATCTTTTTAATATTTGTAATAGTATAGGGACTAGTTTTGTAATTTGTTAGTTCCTTTTTGTTTCATTATAAATAGCTTAGACTTGCATGTAGTAAGTAACGAGATTGAATGAGCTTAGAGAGAAACTGCTTACTTACTTTGTAATTTGTCTTTGCTTGATATTAATGAAACCGTGAATTTTGTTGATATCTTGCTTGATTCAATTACTTTGTTTGTATTTCATTGAATTGTGTTCATACATCATCACAGATTGGTACATTTGATCCTATCAAATGGTATCAGAGCTGTTGGTAAGCTGTTAGTGAGTGATTTTTGAAGTTTGTCGAACTTTCAAACTCAAAAATTCACTGAATCTGTGATTGATAGACAATTCAATTGAATCACAATTAGCAGTTAAATTCATCAAATTCAAGTTAATTTGTTGAATTTGTGTTCGAAAAAGGTTACTATTTTTCGGACTGAAAATCACAAAATTGATTGATTTGTTGCTGATATTGAAAGAAATTGATGTTAGAAGAATGATTATCGGTATAAATCATGTCTAATTGGAAAGTTTCAATCCAATTCATCAACTTTTGAAGAATTTTAAAAGATTTGAGTTAGTTACATTCATATGAACATGATGAATGTGGCGTATTAGAGTTGAGATTTGCTGAAAAATTGTCTAAGTGTTAGGCGTTTGACTACTGTTTAGTCGCATTAACACTGTGTAGACGTTTTCAGTTCAGACGCTTGACTACTGTTGAAGAGTAAAAGTCCAGACGGTTGATAACTGTTGAGGCGCATTACAACTGTGTAGGCGCATTTCAACTGTTCAGACGTTTTACAACTGTTCAGACGCATCAACTTGGGCGTTTTGGAAAATTTTTCTAAGGCATTCCCTTAGACGTCTCTCAACTTAGGCGCATTAACTGTTTGGGAGTTTAATCACTGTTCAGGCGTATCACCCTTGACAATTAGAATTTTTTTAAGAAAATTTTTCAAAAACTTTTTCATTTCTTTTCTTAATTCAAAATCTAAGAAAAACATCAAAAATATAAGAATGGTGAAATCAGAAGATTCTGAAAATAGAGTTCCAAAACTTAAAAATAGAGCTGATTTCAAAAATTGGTCTCTTAGGTTAAAACATCATTTTAATTCCATTGACACTGATCTTTGGAAATCTATAGAGAAAGGACCATACATTCCTATAATCACTGATGGGCCTGACAGAGGGTTTGTTTATACTAAAGATTCTCCAGAACCCTATCCTGAAGATGGTCTTCAAGGAGATGATTTGAAAAGAGTAAAGAATGATATCAAAGCATATTCCTTGATGTGTAAAGGACTACCTCTGGAAGTTCTTGCAAGGCTTGATGCATATCAAATTGGATACACCTTATATAAAGCCCTTAAAGACCATTTGTGAAGGAGGACAGGAGATTCAAAATCTCAAGAAACAAAAGTTGAAAAGGCAATTAGAATTGTTTCAACATCTGTCTGGAGAAACCATAAATCAGATGATGAACAGATTTGTTCAACTTACAACTGAGATGTCAACAGCTAGTATTAAGCCTGATCTTGAAGATCTAAATCTTAGACTACTCAATGCTTTACCCTCATCATGGAAACAAATAGTAACCTTACTAAAGCATACTGAGAAGTTCCCTATGGATCTAGATCTACTTATTGACAAGATAGAGTTAGTAGAGATTGATGAAAGCTCAAGGAATAATGATAGAGCAGCATCAATGTCTCAGTATCAGTTTGTTGATTCTCATGCAACCACTATTGAAAATGCATTCATGGCAAAAAGTGAGAAAATTACAGAAGAAGAGGGAGATTTATTTGTTGGAGTAGGATTTTTCACTGATTCATCATTTACTAGTGCTCCTGTTTATACAACTCAGTCTCATTCTCAATCTCCTCCTAAATCTCAGTCTCAAATATCTAATGTTCAATCAGAGACTTCTTCATCTAACTCTTCTAAATCTAGCAAAGTTAAAGATGTGATAAACATCCTATTAGAGGATGAAGAGTCTAAAACTGCATTCATTGCATTTATGGCTAGTTTTCAAGCATATCAAGGTAGCCATTTAACTCAATTAGACTATGTTTTGCAGGATTTGTTTGAGTTGGATACTGAAGATGTTGAAGAGATGGACTTAAACTGGCAGATGGTGAAGATTGCTTACAGGACACAAAAACACTCATATGTCAACAGGAAGTACAAGCCAAGTGCTAACAAGACTGTTGGGTTTGATAAGTCAAAATCAAGGTGTTTTAACTGTAACAGTTATGGACACTTCTCCAGAGAATGCAAAGCTCCAAGGAATAATGGAAGAAATGCTCAATCAAGTTCTAGCAATCAAAGGTTTCAACCAGCTCAGAAGACTTTTCAAAAGCCTTATCAGTCTTCCTATGCCTGAGCTTAAAGATGAAACAAAATCATCTAATGAAACCAAGAAAGCTTTAGTAGTCAGCATTAAAGATGGTTATGATTGGAGTGCATATGCAGATCAGTTTACTAATGATTTAACATCAAGTTTATCTATTGTTGCAGAAATTCAGGGAGAAGATTGGTCAGAAATCAATGATCCAAAGGTGGAAAGTGAGAATGAAGAAGATGACTATGATTGGAGTGACAAATCTGGTCCTAAGGAGGATACAGATGAAGTAGCTCTAATGTCACAGTCTGATTAACCTAAGGTTGACACTTCATCTACAAAATTTGAAACCTTATCTCCAAAATTCCCTGAAATCCCATCTGAAGTGAGAGAAAAACTTTGCACAAAATCATGCTATGAACATGTTGAATACTATAGAAACTACTCATATAAAATCTGTGAGAAGCTAAAACAAGAAGAGTCATTGCATAACAAACTAAAATCTGATCATAAAACAGCAGATCAAAAGATTATCTCTCTTTAAACTTCATGGAACAAAACACTAAAAGAATTAGAAATTGTTTCTAAACAATTGGAAGAGATGACCAAAAATCTTGAACAGGAGAAGATAGCACATGCTGCTACTAAAATGAATCTTGCTAAAGTAAAAAGTTCAAAAATGATTGTAGAAAAACTGGTAAGTAAAAGAAAAGATAAACAGAAAGCAGGGTTAGGTTTCACTCATGAACCTATGCCTGAATCTATTACAAACACTTTACCAGAGAACTTCAATACACATGATCATTCTCCTGAGAATAAAGTTGATAGGATCGGATCTAGTTTGATCAATTAGATTAGAACTTGCAGCGGAATATAACACAAATTAGATCAAATTTAAGCAAGAATAGTATGAATATTCAATCACATAATGACGATTATAGAGAGAGGATTTTCTGCAAATGGAAGATTTTCATTCATGCAAATGCTTCGGTTACAAAACAATTAGGTCAACATTCCTTTTATAAAGGAATGTGACGTCAGCTGATGTCACTTGATAGTGACATCTAACTGATTTATACAAACTACTGAAAGTAAACTAATCTACTGAAGATGTCCACAACAGCTGAGGACACCTTCACAAAAAGCTAAGTATAAACTATAATTACAACTACTGAAGTTATAACATCTGAAGTGTAAGAACTTCAGATGTTTTACAATAATAAAACTACTGAAAACAAACTACTGAAAAGTAAACCATCACAACTACTGAAAAGAACTACTTCAGCTGTTGTGACAACTTCTGAGAACTTGGTCTTCAGACTTTGTCTTCAGCTATTGTCTTCAGACTTTGTCTTCAGACTTTGTCTTCAGACTTTGTCTTCAGACTTTGTCTTCAGCAGATGTAGATCACTTCAGTTGTTATGATGTCTGTGGGACTTAAAGGTTTTTCTGATCTGGCTCATTGGTTCTTTTGGTCCAACAAACTCCCCCTGAACCAATGCAGCCAAAACCTTTAAGGTTATTGAAGTCCCACTTATTGGCAGACACATTTTCTGGATCAGCTCAGAAGTTTCCAAAATAAGCTCAGGCCAAGGAAGAGGTTTCAAAAAGTTTGATTGGCAAAGGATGAATGGGAACTCTGTATTGGGGAATTGGACACAGAGCTGTTACCCCAATCATAAAACCTACTTCCCAATGATGAGTCTGTAAGACTCTCTAACATAGGCCTCAAGTAGAACAACTTTTTCTTCCATTATGAGTTCTTCAGATTCACTTTTAAAGAAGAACTCAGGCCCATAATACTCGGATAAGTATCTAACATTCTTTCCATTCTTTAGCTCCACAGTTGTTATTTCTCTGTATGCAAACTCATCAGGATGAGTACCTTCAAGTAACAACTGGAGCTCATGTCTTCTTATTTCTTCAAGCTTCTTATAGATCAACCCCTTCTTCACCATTTTGTTTTCTAGTAAAGTTTGTGGAGTCATCTTAGTCTTGTAAGCTCGCTTGAAGTCATCAAGGATTTCCCAGGGTGACACTACAATGGCCAGCATTATCACAGCATCTACAGTCTTCTTTACTTGGCCATTGTATCGACTTGGAACATTCTTTCTATGAATTCTGTCACTAACTCTGGGGTCAGGCCAAATTATCACTCTCTCTTTCTGATATTGAAATGTGAATCTGAGAGCATACAACCTCTGAGCATGTTTCTTCATAGCTTGTATGGATGAAGACTTAGGAAATTCTTTATCAACCATCCTTAACAGCTGCTCATCATGTTGTTTTTGCTGTTCTTCTTCTTCAATTTTCACTTTTACCATTTGCCTTTGGATGTCAGGTGTGATTGCTGTTGGTTGACTCCTAGGCTCAGGCATCTTCATTTTAATCATAGCAGAGATTGGTAGACTATCATCCTCATCATCTTCTTCTTCTTCTTCTTCCATCCTCAACACCCTTCTCTTCCTCTTGGGTGCATCATTGGTGGTTGATTGAGTAGGCTTCTTGGGTAAAGGAGTTGGTTTTGAGGGTTGTGAGGTTGGTTGTTTTGGTGAGGGAGATTATAAAGGCTGCTCTATCATTTTGGTTGTGAGGGAGGCTTTGGATAACTTTGCCATATCAGACCTTTTCCCAGCACCGGCTTCATCAAGAGCTTCTATGATCAATCCTTTGTTAAAGGTTTCAAAAGAACAGATTTTGGTGGTTATCTCCAGAATGCTGTCTCTGGACCATGACTTCACTTCAATGATTGGTCTTCCCAAATGTTTTGACAAGAATCTTATCATAGCTTCCAACCTTTCCCTTTCTTTCTCATTGCAACTGGCCCATCTATTCTCAATCTCTTGGATCTCTAGCCGTCTGATCTCGAAGTCAAGTTTGGCTGTGTCAAAGCCTTGTCTGAAGAGTTGATCAATGATCTTATCCATAGATCTGCTATGTTGCTCATCAGCTTCTTTGATCAGTTCTTCTAACTTCTTCTCATCTTCAGTCTGTTCAGCACTTTTCTTTCTCTTATAAGTTATCATCTCCTTTTCTTTCTTCTCTTTTGCTTCTTCCTCTTCAACTCTCTTTCTTTTGTCTTCTTTCACTGACTTAGACTCCCCCTTTTTGGTTGCATTGGGTTCAGGGGTTTGAATGTCATAAAGTCTCTTAGAAACAGCATCATCAACTAGGTTTTGAAGATTTGAGGAAAGCCTCTCATCAATGGTTTGATGTACAATGTTAGTGATGATTGGAGTGATGAGAGGTAAGGAGGATTTAAAGGCAGCAACCATTTGCTCAGAGGGGTTCTGTCCCTGAGAAATGGTGCCTGAAACAGAGGCAGGTGGCTTAGTTGTTGAGAGTGGCTCAGTGTTTGGGAAAGCTTCAAAAGAAGCTGCCATCTGTGGGTGAATTGGGGCAGATGGACTTGATTCTTGAGACAATTTGGCAAGCAGTTCTTGTAGTCTGCATACCTCAGCCTCAAGAATGGTGTTTTGGGCTAGAACTTTAAAGAAAAAGCCCAGGTCATCATCAGGCTTTGCTGAATCAGCTGACCTCCTGAGTAAATCAGGATGAACATGTGCTGAGTGTAGATCAGTTTTCATATGTGCCCCTATGTATTGGAACTGGGGACTTCCTGCCTCAGGATTATGTCCTTCATTGACAGTTGCCTCTGGTGAGGTCTTAGAGATGATACCACCTTCATCCTGTTCATGTGCTGAAACAGGAGAAGAGGTAGCCTCACCAGATGTTCGAATTTCCTCCTCTACACCGGGAGATTGAACTTTGTAATCCCTGTGTTGTGGGTTGTCAACCACATTATAATCCTCTCCCTCAACTGTTGAGTTTTTCCCAGTGTTAATAGGTTTCTGGGGAGGGGTAGAGGAATGTAGTTGAGTCAGCACTTATGCAATAACTACAGTTGGGCTTGTAGGGGTGGTTTCAGTGGGAGATAAGGGTGAAAAATATTGCACCTGGGGTGAATGGTGCTCTTTAATGGCAATCTTCTCAAGTGAGAGAGATTCCAGTAACGTGGTTTCCCCAATTTTGGTTGCATCAGGATCCTGTTGAGAGGATACCTGAGCGGTTTCAGCTGGTAGAGTCTTTGAAACTACAAGTGTCACACCCCAACCTTGACGGCGGAAACGTCGAGATGTGAGGGTTAAGATTGTTCACAGTCACTTAACGCTATATTTAAATGTAAATATTAAAATTATAAGTTTCAAAAGGCATTACAAATAATAGTCTCAAACATGAACTAAGTTCAAACGTAACTCAAAACATAACATAACATTTTATTTATTTAACTAGGTCCAAGTCCTAGTTTTATTACAAGCTTCAAAGTCCACTTTAAACTTGGGGATTTCCTGAAACATGATAAAATAAAGGTCAACTATAAATAGTTGGTGAGTTTCCAAGGTTTTCATACATAATATGATAAAGTTACAAGTAGCAATTCATGTCATAGGTCATAAGTTAGTAAGGTTATAGAACACATATCGTTACAACCAAACCTCGACTTGATTACAAGTATATAAGATTGGCTAAGTGTATTTGGTTCCCATGATGAACAAGCATACGTCATCAGGAGTCAGCAATACATCGACTTTAGCACCAAAAAGGCTTGTCAGGCCTAAAGATCTAAGACGTCGCCAGGCTAGCAATAGTTAATGATTGTAAACAAACTATGTATCTCATATAATCACTTACAACACACAAATAACCATGACAAAATATAAAGATGAATTGCAAGTGCTTTACAAGTCTCAAACGTTTATAAGTGTATGATGTATAAGTATCATGTTTCACCCCAAAATAGTGTGAAAAATGTAAAAAGGGGCAAGGAAACTCACATTGATATATGCATTTCAAGATGATATAAAAGATTAAAAGATAATCCAACGTATCCATTACAAGACACCTAAACATACATGAATATACCAAGATTAAGGTTTATAATAAGATTAACGTACAATAAGAATTAGGGGTTTTGATAGAATTAAGAGGTTTTTAATAAGTAGTAAATTTATAAAGTAATTATCTACATTTTTAATTCCATTAGAGGAATTATATACATTTAAGTATTTTAGAAATGGACTTAAAGTATGATAATGGATAAGGTTAAGATATAAATAAAACTTTACGATTATCTAAGATTAATTAGTATAACGCATTGATTAATGGCCAATTATTAATCTACACAATTTGTTAAAGTATATTTTGCAAGAGATAATATTTGTATATAATTTGTGCAATTATGAAATATATACCCTCTACAATTATCAATATAGTGTTCATAATCATTTTAATGATTTTTAATTTATTGATTCAAGTCCATAATTATATAAATAGTTATTATTTTAAAAGAAAATCATTTAAATATATAAACTTAAATACACATAAAAGGATATTTAAGTTTTAAAAGAGTACATTTTGACCAATGTTTATAATTTACTTAATTATATAACTTGCAAAATAATATAAAATTATTTAAAGTCATTTGAAATAACTAACTATCTAAATGATATTTAAATGTCTATTTACATAATTAATCATTTAACATATTAATTTATAATGTTTCATGAAATCTCCATTTTAAATTAACGTGATTTAAACGATAAATAATTAAAGGGAAAGTTCGGGTCACTAATATTTTATTATTTTTTTAAAATCCATATAAATAATCCATGAATAATCTTTAAAATGTTTTATTACAAAGGTTTCTAGTTAGTTAAAATTTTAGAAATATTACAGAAATTTATTTGATGCCTTAAAAATATTTAAAGGTTATAAAAATATTTTTTATATTTATTAGAAATTTTCTAAAATTGATTTAAGGCTGAAAAAGCCATTTAAAAAAAATATGGGGGTGGCCGGGTTTCGAACCCGGGACCTCCAAGTTGGCATGGGATGACTTAACCGGTGAACCAAGGCATACAGTCGCGGTATCACCCGGTTTTTAATTGTTAAAAACATTCCCACAAAAGAACCCTAATTTACATAAACCCTAGAATCATCATTGGTTAAATTAAAGATCAAACTGTTGTTGTTTATGAAAACCAACTTAGGGCTTTGATTCTTTATGCAAAACCGAGTATGTGAGATGGTTTAATTACCTGGTTTGTTAAGGAATGATAATAAGAACACCCGAAGAACAATTTGCGGCCGTAGGTGTACAAAGGAGGATCAACATTCGATAATAATCAAATCAAACTTGCAGGTAGATTATATAGATACCGATAAGTAAAAGCCCCCTATCAATTTCTAGTGAAATCGATCTGAAGATAATACACGACTAAATTGCAGGTTCGAACAAAAGTGGAGATCGATGGTGGTGGTTGTTGTGTTTCGAGTGAAATTGCAGGTTGTATACGACTAGAGATAGGTATTAGATCGTTTTAGGTTTCATTAATTGAGTTATTAACACAATATGTACGTTGAACGGTTAGGAATTAAATTGGGGTTTCGGTTTCGAGTGAAATGATAGTAAATTGAACGTTTCAGGTTGTCTTATTAACGGTTATAGTTCGATTCGTGTACTAGGCTCGATTTGTAATGGTTTGAGCGTTAAAAACAGATAAAATCCGATAGTTTTGGGCTCGCCGGAGGACCGCCGGGAGTCAACCGGATGACTCGCCGGATATGCGGGCAAGGGGGGGGGAAATATAGAGTTTTTGTACTTATACAGTTTTGGTCCCTGAGGTTTCCATTGTTAACGTTTTATGTACTAACTTTAATATTAAAGTTTCTAAATTATCAAATAGGCCCCCTTAACTTTTAAATCAAAGTTTTATATATTTATTAGTTTAATAATTCTTACAAATTATTATTATTAATAACAATATTATTATTATTGTTATTATTATTAGTTATCATTATTATTAATGATATTATTAATAATAATATTATTATTACTATTATTAGTTATTATTAAGCTCATTATTTATGTGTTAAGTAATAATTTACATTATTCACTTTCAAAATAAAGAATTAAAACAATTAAGACAATAAGCATATATGGCCCATAAGTTTCACATATGACAACAATGACCCTTACAAGTATTAACAATGTTAACTTATAAATGTTACATGAAATCTCCGTTTTAAATTAACGTGATTTAAACGATAAATAATTAAAGGGAAAGTTCGGGTCACTAATATTTTATTATTTTTTTAAAATTCATATAAATAATCCATGAATAATCTTTAAAATGCTTTATTACAAAGGTTTCTAGTTAGTTAAAATTTTAGAAATATTACAGAAATTTATTTGATGCCTTAAAAATATTTAAAGGTTATAAAAACATTTTTTATATTTATTAGAAATTTACTAAAATTGATTTAAGGCTGAAAAAGCCATTTAGAAAAAATATGAGGGTGGCCGGGTTTCGAACCCGAGACCTCCATGTTGGCATGGGATGACTTAACCGGTGAACCAAGGCATACAGCCGCGGTATCACCCGGTTTTTAATTGTTAAAAACATTCCCACAAAAAAACCCCAATTTACATAAACCCTAGAATCATCATTGATCAAATTGAAGATCAAACTGTTGTTGTTTATGAAAACCAACTTAGGGCTTTGATTCTTTATGCAAAACCGAGTATGTGAGATAGTTTAATTACCTGGTTTGTTAAGGAATGATAATAAGAACACCCGAAGAACAATTTGCAGCCGTAGGTGTACAAAGGAGGATCAACATTCGATAATAATCAAATCAAACTTGCAGGTAGATTATATAGATACCGATAAGTAAAAGCCCCCTATCAATTTCTAGTGAAATCGATCTGAAGATAATACACGACTAAATTGCAGGTTCGAACAGAAGTGGAGATCGATGGTGGTGGTTGTTGTGTTTCGAGTGAAATTGCAGGTTGTATATGACTAGAGATAGGTATTAGATCGTTTTAGGTTTCATTAATTGAGTTATTAACACAATATGTACGTTGAACGGTTAGGAATTAAATTGGGGTTTCGGTTTCGAATGAAATGATAGTAAATTGAACGTTTCAGGTTGTCTTATTAATGGTTATAGTTCGATTCGCGTACTAGGCTCGATTTGTAATGGTTTGAGCGTTAAAAACAGATAAAATCCGATAGTTTTGGGCTCGCCGGAGGACTGCCGGGAGTCAACCGGATGACTCGCCGGATATGCGGGCAGGGGGGGATATAGAGTTTTTGTACTTATACAGTTTTGGTCCCTGAGGTTTCTATTGTTAACGCTTTATGTACTAACTTTAATATTAAAGTTTCTAAATTATCAAATAGGCCCCCTTAACTTTTAAATCAAAGTTTTATATATTTATTAGTTTAATAATTCTTACAAATTATTATTATTAATAACAATATTATTATTATTGTTATTATTATTAGTTATCATTATTATTAATGATATTATTAATAATAATATTATTATTACTATTATTAGTTATTATTAAGATCATTATTTATGTGTTAAGTAATAATTTACATTATTAACTTTCAAAATAAAGAATTAAAACAATTAAGACAATAAGCATAAATGGCCCATAAGTTTCACATATGGCAACAATGACCCTTACAAGTATTAACAATGTTAACTTATAATTAACCCGAAAATACATGATGTTACAACAAGGGGATTACTGCAAGTAGTTTCATCCTGCGTTTGTGTTGCAGGGGCATCATCAGGGGACTCAACTCCGTGAGTAGCTTTTTTCATTTGCTTGGATTTTGGTTTGGAGGGGACTTTAGATCTGGAGATGGAGGCTGTGGGTTCCCTCTGCTTGGGTTTTAGCAGTTTGGCAGCCTCTTTAAGTTGTGGATTTGAGTTGTGCCTGCAGTATACCTCTGGCAAAACTACCATAGCAGGACTCCAAGGCCAACAAGGCCATCAGATTTTAATTGATTAATAATTATGGCCATAAGAAACCTTGAATATAATATCCCTCTGTTTGCCACAGGTTTCATTGCCAGATCTTTTAATTCCAAAAATATTATTTCAGAAAAATTTAAACTTTGGCGTTCAAGGATAGAATACAATACCTGTTGCCACCTGGATGACATATGATCCCATGAAGATGTTTTGGGGGCAAGGCAGACATTGATCATATGAAAGATGAGAAGTTCAGCATCATGGAAGTGCTTCTTCATAATGGTGGTAGCACTTAGGTCGCCTTCATATCCATGGTAAATGAATGATAAATCAATGGTGCCTTTGGGGTATTTGGTGACATAGGTGGCATCATTCAGGTCTACGGTTTGGCGAATGATATCAGAAGTGATGACCACCTTCGTCTGGTTGACAAACGACTGGAGAGTGATCGAGTCATCATTCTCATCAGTATGGACAGTGACATTTGTCCAGAATTGGCGAAGGGTATCGGGATAGATGGTTGGATTCAGAAGAAAGGCGGTTTGATACTGGGAATCAACCATCAGATCAATGGCAGCATCAAACTTAGTCCAAAAGGCTGATTTGGTGAGGTAGGCAACACAGTTGTGTCGAGGTTTGATTTGCATGGTCGCCATTAATGGAAGATGAAAGTTTGGAAAACGACTTATGAAAAAGTTGAAGTTAGGGTTAGGTATTTATAGGTTATAAAACGGCTGAAAGAAAACAACTGAAAGTTTTGGTGTGAGTCATCAGTTGTTAGAAAACAAATGAAGACATGGTTTTAACTTTCAGATGTTAGAAACAACTGAAGACTTGGTGTTAGTCATCAGTAGTTTTAAACTACTGAAGACTTGGTTTTGGCTTCAGTTGTTTTGAAATGAGACAACAGTTATTGTCGTCAATTCATAGAGTTCAGTTGTTTCAATGACCTTAACACTTACTCAGCAGATTATCTGATTTTCAGATGTTTCATTGGTCATCAGCACTTATCTATTAGAAAAGACATCAGTAGTTTTAACTACATCAGTACTTTTCAACAAATAAAGTACTTCAGCACTTTTAAGTAATTTAGTCTTCAGTAGTTATAAAAACTGTTGAAGATAAAATAACTTATCAGTACTTATTTTTGACAGTTGTATACTAATGCTCATCAGTACTTGTTAACTAAGAGCATCAGTAGTTGTCAAATTATTCTAGCTGCAGCATACCAAGCCTAAGCACAAGATTTTGGAAAGTTACATTGTCCAAAGGCTTAGTAAATATATCTGCAAGCTCATAGCACTAGGCACAAACTTTGGATCAATCAGACCTTTTTCATAACTATCCTTGATAAAATGATGTCTAATCTCAATATGTTTTGTCCTAGAATGCTGGACAGGATTCTTAACAATACAAAGAGTTGAAGCACTATCCATCAGTAAAGGAGTCTTAGTCTCTGTAATGTCATAATCCAATAATTGATTTTGAAGCCAGAGTATCTGAGATGTCCAACTTGCAGTAGCAATGTACTCTGCTTCAGCAGTGGATGTAGCAACTGAAGTTTGTTTCTTACTCTGCCAAGAAACTAAACAATTGCCTAGAAATTGGCATCCACCAGATGTTGATTTTCTGGTTAATTTACACCCTGCATAGTCACTATCAGAGAAAGAAACTAATTTGCAAGAGTGCCAAGTGGAATACCAAAGTCCTAGAGATTGAGTTCTGTAAATCCAGGATGATCAAACTTGAATCAAATCATGAAGATTAGATCAAAATATGATGAACACAATGAAAACCCTTTGATCTTCAATTAGATTGCAAAATGTGTGTTTACAAATAATCCCTCAATCTCTTGGTCATGCAACCATTAACCTAATTCTAATTACAATTAGGCTATTTATAGTCTAGTTTAAGTTTCCATATTTACACATAACCCCCTAGACTATATATTTAGACTAAAACATGACCCAAAGAAAGTAAAATATATTTTGTTCACACAAAATATATTTATTACAATAAAACTCCTAGTCATCTAAATCTTCAACGTCTCGTCTCGATTCCTCATCTCGAACGTGTCGGGTTTGACTTTTGTTGACTTTGACCGTGACGTTGACTTTTGTTGACTTTCATTGTGTTGATAATATAGACTATCTTTTCCAGCTCCAACAATACTCCCCCTTAGTCTATCATTATCAACGTCTTCATACGAATTCAGCCCCGAGAAATCAACTGTAAAAAGATCTTCAAATTAAAGCTTTTTGAATTTGATGAGAAAGATTTTTCATCTCATAAACTCCCCCTATTTATATGCTCCCCCTATTCGAGTGCAAACTTTACAAGGATATTGGAACAGGTTTTCCAAATCTCTAATCTTGAGTGCTTTAGAAGATGTAGGAGGAGGATTCCTAGCTCGGTATCTTCTGCAAACTTGAGGAACATGTTCTTTGATCAGGTACACTGCTCAACTGATGATCGGCCATCACTTAAAGCAAAAATCTGAAACATATTCACAAACACAATCTCGACATTTCTAATTAGATCATTTCATTTTAACAAAGTAAACCCGTGTTTATTTGTGTTTGAAAACAAGCGAACCCATGTTCGGTTGTACCCAATTTCTGTGAAATGCATGAAAATGATAAAATTGTAACAGCATAATATGGAAGACCTAAAAAAAATTTTGAAATGAAATTTCATTATATTTTTCTATTTTTAATGTATATATATTTATTATAACATTTTTTTTTAATTTGTATATTTTTAATTACCGAGAACTTAATCGATCATGAGATCACATCCTCAAGATATACTTTAGCACACAGATGACTTTAATCATCGACAAACAATGAGATCACACTGATAACTGAATCTAATAACAGTCTTTGAATGATTTTGAAATTGTCAAACAGATCAATAACGATTGCTGATATGTTTGTCCACTTAAACTCATGCCCTATCTTTTTCAACAAGCAGAAGATGATTCATTAAGGTTCGATTAAATGCTTTAGAATGCTAGGACCGCATAATCATTTGGCAAAAACTCTCACCCAACCTCAGGATTTCTTGAATTTTGTTACGATCTTTATAGGGAGCAAGGCGTGTGCATTAGTGTGCAAGTGATTATCAACAGAATATTGCATTCTGTGATGAATTAGATGATTTGACACTACTTAGACCAAAATGGTGAGAGCTCCAGGTCTATACTCACGTATAACAAAGGAGATGACCATTTAATCATGTGCCGATGAGAGCTCCAGGTCAGTACTATCGTACAGCAGAGGAGATCATCACTCCAGGTCAGTACTTCCGTACAGCAGAGGAGATTAGCACAAACACAAGACACATAAATACACCAATCACGGCTCAAAGATATGGCTTATATGATTTGTATCATGGAGGGTTAAAGATCAATTCTCAATCCAATTTTTGTCAGGACTCAGTTTTTGTGCAGGCCAAAATGATTGCGTAAATCCAGACATCCTTAAGCATGATGTTTTAATTTAAATCATTATGCTGCTGTCTACTTTATTCTTCAGGCTGAGTCTACCAAGCATATCATTAAAGAATCTGTTTGTTTTTCTATTATTTGCAATTAAAAATAAGATGTAAATCAGATAACAGCATCAGTTACTATCATTTCTCATTTTAAAAACGCAAGTCATGCAAAAACAAGCATTGCAAGAAGATATACAATCATTTCTCAATCATCTCAAATCAAGTTCCCAGTTCTCTTTTCATTTTTATTTACATATACTCTCCCCCTAAATTTTTATTTTTGCAAACTTTTTTTATTTTATATTTATATTTATTTTTTATTTTTTTTATTTTTTTAATTTTTTATTTTTTTTAATTAATTTTTTTTTAAACTGTACAAAAATAAAAATTTATCAAAGAAGGTCTTCCAAACTACACTGATATGAAGATAAGAAATGAATTCTCAAGAAATATGCAGTGATTGTGAAGTGAGAACGGTGATTGTGCATATAAATATCCAAATTGTGGATAAAATACCATGACCTTAACCTGTTTGTTCCGCCTCAAATTTGAATCAAGAACAATCTCTGTCAGTAAACCGGATTACTAACAGTCCTCCTGAATTGTTCCTGCACTCATTAACAAATTAGTTAGAAAGGGAAACCCAGGCCATCGTAGTCCTGGAAGTTCCTTTTTCATCAAGATAAGTAACAAGCTTCTGCATACAACCGTTTAAACAATCGGGGATTGTTGTATCCTTCTTTTTAATTTGCCAAATTTGCTTCGGTTCAATTAACTTGGATTTGAATGAATTAAATTTGGAAATCATTTTCTGTTTAAGACCGGAAGGAAAAGAATTTGGTTTGAAACCTTTGGTCATTTTAATCTTTGAATCATGTGAAACCGGCTTCACATGAAAAGGTTTGGATGAAGGGTTTTTCATCCAACCATTCAAGGATGTGTGCTTTTTACCTCTTGATCCAGAGAAGCAACCCGTGTTGCCTTTACCGTCTGGAACATTCTTTTTATACTTACATTTGGAGAAGCAATTTGTTTTGCCTTTACCATTCGTAGCAAGCCTTTGAGGACATTTCTTTACCACATGCCCTTCTTTTCCACACTCAAAACAAGCCTTGAAAAGCTTTTGATTCTTTGTAGTCCCGTGTAGTGCAGGTGGTGATGAGGATTGCTTGGAGCTTGTAGCAGATTCTTGCTTGTTCTGAAGTTTCATGTGCAGAACAGGGAATGAGATCTTCACTGGTTGATTGGATTGTTTTGCAGTTGGAGAAGAGATCCGTATCGGTCTTGATTCAACTTTTGGAAGCTTTCGATACTTGACAATGTCAGAAGATATCTCGATCTGTGAAGAACCAACACACTCCTCTGTGTTTGATTCATCATCTGAGCTTATCCAGTCTCGTATACACAGATCTGCTTCCAAAGGATCTTGATTGACACCTCCTAATTTGTTGGCTTCGCTTATAGGATTCTGATTCCCTGATGATTCAACAATTGTTCCTTCTTTGACAAACTTGATGGGAACAAACGAGGGAATGTTACCTGATTTGAATTTGTTGAAGAAAGTTGGAGAAGAAACTGATATTGGTGTTTGAGCATGAGAAGTGGAATCGTCATTAATCTTCTTATCAGACCCTTGCTTGAGGAATCCCAAACCTACCGGAGAATCCTGCACATCTCTAACCTCTTTAAGATTAGTTTCTGCAGCTTCAATCAAATCATTTGTTGAATGAGGTCTGGGAATTGGTGAATAACATAAAGTAGAAGGAGGTGGAACTGAATTAAATACAGTTTCACCATCAGATTTATATCCAATCCCATGTTTTACCCGCACCCCTTGTTGTTTAGCAATAAGCTCATCCTTTTTCATGTGTGAAATGTTCCATTTATCAAGCTTTGTTTGAAGCTGAGTTGTTTCAAATTGAGCTAAAACAGCCCTTTCTTTCAAAATATTAATTTCAACGTTACACTCCAAAATGGTTCTTCTTAAAAGATCATTTTCAGCCAATGCTTCATTAAGTTTTCTTGAAAAAGCAATTTCATTTTTCTTTAATTCCTGATTGATTGTTTTTAATTCTTTTTCATTTTCCAATAACAATCTGTTTGCCTTATAAATCCCAAATAACCGGATTTTGCATGACGAAGAACACATATCCTGAACAGTCTCATAAGGAAGACCCATGATAGTTCGTTCGGCAGCTAAGCTCTTTTCACAGTTGCAAACCAATGTGATTTCTTGTTGTTCCTCTTCTTTGACCTTCAGCATCTTGTCAACCTTAGACTCTTTCTCTCTTTTATCAGCTTTTCCAGCCTTATCATCATCGGTTCTCATAGACTCTGGTTTACTGTCATTGTCGACTCTTAGAGCTTCACGATTCTCTTCAACAGTTTCTCTGAATTTAGAGTTAAAATCCGAATCAGTTCTTAATAACTTCAACTTTTCAATCATCTCTGTTTTGTAATCAAGTATGCTTGTTACAGAAGAGACAAGATCAGTATTAAGCGCGTTAGTTTGATGTGGGAACACGGCTTGTTGAAATTCTTTTCTTTGAATATCTAGCTCGAGAGATTTTAGTCTGTTGATCATATCCATAAGTTTTGTGTCGACATAACCTCTTTCTTGCTTCAGCATTTTAACTTGATGATTCCATGCAGACGGAAGAGAGTCTAGAAGCTTTTGAATCTGTTCATGATTACTGAGATCAGGAACATACTTCTTTAGATTATTTGCCACCTTTAAGAATCGATCAATCAAATGTGACAATTTTTCTTTCTTCATTGCTGTAAACGAATCAAACCGGCTTTGTGCCGTTGTGAGATTATCTGATTTAAAATCTTCTGAAGATGACATGATTGTACAAATCTTGAACAATTAAACGTCCCAAAAATATTTTTCCCAAAAAGTTTAGAATAATTCTCCCTCGTGAAAAATATATATTTTTTTAAATGTCACGCTAGACAATTCTCCCTCGTGAAATGATAGTTTCGCCGAAATTATAGTTTCGCAGAGCTAGTTTCGCTGTGAACTCTAGTTTCGCTGAGCTGACAGTAGTTTCGCTGGCAATTTCGGCAGCAGTTTCGCTAGCCAAATGCTTTAAATTGCTTAGTTTCGCTGACAATTTCGCACAAAACAAGCTTGAACTTTCGTTCAATAATACTTTCGGCAGCAATTTCGCTTGTAAATTAACCACAATCACTGTTGAACTTTCGTTCAATGAAACTAGTTTCGCAGGACAGTAAAAAACAACTTCAATGAGGATAACCGATGTAGTTTCGCTGGAAGAACTCGTAGTTTCGCTGGATGAACTGGTAATTTCGCTGAACGAAGCTGAAACCCTTTTTCAACACGAAATCAATCTGAAATCGCCCAAATCTCAACGGATTTGAAATCTGATGATTAACAGAGCTTTCCCAACCAATAACAAGCAAACTTCAATCAATTTCCATATCAATAACACTCAAATCTAATCCGAATTTGATGAAAACTTGATATTGAACAAAAACAACCAAAACCTCAACTTCTCTCTCTAAAAATCTTCAAATCTTCAGTGAATTTGATCCAAAATGGCTCTGATACCAAATTGTAAATCCAGGATGATCAAACTTGAATCAAATCATGAAGAATTAGATCAAAATATGATGAACACAATGAAAACCCTTTGATCTTCAATTAGATTGCAAAATGTGTGTTTACAAATAATCCCTCAATCTCTTGGTCATGCAACCATTAACCTAATTCTAATTACAATTAGGCTATTTATAGTCTAGTTTAAGTTTCCATATTTACACATAACCCCCTAGACTATATATTTAGACTAAAACATGACCCAAAGAAAGTAAAATATATTTTGTTCACACAAAATATATTTATTACAATAAAACTCCTAGTCATCTAAATCTTCAACGTCTCGTCTCGGTTCCTCATCTCGAACGTGTCGGGTTTGACTTTTGTTGACTTTGACCGTGACGTTGACTTTTGTTGACTTTCATAGTGTTGATAATATAGACTATCTTTTCCAGCTCCAACAAGTTCCTTGCAAGTATCTAAAGATCCTTTTGACTGCAATCATATGGGATTCTTTAGGTGCAGCCTGAAATCTAGCACAAACACAAGTTGTAAACATAATGTCTGGTCTAGAAGCTGTAAGGTACATCAAGGAACCAATCATACATCTGTAAAGAGTTTCATCAACTGCTTTACCTTTCTGATCAGCATCCAGTTGTGTGGTGCTGCACATGGGAGTAGAACAGGGCTTACAGTTTTGTAAATCAAACTTGGTCAACAAATCCTTTGTGTATTTTGACTGATGAATGAAAGTTCCATCAGCCATTTGTTTGATTTGCAAACCCAGAAAGAACTGTAGTTCTCCCATGGCACTCATTTCAAACTTTTGTTGCATCAACTTAGTAAAGGCATCACATAACTATGGATCAGAAGATGCAAAAATAATATCATCTACATAAATTTGAACAAGGAGCTTATGCATGCCTACTTTCTTAATGAACAAAGTTTTATCTATGGATCCTCTAGTGAAATTATTTTGAAGAAGAAAGTTAGATAGTGTGTCATACCAGGCTCTTGGAGCTTGTTTTAACCCATAAAGAGCCTTATCAAGCTTATACACCCAATCTGGATGTTTATGATCTTCAAAACCTGGTGGTTGACACACATAAACTTCTTCTTTTATTTTACCATATAAAAATGCACTTTTGACATCCATTTGAAAAACTTTAAGATTATGGAAAGCAACATAAGCTAAGAACAATCTGATTGCCTCCAGTCTGGCTACAGGGGCAAAGGTTTCATCATAATCAATACCTTCTTCTTGTGAAAACCCCTGTACAACTAGTCTAGCCTTGTTCTTGACAATTTGACCTTTTTCATCAGTTTTATTCCTAAACACCCATTTAGTGTCTATTGCACACTTACCTTGGGGTAGAAGAACCAGTTCCCACACTTGCTGCTTTTGAAACTGAAGAAGCTCAAGCTGCATGGCTTCAACCCATCCATTGTCTCTTAATGCTACATGATAGTTCTTTGGCTCTTGCTGACTGATGAAGAGAGCATAGAGACAGAAATTGGACAATTGACTTCTAGTTGAAACACCAGCATTGATGTCACCAATGATCCGAGACATGGGATGATTCTTCATTTCTTGATACTCAATAATATCTGTGCAAGTGTTTGTAGAAGATTCAGCAGCAACAGATGTTGATTCAGACTCTTGAAACCTAGAATGAGATGGCAGTTCAAATGAAGTAGAGGATTCAGAGATTTCATCAGCATTTGTTGTGGATGGAACTGTTGAAGCTACAGGAACATCAAGTGTAGTAGACACAGGCAAATGATCACTACAACTTGCATTTATACCACCAGATGGAGATGATGGATCCTCAGAAACTGCAATAGATGGAGACTGATATGGAACATATTGCAGTATGTCCAAATCAAATAACTCCACAGGGTTTTGTGGAATTTTGTCTTTTGGAGATTCATTAAACTTGACATGCAAAGTTTCTTCAACTATCTTTGTTCTGCAATTAAAAATCTATATGCCTTGCAAGTAGATGAATAGCCAACAAAATACCCTGCATCCACCTTTGATTCAAACTTCTGAAGTGGATTCTTTGTATTAAGAATATAACAGGGACACGCAAATGCTCTAAAGAATGAAATTAGAGGGGCCAACTGATGTAATAACTCATAAGGAGTCTTCATCAACCTCTGATTTACTAACACCCTATTTTGTACATAGCAAGCTGTGTTGACAGCTTTAGCCCAAAAGGTTAGTGGCAAACCAGAATCAGCCAACATTGTCCTTGCGGCTTCAATAAGGGTCCTGTTCTTTCTCTCCACCACTCCATTTTGTTCAGGAGTTCTTTGAATGCTATATTGCCTCTTGATTCCCTTAGATAAATAGAATTCATCAAGAGTGTGGTTTCTAAATTCGGTGCCATTATCACTTCTCACACACCTGACTGGAAGTGAATACTGCTTTTCCACATACAACACAAAGTAGATGATGATTTGGGCAGCCTCATCTTTTGAATGTAAGAAGAAAGTCCATACATATCTGGAATAATCATCCACAATTACCAGACAGTGTTTTTTCTTTGCCATACTCATCACTCTTACTGGACCAAAAATATCCATATGCAGTAATTGCAAGCAGGCAATGGACTTTGGTTCTTCTATTGGAGGGAATGATACTTTGTGTTGCTTTCCTTTTAAACAAGCAGGACACTTGTCATCACATTTGAACTCCTTCAATGGCAAACCTCTCACTAAACCATGATGAATAAGCTGGTTCATGTTTTTAGATTCACGTGACCAAGCCTTCTATGCCATAGTTCAGCTTCCTGAGGAGAGGCCGTAGAGAATAGACATGGATGGCCTTTTAGATCAATTTTCTTTGATAAATCTAAGGCATATACTCTTCCAATCCTGTTGGCCTTCAGGAGAGTATATTCATCCAATATCTTGTCAATCATTTTTAGAACTTTGGAAGACAGAATCCGACAGTTCTGACTAGTGAAAAGTGCAACATGCCCTTTATCACACATTTGACTGACACTCAACAAGTTGTACTTGAGGTTCTCCACATGGTTAACATCATCAAACCTTATCTCACCATTTGACACAAAACCTTTGCCGATGATGTAACCCTTAGCATCATTACCAAAAAAACAAATCCCTTCTTTCCTTGAGAGTAATCATGAAGAAGAGAACTGCTCCCTGACATATGCATAGATCCTCCACTGTCTACATACCAGATGCTTCTTTGGCATGCTGAAGAACCCTGCATTTTGCACAAGAAATTAGTTAGCCGTTGAGACCCAAACCATTTTGGTTTTGGGTCTGTTTTCATCAACAGATTTTAAACTAACTGATTTTTCATGATTGACAGCCTTTGAAGGTGGAGATGGTGCTGAAAAGGATTCCTTTGATTTTGGCTTAGTTTTCCTTTTCAGTGGTTTAATCACAGATACATCTAATTGGTTAACTCTCCCCAACAGATGTTGAACCATCATAACAAGTTGTGTCTGATTGGTTGTCAAAGCCTTCAGCTCAGCTGACATATCAGTACTTGTTTTTGATTTGTTCTTGTGACTCACCAAATCCTCCTTTTTGAAAGACACAGACTTAGTCTGGAGTTCTGATATTCCATGAGGAATATTTTCAGCTGTTTTGTGATAAACTCCTTCCTTCTTTTTAGCTTTTTGCAAAAACTTTGGGTTATCAGATTGAGATGTTTGTGGTACAAACTTGGTTTGAAATTCATCTTTCATTTTATTCATTTTCTTTTTAATGATTTTATCTTTGTTGAATTAAACCCTTGTTATACCAACATTCATCAGTGAGATGATTAAATAGACCACATATTTCACATGGCTTTTTCTTCATCTTTTGTTGATCAACTGCTGAAGATGATGAAACTACTGAAGATGTGTTCTTCAGTACTATCTTCCTCTCAGTACTTATGGTAAGTACTGAAGGATTTGTAACAACTGAATATTTGTTCTTCAGAAGTTTTCTATCAGTATTTTTGGATTTCCTGATATACTTTTCAGCAGTTGTCAAACCATGCTTGTTTTCATTTGGTTTGAAATGCTCTCCAGGTGTTGTGACTTGCCCTTCAGTACTTTGAATACTTTGTGGGACAACACCTGAATTGCTCAGTTTCTCTTTGATCATGTGTTTAGCAGCAGTGAGACCATCAGCAAATTGATTAGCTGAGGTAATAAAACTGACTTCATCCTCTGATTTTGAATTATCACTTGAGGATGAGACACATGATGATGTGGTTTGGGAATTGCATTCACCTTCAGATTTTACTTCTAGCTTGGGAGTAAAATCTGTAGGAGGTATAGTATGATTATACCCAATCCCAAACTTCACATTTGAAGCTGTTTGCTTGCTGAGAAGCATTTCAAACCCCTTGCATGATGTTACCCAACGTTCACAATTAACTTGAGTAGCTGCAAGTGTTTCTTTGAGATTCTTATGATTCTCCAAAATGACCTCTACCTTTGCCTTTTCATCAGTGATTTGGCATTTTAATTTATAAATCTCCTCATCTTTTTCTTTTAAAACAGACTCAAACTCAGCTTTTCTTTTGGAAATCACTTTCTCTAGGTCAAGATTTTGATTTATTAAGGCTACACTTGATTCCCTAATTGAAACAAAAGCAGCTATGCATGACTCAGAACACAACTTGGCCTTAGCCTCAAAAGATACCTGTGGTACCTGTGATGATGAAGTATTTTCATCAGTAGACTCCAGGGCCATAAGAGCAAGATTTCCAAAAGGATTTTCACCACCATGTTGACTAGCACCAGAGAACAATTGTTCAGAATAGCCAGAAATATCATCTGGTAAGCTGCTCCAGTCAACAACTTTAGGTGTGAAAAAGCTTTGATGTGATTGAGATTGAGATTGTTGATTTGATGGAGATGATTGAGGATCAGGTAGGGCATGTGGTTGTTGAGCCATGGGTACAGGAACCTGACTAGACTGAGGCATGTAAAAACATGGATAAGGATATGGCATTGGACCTTGAGGAACAAAAAATGCAGGAGATGATTGAATTTGTGAATGATGATCAGAACTGGTAGAATGTTGCCCTTTGGTTTGTGAGCTATTGCTTGGAAAAGTCACAAAGGGTGCAGATGAGTTAGATCCAGATGATCTACACTCTTTTGCCAAATGTCCAAGTCTATGGCACTTGTGACACCTCAACTTGCTCTTATCAAAACCAACTTTGGTTTTTCCAGAGAGACCAGGGAATTTTCTACCTGTCCTTTTGTAAAACTTTTGAGATATGATATTGATTAATACCATTTGGCTCAAAATATCCATAACTTCCAGATCATCATCAGCAATTCCTTTCAAATCATCCATCAAAAAGCACAAATTATCAATACTAGACCCTGAACTACCATCAACACCAACAAAAGCATGATCTCCACTGTTTGAAGAGAAATCTATATGCTCATCATAAGAACTTTCTGATACAGCATATTCTGACTCATGACCAACCATAGCAGTATTTCCTGGTACAAAGTCATCAGTGAGCTTCCCAGATGAAGCCAATTTCCTTTTCTGTTCTATCTCTCTTTCAAATATTAATAGTTTCCCATGAAGTTGGGTAAGAGATAGAGTATCCAGATTTGCACTGGAGCGTAGGACAATAGTATATGTGTCCCATCTCTCAGGCAGGGATCTGAGGAATCTGTTGTTCATCTGACTTTTTGTATATTCATGTTGAACCATTTTTAGCTCAGATATCAAACAGGAAAATCGCTCAAACTGTTGAGTCAGTGACTCACCCTTTCTATGAGAGAATGTCTCATATTGCTAGGCAAGGATCTCTCTATTGTTTGCAAAGACCTCATCAGTTCCTCCAAATTGTTCTTTCAGAGCAACCCAGAGATTGAGCAGTTTCATGATGCATAAGTCCAGAGTAGATTTCATTAGGCAGTGCCATGGCCAGAATTCCATGAGCTTTAGCATCAATTTCAAACAGTTTCAGATCCTCATCTGAATATTGCTCCTTCTTCTTCAGAACCATCTCATTGGTTTCCGGATTACTCACCATAGGCTTATATGGTCCATGAACCACAGACTTCCAACAACCTGAACTGTTAACAGACAGGTGATGGAGCATTCGGCGTTGCCATATGTTATACTCACTCCTAACAAGCATCGGAGGCTTTGTTGAGGAGCCAGTATTGTGAGGATCATTGATTGATGTAGTCATTTTCACCAATTCAAATAAGTTCAATGAGATTTTAATAAGTCTAGCTCAAAACTCAACAACACAAGTCGAATCTCAAATTAATTGACCGGAAGCAACAGAAAATCAAACTCTATAACCAATTTTTGCAAATTTGCTAATTCGATCAAACTTAGATATCAAAAGAGCAGTTTCAATGATCAATTGTTAAATCGATCAATGATTAACCAGCTCTGATACCATTTGATAGGATCGGATCTAGTTTGATCAATTAGATTAGAATTTGCAGCGGAATATAACACAAATTAGATCAAATTTAAGCAAGAATAGTATGAATATTCAATCACACAATGACGATTATAGAGAGAGGATTTTCTGCAAATGGAAGATTTTCATTCACGCAAATGCTTCGGTTACAAAACAATTAGGTCAATATTCCTTTTATAAAGGAATGTGACATTAGCTGATGTCACTTGATAGTGACATCTAACTGATTTATACAAACTACTGAAAGTAAACTAATCTACCGAAGATGTCCACAACAGCTGAGGACACCTTCACAAAAAGCTAAGTATAAACTACAATTACAACTACTGAAGTTATAACATCTGAAGTGTAAGAACTTCAGATGTTTTACAATAATAAAACTACTGAAAACAAACTACTGAAAAGTAAACCATCACAACTACTGAAAAGAACTACTTCAGCTGTTGTGACAACTTCTGAGAACTTGGTCTTCAGACTTTGTCTTCAGCTATTGTCTTCAGACTTTGTCTTCAGACTTTGTCTTCAGCAGATGTAGATCACTTCAGTTGTTATGATGTCTGTGGGACTTAAAGGTTTTTCTGATCTGGCTCATTGGTTCTTTTGGTCGAAGAAAAGCTAAACTTAAAGCTTTTCAGATCAAAAACAATAATTCAGAAGAAGAAAAGGAAAATGTACATGTTTTTGTTGAAAATGATTAAGAAAAGATTAAAAATGGTCATCTAATCAAGATAAAATCTTATGAACCAAAACAAACAAAACAAAACACTTCTGATCAAATTCATATTGTATTAGAAGAAGTGAAAAGTCAAAGCAAAGAAAAAGATAAACAAAAGGTAGGAACATCAGAAGATTCAAACACTATTAATCTGAAACAGGTTCAATCTGAAAAGGAATCTTCTTCTGACGATGTTCAATCTGAAAGTAAACCAAGTTCTTCTAAGTTAAAGAATCAAAGAAGAAGAAAGAAATAATAAAAAACAACATCTGAACAAAACAAAAGTTCAGAAAAGTTGATCAAAGCAACAAATCAGGCAACAAAACTTAAACCGATAAATTTGTGTCAGCTGGTTTGTTAAATATGAATTCTTTTCAAAGCAACAAGGTAAATACTATGAACAAATCTCACTCTGATCTGAAATCAAGTTCAGATTCTAAGACTTCCGCTGTAGCAAAAAGATTTGTTCCTAATGAATTCAAGAAGGAAGTTCATGTTAAACAAATGCAAAATAATTTGGCACAAAATCAAAATGTGAAAAATGAAAGACAAAAGTTTAACTATTTGACACCAAAATCAAACATCGTGTCAATGTTAAAAGTTAACAAACAGTTGTTTTTAACTCCACAAAAGTACTGTGAAATTTGTGATATGAAAAATCACAATACTGCTGAGTGCTATTTCAACAAGTACTTTCACATATATGACATGAGAAATCATTTCACAACAGATTGTTATTTTAACAAATACTGTACTTATTGTGATGAAAAGACTCACAATACTGTAAATTGTTATTTTAGAAATAGATCTCTTACTAGAGGATTTGCAAATTCAAACATGAGCAAAGGTTATGTTAATCCTCAATATATGAGAAATCAAACTGATGGATTTCAAAAATTAACTAATAAACCTTCTTTAGGTTTGAGATCTTTTCAAAAGAACAATTATGTGAGATCTAAACAAAATGTGCAAGAACAATTCATACCAAGATCTGTAAGAATGACTAATAAAAACGTTAGTCATCAATACATTTCAAAAATTGATCAATCAAATGGTATGAATGTTCTCAAAAATAACTCAAACAACTTTCAAAACAATTTTCAAAACAATTTCCAAAACAAGATTGGTAAATTCATCAAGAATAAACCTGATTTGAATAATCTTCATTACAAACAATTTACCATTGTTGATAAATTTGGAAAACCCAAGACCATCTCGGCTTGGGTAGATATCTCAACTTAATTTTCTTGTTGTGCAGGTACGCCCAAGAAGACCACTTAATACATGGTATGTGGATAGTGGGTGTAGCCGGCATCTGCCTTGTTACAAGATTTTAAGTTAAAGGATGGAACACACGTCGCCTTTGGTGGTGATGCTGGAGGAAAAATAACAGGAGAATGAACAGTATCAAATGGGATAATAAGCTTTGACAAAGTCAACTTTTGTTCACAGTTGAACTTCAATCTTTTAAGTGTATCCCAAATATGTGATAAATCATACTCTGTTCTATTTGATGATTCATTCTGTTATGTTTTGAAGCCAAGTTTTCAGATTAGCAAAGATTGGGTAATTGTTACAGCTGAAAGGGATAGAGATGTATACAAGCTGGATATGTCTCAAGTTGATCCTTCAACTGAAACAACATGCCTAATTGCTAAAGCATCAAATGATGAAAGCCAGCTTTGGCCTAGACGTCTCGGACATTCAAATTTCAAGAATCTGAACAAGCTTGTAGCATGAAATCATGTCATTGGACTCCCATCTAAGAAGTTTGCAACGACTGATCAGTGCTCAGCATGTTTAAAGGGAAAGCAACACAGAGCGTCTTATAAGTCCAAGCTCATAAACTCAACATCCAAACCTCTTCAAATGTTACATATGGACCTTTTTGGACCAACAAATGTCAAGAGTATTGGATGAAAATCATATTGTTTAGTTATCATTGATGACTATACAACATTTTCATGGGTTTTCTTTTTGTATGCCAAATTTGAAACGACTGATTTACTGAAAGAATTTATCATTAAAGTTGAAAATCAATTAGAAAATAAAGTGAAAATAATAAGAAGTGATAATGGAACGGAATTCAAAAATGCTAACATTAAAATGTCTTGTGCACAGAAAGGGATAGCTCATCAGTTCAGTGCTCCCAAAACCCCTCAACAAAATGGAGTTGCTGAAAGGAAGAATAGAACACTGATTGAAGCTGCTTGTTTTATGTTAGCTGATGCAAAAATTCCTATCACTTTTTGGGATGAAACTATATCAACTGCGTGTTTCGTTCAGAACATAATCTTAATTGTGAAAGATAAAATGAAAACTCCAAACGAGTTAATGTTTTTGATAGGAAACCGAACATAAACTTTCTAAAATCATTTGGTTGTCCTGTTATGATTCTTAATTCAAATGATCAATTAGGAAAATTTGAAGCAAAATCTGATAATGGATTTTTTGTTGGATACTCATATGTTTCAAAAGCCTATCGAGTGTACAACTCTATGACGAATATAATTCTTGAAACATTCAACGTTAAATTTCTGGAAAATTCTTTTCCATCAGTTTCAAATGGTCCTGCATGGTTATTTGATTTAGATTCATTATCAAACTCTCTTCAATCTAACTTGTTTAATCAATCAAATTGTCTTGATTCTACAGGTAAGAAGAACTCTAGAGGAGATCTTGGATCTTTCGGTGAGGATTCAGATTCTGACGACCCAGATGATTCTAGCTTAGACTACCTATTTTTATCATTTGTCAAGGACTCAACAATACAATTCGATGACAATAATCATGCTAATACAGCTTCAGATCATTCAGTTTCATTTGATCATGAAGGATCACAACATATTGCTAATGATGGTAATGAGTTTGTGCTACCTGAGTCTAGAACATCATCCGTCTCTGGTGATGTAGTTGATACTGGTAACTTTGATTACTTTATTAACTCACCGACTCAAGTTCCAAACTTCAATCCACATTCTTCTACTTTGTTACCTGAGCTTTCCAACTTGAACCAAACAAATCTGGATGTTAATGTTCAATGTGATGAGGTTCCAACATCTCGTATTCACAAGAATCAACCAATTTTTCAGATTATTGGTCCATTGAATGAGAGAACAACAAGGAGTAAATCAGAACAAGAAAACTTGTGCTTATACTCTTTTTTTCTTTCTCAAATTGTTCCTAAGAATATTACCGAAGCATTAAAGGACAATGGTTGGATAGAAGCCATGCAAGAAGAATTACTTCAATTTCGCAAACAAGAAGTGTGGAATTTAGTGGATCTACCTGAAGAAGAAAATGCTATAGGCACGAAATGGTTGTTTAGAAATAAGACTGATGATCGTGGTGTTGTAATAAGGAACAAAGCGAGACTTGTTGCACAAGGATACACACAGGAAGAAGGGATAGATTATGACGAAATGTTTGGACCAGTTGCAAGACTTGAATCCATTCGAGTTTTCCTGGCTTATGCTTCATTCATGAAATTTAAGGTGTATCAAATGGATGTAAAGGGTGCATTTCTATATGGTCCTATCACTGACGATGTGTTTGTGAAGCAACCTCCGGGCTTTGAGGATGCAGAATTTCCATACCAAGTATATAAGCTGAGTAAAGCTTTATATGGACTTCATCAAGCCCCTAGAATTCGGTATGAGACATTATCACAACACTTAATCCAACATGGATACACAAAAGGGAAAATTGATCCAACTTTATTCATAAAGAAGGATAATGATGATCTCTTATGTGTACAAGTATACGTTGATGATATCATATTTGGTTCTACCAGTTCAAAATTGTGCAATGAATTTGAAGAAATCATGAAATCTAGGTTCCAAATGAGTTCTAATAGAGAGATTAATTTTTTCCTTGGACTTCAAGTCAAGCAAACTGACGATGGAATTTTCATAAATCAAGAGAAGTTTGTTGACAAGCTCTTGAAGAAATTTAAGTTGCAAGACTATCAGTCCATACGAACTCCAGCAGATGTTAACACCAAGATTGAACCTGATCCAAAAGGAAAATCTATTGACCAAACGTTATACAGATCAATGATTGGTTCTTTGATGTATCTTACTGCATCTAGACCAGACATTATGTATGCACTTTGTGTTTGTGCCAGGTATCAATCAGACCCAAAAGAATCTCATAAAATTGCTGTCAAAAGGATATTCGGGTATCTCAAAGGTAAACCAGCTTTAGGGCTTTGGTATCCTTACGAGGGTAACTTTAAACCACATGTATACACAGATAGTTATTATGGTGGATGTTATCAAGATAGAAAATCTACTTCGGGTGGGTGTCAATTTCTTGGTCCCCGATTAGTCTCATGGCAATGTAAGAAACAAACAAATGTATCTGTTTCAACTGCAGAAGCTGAGTACATTGCTGTATCAGCAGGATGTTCTCAAATCCTCTGGTTGCAAAATCAACTACTGGATTATGGGTTCAATTTTCTTAAAACACCAATTTACATTGATAACACTACTGCTATGTTCATTACAGCTAATCCTGTTCAACATTCAAAAACAAAACATATCAAAATTCGATATCATTTTCTCAGAGATAACTCTGAAAAAGGATTAATCATATTGATTCAAATTGCAACGGAAAAACAGTTGGCAGATCTATTTACTAAAGCCTTCCTACCAGGACGGTTTGAGTATTTAGTAGAGTCAATTGGTCTTATTAATCATATGTGAACTCTCTAAATCAAAAGATCATCATAAGTGATCCTCTCAATGTTAATTGCCTGTTTTTATTTTGTGTGTGTGATTTTTGTTTTCTTAGAAAAACCAAATACAAAAGTATAAATCAAAACTAAAAAAATAGTCTTTCTCTAATTGTCAGTTTATATTTTTTAGAAAAGAATATGTTTATGCAATATGTGAGAAATGATAGTACATTAGTGAGATCAGTTGCATACTTCACTCATTAATAAAGTCAGACATGATCAGATATGATGTGTAGACAATATCATGCTACTATACTGAAAAAGTAGATTCTTGTGATCACACTAAATCTTAATGCTTGTGTGTATTCATCTGAGTACTTTTGAGATGTTTTGGCTTATCAGATTGATTGCTTGTTAAGTTACACCACTCACACCTGTTGGTAAAATGTTTAATCATGAGATTTGTTACAAAGCATCATATCACTTCTCTGTTATGAGTCATCATAGACCTGAAGTGCTGAGATATCCTTTGTTGTAAATGATTACAGACCTGGATTCTCTCTTTGATGCAAAAGATGCCAATGTGCATAAACTATTCAAATGAATAGTTAGAGCTGATCAAATGGTTATCCATGATCATTCTCTATTAATTTAAGTAACATTAACTCTGGTGATACATATATTTCAGGTAATAAGTTGAGTAAGTGTTCTTTCTTGCATGTCATGATGATAGTTGAGCTCTCTTAGTCTCTATATTATGTACATCATGTCCTATCTAAATATATCCTAATCAATCCAAGAATTGAAAAAGTAAATGAGTTGATAATTTGTCAAAAACACTTATTTTCTGTCCTTAGATCTTGTGTCTCCTTTGCTGTGATATCACTGACCTGGACCACACTTGATCATGATTTATTCATTGTCTATGACTATTCACATTTTTTTATTTTAATGTGCTGATCTTCATTGATATGATCTCACTGCAGACATTAATTCTTTTGTTTATATTAGATTTTGATTCTGCTTTCATTTTGATTTTATGCATGTTTTCTGTGTGTGAAGGCAATGTAACAATGAGATGTGTGATCTTATTATGTTACCTTAGGAAACTTATAAGTTGTTCAAACTTAAAAGTTTAGGGGGAGTAATAAATGGAAGAGTTTTTCTCAGAAAATCAAAATCAAAGTTAAAATGTTGAATTGAAAGGATGATGCTATATGTTCAAAGTGTATGTGTGTTTGATATTGTAACTTTTGAAAATATTAATATGAACCTATATAAATTTGCAAGTGGAAATGCTTCTTTCAAAAGTTGGAAAATAGAGGATACTTGATTTTGTTTTGAGACTAAAATGAAGGGAAAGTTAAACAACAAATAAGAAAAATTAAAATTGTTTAAAAAAAATTAAAAATTGAGTGTGCAAAATGCAAAAAGTTCAAATTTGAGGGACTAAAAGGTAAATTTTGGAAAATTCAAAATTATGCTTAAAATATTTAAATATTAGTATGAAATATTACTAATATGTTTAAACAGTGTGCAGGTGAAGAATAAGTTAATTCAAAGTCAACTCATGCGCCTAAATAGTGTGCATACGTCTAAATAGGAGCATGGTGAACTTTCAGGAATTATACAAGTGTTTGGGCGTTTTTCACATTCCCATGCGCCTAAACAGTTGTAATAAGTCCATGAGTTTAACCAAGTGTTTAAGCGTTTTACACAAACCTATGTGCCTAAACAGTGATAATGAGTCTGATTTTAACCAAGTGTTGGACGTTTTTAAGGTCTCATGCGTCTACACAGTGTTGAAATGTTTCAAGTGTTTAGGGTTAGACGTTTCAGGAACTTCATGCGGCTGAACAGTGCAAAAGCGCCTAAACAGTGCTCATGCGACTGAACAGTTCTCATGCGTCTGAGTCAAAACGCACAAACAGTGCTCATGCGTCTCAGTATTTTGTGAATTTTAGGGTTTCATACGCACAAACAGTGCTCATGCGTCTAAAATTTCACTTAATATAAATTGAACACTTACACTTGTTTCTCATTCACACTCAAAATTCTCCAAAAACAATTCTCTGAACTATCGACTCATTGTCATCGCGAAGTCTCAGATTATCAGTGATTACAACAAATCTTGTTGATTGTTAGATATTATTTGGGTCTATAAACGTAAGTTTGTGATTCAAATCAGTAGATTTTGGTTAAAACATGATGATTGGTATAGGCGTTTGACTGCTATTTGGGCGTTCGAACACTAACATTCAAAGTTTAACTAATCAAATTTTCGAAGGAAGAAGAAGAAGATGAACAGACAGATTCAAATTTTGAATAAAAATAAAAATAAATAAATAAATTAAAAATATTTTTTTTAACAAAAATTAGATAAATCAGAATACAAATGCTTGATGATTCAAAATGAATAAATTTTAATATTTCACAAATTAAATTCATAAGTCAAAAGTCAAAATCATAAGTCAAAATTGAGTTCAATATTACAAAATTGCAAATTCATATGTAAAAATGAAACTCATTAATCAATATTTAAATGTTCTAATATTCTTTTTCTCTATGTTTTGCAGATGGCAGCTTTGAAGTTTGAGCATAAACATAATGTTGCTGCATTCTTAGATGATGAAAACAGAGAAGTTGTTGGTTATGAAGAGATTATACGATTTCTGCTAAGATCAAAATATGTCTATGCAATGTGTGCAAGACCAATGATTAATGCAAGATTGATCAAAAGATTATGGAGAACAGCAGAAGTAGAAAGAGATGAAGAAGGGAATAAAGTTTTAAGAGCTTTCATTATATCAGATGGAATGCTTGAAGTTTCTGAACAAGCAATCAGAACAACTCTTAAACTTGGTGAAAATGACCCAGAAGACTTATCTTAGTATACTTTTAATGAATGTAGAGATGCATTTCTACAAATGGGTCATCCTGATCACTTCCCTAAGAAACAATTCTTCAGAGCAAGAGTATATAAACACTAGAAAGTATTGTGTTATATATTTCAACATTGCATGTCTAAAAGAAGTGCTGGTTGAAATTCATTCCCAGTGGACATTGCATCTCCTATTATTGCTCTAGCCACAAACAGAAGATTTAACATGGCAAAGTGGATAATAAATGGATTCATATTTAATCTTGAAAGAGAAAAGAGAAACAAATACTTGATGTATCCAAGATTTCTCCAACTGCTTATTAATGAAGAGAATCCAGATCTATATGTTGAAGGAGTTGAAGGAGATAAGTTGCAATTAGAGCATATGTCAGAAGCTGTGTATAAGAGACTTGCAATGATTACTCGTGCTCAAAACATTCCAGTATTTGATTATATAAGGAATGTATCTATGGATGAAGTAGACATCAATCAACAAGACTATCATTTATCTGAAGATGAACCAATAGATCCAAATGATCTTATTGAGGATGTTGTAGATGATATGATTGATGATGATGATGAAGAAAGTGATGATGAAGCTACTGAAAGCTCATCAGATGATGATAATGATGATAACAATGATGATGATGATAATAATGATGATGATGATGGTAATGATGGTGCAACTGAAGCACATCAAGAAGAAATTGATGAAAGAAATGATGATGATAATGTTAATGAACCTCAAAACTTAGCTGAAGAAACTATTGATGCTGATATTCATGCTGATTCTGTACATGAAGAAGATTCACAAAATCAAACTTTTGATTTTGATTTCATGAATGATATGTTATATGAACCAGTATTTCAAGCTGAAGTGAATGAAGAAGTTGAAGAAATTCCTGTTAGTACAACACACAATGTGTCAGTACAAACAGAGGAGATAGTTGATATTGATGAGATGGAGAACTTGAAAGAAGAAAATTTGATTAAAGAGAAAGAAATTGAAGAGCTGAAAGTTGAGAATGAAAGATTGAAAGATATGAATATAACTCTTGAAAAGGAAATTCAAAAGCTAAAGGATGAAAATTCGAAGTTGAATGAAGAAAATTTATTGAAAGATGGAAAGATAGTGAGCTATGCAAAAGATAAATAAAATGTCATAAAAAATTTTGAAGTTATGATAAAGGATTATGACATTCTTGAAGAGAAATTCAAGAATTAATGAAGGAAAAAGAATCTCAAAAGCCTATCTCACCAAATCAAATGATAAGTCCTGAGATGAGTGTTGAAGAGAATCTTGAGGTGCTCAAAGGAAAAAGGAAACTTCATGATATAGCAGATAAAAGTTTAACTGAGTCATCTTCAAAAGTGCAAAGAATAGAAGAAACTGTTCAAGAACATATTGAAGCCTTAGAAGACATTGAAGAAGTTTATAATGATGACTGGTATGATGAAGTTTTAGATGAAGAAGATATAGATGAAGTTCAATTTGTATCAAATTTCTCTTCACAAGAACCAACTCAAGAACAAGACGAAATTACACAAGACTTTGAAGACAGATACAATTATCTTGTGAAGATGAAATACAATAGAGTATTTTTGGATGGACTGACTATTTCTCAAATAAATGATGAATATGAGAAATGCATTACTGCAGAGTCAGTTGCTCCTGTTGATCCAAATGAGATTGTAATTGAACATGGTGAATGGAATAGAGCTAAAGAAAGTATTAATGTAGAAGAATTATCAAGCTCTGAGCTGCACCATCCTGATCCTGATGATATGAGTATTCCAGCTTTAAGGTCATGGTTGCAAGCTAGGAATTACCCGTGGAGAAAACTGAAAAGATTACAATCTGTATCCTTGAGGAATCTTGTTAGAAGTTTTCAAGAAACAGAAAAACAATCAAAGAAGATGATTATACTTGATACTGATAATCCTCAATATCTTAAGATTACAAAAAGAACAAGAATGTTGAAGCCTCAAGAGATCAAACAGATGGCAAGAAAAACAGATGCTCATGATAGCAGAAAAGATTTGATTGAAATGTTTTCTGATCCTGAAAGGCAAGCATATAAAGCAACTTCTGAACAAAGGCACATTTTTGATAATGTGACATCCGTCACTTTAAGGTCCGTCAATTAACGTGTTTGTCCGTCATCTATTCTATATTTGGTCATTCCTCATCTTTATTTGACTCTTTATGTTGATATCATGTGCGCAATATTATCGTTGTGTGTGCATTCGTTATAACCGTGTGAAGACCTTAAAAAGATCTTTAAAACTTTCATTTTTGAAAACGTCAAATACATCATTTTATAAATATAACAAATGTTTTAATATAACCATTTCTTAAGTCATAATAACATTAAATGAACTTTTACAAATAATATAAAACACCTAACGAAGTCGTTTTTCAACCGAACAAAATTTGGGAAAACTCGGGGGTTAAGTGCAGGGACTAAACTTGTAATTTTGCAAACTTGGGCTGGGTATAAATACCCTCTTACCAGCCCTAATCTCACATTCACCATCTTCTTCATCTTCATCTCCTCTTCACACACCAAATCTCCATTTTTGCACCAAATCCAACCCGAGAGGTCTTGTTTTCTTCGTCTTGACACCGTCTACAGCCTACACTACCCCTCTCTAGCAGGTAGTTGTCTTTGGTTGTCCGTTTTCTAGCCTTTTTACGGCTGTCCAAACTAGGGTTTCGGGTGTTCGGGTTCAACCCGAACATACAAGGTCGTATGGGTGCGAGTGAGGTCTCTTTGCTTGTGTTTTATGTTTGTGTATGTTTGTTGAGTGTTTCTGGAGGTCCTTGTGGTGTAAAACCCGTGTTTAGAGCAGCTCGGGGGCTGCTCCTCCCGACCACAGTCGCGATTCTGCAGATCAGGCGACTGGGTCATACATGCGATTGAGCCGTGCGACTGAGTGGGTCGTGCGACTGGATCATGCGTCTGAGTCAATCGCGCGACTGAGTTGTGCGATAGGCATGTCGTGCGACTGAGTTGTGCGACTGAGTGTCTGTGTGCGATTGAGTCATGCGTGCGATTGACTGTATGCGATTGAGTCATGCGATTGAGTGATTGTGTGCGATTGAGTCAGGTGACCGACTGAATGTGTGCGAATGAATGTGATTCGCACGACTGGGGTCTAATCGCACGAATGAAGGTTCAGTCGTACGAAAGTAGCTAATTCGCACGATTGAAGGTTGATTCGTGCGCATGGAAGTTGAGTCGTGCGATTGGGTGTTGTGTGGTACGACTGAAGGCCAATCATACGAATGAAGGCTCAATCGTACGAATGAAGCTGATTCGCACGATTGAGGGTTAATTCGCACGAATGGAGGTTGAGTCGTGCGTCTGACCTTGTTATGCGACTGGAATTTGTTGTGTTTGAACCCTTGTGTATGGTGTGAGTATGTCGTGTGGTGTCGAGGTAACACTAACACAATTATGCCATTGTTTGGCCACAAATTTTAAAGTCAACGCAAGAAAGGGCACAAAAACTATTTTGGACAAATTTAACTAACGCTTTACAACGACCAAATTGACTTATAACTATTGACACTTATTCAATACTTCTTCAATAAACAACGATACTTTTATTTAAACATCATAGTTAGTGGCGGCAATGTCTTGTACTTGGATCTACATAAGGTCTAGTACGTGTGTCAGTCTGTGTGTTTTGTGCGTGACCCATCCGATACGACCCGAACCGACCCATCATTATTGCGCGCTTATACATATATCATATCATTAATGCTATACAATAACTGTCAATAGGTGTTTGACTGTTTATTTGCATTCAACATTTGGGTTACATCGCTCATACATACTTACCATCTAACAAGTGAGTTTCGTGGCCCCTTTTTACGCTCATACAATATTTCAATCTTCTACAAATTGGGGGAAAAGTATGCTTACACAATGTTTATGCTGTACAACTTACATACATTTTACATACAAGGAATCAACGTGATACTGTGTTGCAAGTACTATTTGTTACATGCTTGGGTCTGCTGTGTGGTTCTATCTTTGCAACTATTTAATTCCAGTGTGGGAACCGATGGTTAGGTATTGGTAGTACTACTGGGTTGACACCCCCACCCTCGTTCGATGGTATACTAGTTGCTACCATCAGTGGCCAGGAATGGGCCCTTGGGTGAATATATGCCGACAATTTCTTTGTGTACGTCGCTAGGTTTGGTTGCAAAGCTCATGTCATGTGATATTTACTTGTGTAATAACTGTATTCACGGTATTCCGACGCGCTTATCTATTACAGCATCACTTACATTTTTATTACATAAACCTGCGAGCTCACCAACAATTATGTTGACCGTTTTAAGCATATCTTTTCAGGTGATCATGCAAGTCCAGGAATCTAGGTGTGCTGCCTTAGAGGAGACCCTAGGATGCATTTTTGGGACTTAACATGTTTTGATAAACAATCTTTTTGAACAATGTTAACGCATGTAAACAATTATCAACTTTTAAAACTTGTTCCCGGGTTGTGGGAATTAACATTTACAATTTCATCTTATGTGAATATGTGATATCATTATCATGTTGCTTATGGCTATGTGTCGTGGGCATTGACTAAACACGACACAAGTCCCCTTGTTGTCGGGTGTCGTCATGACACGCTTGTCATCATGTATTTATATTGCTCTCTATCGCTTACCATGTGTTATGACGATCCCGGTCTCGTTACATCCCCGTGTTTCCGCTTTTAGCGGGGGTGTGACAGATTGGTATCAGAGCCATTGGTTATAGAGAATTAGGCAATACGCTTGACCTAGACTATAACCTAGGAACCTTCATGTAGATTTTCATGCTAGGACTCTGTATGCATATTATATCTCGTGTATGTGTTCCTCGCTGCTTGATTTGTTCATCTATTTGTTATGTGATCTTTCTACCCTATGAGAGAGCCCTTGTGCTCACTCTTTTATGGGAATGCTTCTATTGGATCTTCCGTTCCCTCTGCGCGCCGAGTTAGTTTATCAGATCCGGGTATTAGACCCGAAGAGATCATCACAGATCATGTTATTGCGCCTGACCATGGACATTGAGATTAACTCTGAGGAGGAATATGTCTGAAACCTCGAAAGATGAGGAAATAGACAACCTCCGCTAGACTAAACGTGATTGTATACATGGACTTGATGGATTATTATGGATATGATGTGAAGGAAAGTCGGATGTCATGTAACCGGATCGGGCATCATTCTCGGTACATCGTGGGTGTGGTGGGAACGCTGCGGGGAACCCTATATATAAACATCACCGGTATACCGAGAATATGCTTGAAATGGGCTGCATGGTGGTCTTGGCTGACCTGAACATGAACATTGGAATTTGATAAGTGGAATACATTTGTATCTTATGGTGACTAAAGCTGATATGTTACCTCTTTTATGATCAGAACATGCCGCCTCGAAGAGTTACCCGTAGCAGTAGTGGCGGGAGTGAAGCCCCAAGGGGCAGAGGCCGAGGCAGAGGCAGAGCACCAAGAGCAAACGATGCTCCTGCCAGTAACAGTCAAGGAACAGGGAACGCCAACATGGCAGCCCTGATCGCTCAGCAATTGGCCGCACTTATTCCTACTATTGTGGCCCAAGTGAGCGACGCACTTCAACAACACCACCCTCACGGGGATGGTGGCAACGATGAAGGAGCCCCAGGAGGGATTGAAACTGAGATGGGAAACAGGAACCCGACTGGAAACGAGAGCAACCAGGAAACCGGAAATGGTGGTACTGCCGGTATCGAAACTGGGGTGGTTAATGCTCGTCGGGGATGTTCGTACAAGGAGTTTGTGGCTTGTAAGCCAAGGGAATTTGATGGGAAAGGTGGGGCGATAGCCCTAACCAGGTGGTTGGAAAAGATTGAGGCAGTGATCGACATCAGTGAGTGCCTCGACAGCCAGAGAATCAAGTATGCTACTTGTTCTCTACAGGGTAAAGCCCTAACCTGGTGGAACACCCAGATTCAAGCACGAGGAAGAGAGTCTGCGATGCAGATGTCATGGGTGAATTTAAAGCCTTGATCACTGAGGAATACTACCCTCTCAACGAGATGCAGAAGCTTGAGCCTGAATTCTGGAATCATGCTATGGTGGGGGCAGGGCATGCAGCTTATACTGATCGTTTTCATGAGCTGGCAAGATTGGTTCCGCATCTGGTTACGCCGGAATCAAAGAGGATCGAGAGGTACATTTGGGGACTCGCGCCTCAAATTAGAGCTATGGTCACAGCAGACGCTCCTCCTACTATTCAGAGCGCAATTCTGAAAGCTGGCGCCCTGACTGATGAGATGGTTAGAACAGGGGTTTTGGGCAGAGGAGTCGAGAAGAGGAAGGATGTTGGGGAGTCGAGCCGGTCGAGTGCCAGAAGGTTTGAGAAGAGGTCTAAGCCGACCAGGAATTTTGTGGCCGTGTCTCAGGCCAGAAGAGAGTATGTGGGGCCGCACCCCAAATGTGACAGGTGCAATTATCATCATCCCCCAGGGACACAGTGTCGGGTGTGCGCTAACTGTAAGTGCCCGGGTCATTTGGCAAGAGATTGCAGAACGGCACCGAATCTTGTAGCACCCGTCAACGCGGTTAACCCCGCCGGGAATGCAAGGGCTTGCTTTGAATGTGGGAGCCCCGATCACTACAGGAATATGTGCCCCAGGCTGAATCGAGCACCGGGTCAACAGGGGAACAACCAGCAGCAGGTGTTGGCTATCGCTGGGAATCAAGGCCCGGCTACTCAGGGAAACGCAGCTCTGGGACGTGCATTCGTCATTGGAGCTAATGATGCTCGTCAGGACCCGAATGTTGTCACGGGTACGCACTTACTCAATCATCACTTCGCATCTATATTATTTGATACTGGAGCAGACAATAGTTTTATATCTACCGAGTTTGTGCAATTACTTGATTTGAGTCCTAGTAGGCTAGAAACTAGCTACTCTATAGAAATGGCCAATGGTAGAGTTGCTCAGGCCGATGAGATTATTAGGAAGTGTTCGTTGACGCTGGAGGATCATACATTTGACATAGATTTGATACCCATCGAGTTAGGGAGCTTCGATGTGATTGTGGGTATGGATTGGTTGTCGCAGAATGGAGCAGAGATTGTTTGCCGAGACAAAGTAGTACGTATCCCTATGCCAAACGGTGAGGTACTCAAGGTTCAGGGAGAGCGACCGGGTAAGATCTTAAAGCTTATTTCCTGCATGAAGGCACGCCAGAGCTTACGAAAGCGGTGCTACGCTTTTCTGGCTCATGTAGTTGAAAAGAAAGACGAGGAAAGGAAACTGGTGGATATTCCAGTGGTACGGGACTACCCGGAAGTATTTCCAGATGACTTGTCTGGTTTACCTCCTCCACGACAAGTGGAATTCCGTATAGAGTTGGTTCCTGGAGCTACACCGGTAGCGAAAACGCCATATCGACTAGCGCCATCCGAGATGCAAGAGTTGTCTAGTCAGTTACAGGAACTACTGGAGAAGGGTTTTATTCGACCGAGTCATTCGCCGTGGGGAGCGCCGGTACTATTTGTCAAGAAGAAGGATGGATCGTTCCGTATGTGCATCGATTACCGTGAACTGAACAAGTTGACGGTGAAGAACCGATATCCACTCCCCAGGATCGACGATTTATTTGACCAGCTGCAAGGAGCTTCTTATTTTTCAAAGATCGATCTTCGTTCTGGTTATCATCAGCTAAGGGTTTTCGAGGACGACATACCGAAGACTGCGTTCAGGACTCGTTATGGGCATTACGAGTTCTTAGTCATGCCGTTCGGGTTGACTAACGCACCCGCCGTGTTCATGGATTTAATGAATCGGGTGTGCAAACCTTACTTGCATAAGTTCGTGATCGTGTTCATAGACGATATACTTATCTATTCCCGATCAAAAGAGGATCATGTAGAACATCTTCGGGCTATTCTGGAGCTGCTACGCGAAGAGAAACTTTTCGCCAAGTTCTCAAAGTGTGAGTTTTGGCTGCGGGAAGTAAAGTTTTTGGGTCATGTGGTTAACGAGGACGGGATTCACGTAGATCCTGGCAAGATCGAAGCGGTGAAGAAGTGGGATACGCCCCAGACGCCATCAGAGATACGGCAATTCTTAGGATTGGCCGGTTATTATCGTTGCTTCATCGTGAATTTCTCAAAGATCGCGCAACCGTTAACCCTGCTTACTCAGAAAGACAAGAAGTTTGACTGGGGATATGCACAAGAACAAGCGTTCCAAACGTTGAAAGAGAAGTTGTGCAACGCGCCTATACTGTCTCTCCCAGACGAACAGATGATTTTGTGGTTTACTGCGATGCGTCACATCAAGGATTGGGATGTGTATTGATGCAGAAGGATAAGGTGATTGCCTACGCTTCGCGACAACTTAAAGTGCACGAAAAGAACTACACCACTCATGATCTTGAGTTGGGCGCTGTAGTATTTGCACTCAAAATTTGGAGGCATTACTTGTATGGCACCAAATGCATCATCTTCACCGATCATAAGAGCCTTCAACATATTCTGGATCAGAAGGAACTCAACATGCGCCAACGACATTGGGTAGAGCTTCTTAGCGACTACGATTGTGAAATCCGGTATCATCCGGGGAAAGCTAACGTGGTGGCTGATGCCTTAAGCCGTAAAGAACGTATGAAACCACTGCGTGCACGAGCGTTGGGATTGACCATTCAAACCAACTTGAAAGCTCAGATTCAAATTGCACAAAGTGAGGCATTAAAAGAAGAGAACCTTGCGGGAGAAGAATTCCGGGGGTTAGATAAACAGATGATTCGCAAGGATGATGGTATTCAGTACTTCATGGATCGCATATGGGTACCCAAATGGGGAGGTGTTCGACCTTAGTCATGGATGAAGCCCACAAGACGCGATATTCTATTCATCCTGGTGCAGACAAGATGTATCATGACCTTAAGGATCTATACTGGTGGCCAGGCATGAAGAAAGACATTGCCTTATACGTCAGTCGATGCTTGACGTGTTCGAAGGTCAAAGCTGAACATCAAAAGCCATCGGGATTATTACAGCAACCTGAAATTCCCGAGTGGAAATGGGAGAACATAGCGATTTCATTACCAAACTCCCTAGAACAAACAGCGGTCATGACTCGATATGGGTCATTATAGATCGAATGACGAAGTCAGCACATTTCTTGCCTATCCGAGAAGATTACAAGATGGATAAGTTGGCGAGATTGTACATCAAAGAGGTCGTGACATGGCACGGGGTGCCGGTGTCAATCATATCCGACCGTGATAGCAGATTCACTTCACGTTTTTGGCAGACACTACAGAAAGCGATGGGTACTCGGTTAGACATGAGTACAGCCTATCACCCTCAAACAGATGGCCAAAGTGAACAAACTATACAGACGCTGGAAGACATGTTGAGAGCGTGTGTAATCGATTTTGGAGGTAGCTGGGATGCTCATCTGCCGTTGATTGAGTTCTCCTACAACAACAGCTATCATACAAGCATTGGATGTGCACCATTTGAAGCGTTGTATGGAAGAAAATGCAGATCTCCCGTTTGTTGGGCCGAAATTGGTGAGAGTCAACTGACAGGCCCAGAGATCATCCAAGAGACAACAGACAAGATTTTCCAAATCAAAGATCGACTTAAAGCCGCGCGAGGTCGCCAAAAGAGCTATGCCGACAATCGTCGGAAGCCTCTAGAATTCAATGTTGGGGATCGTGTGTTACTCAAAGTTTCCCCTTGGAAAGGAGTCGTTCGATTCGAAAAAAGGGGAAGTTAGCCCAAAGATACGTTGGACCATTTGAGATCACTGAAAGGATCGGTCCAGTGGCTTACCGGTTAAGGTTGCCACAAGAGCTTAGCGGTGTGCATGATACTTTTCACGTGTCAAACCTCAAGAAGTGTTTGGCCGATGAATCCCTTCACGTGCCAATCGAGGAAATCAAGATTGACGACAAGCTTCATTTTGTTGAAGAACCTATTGAGATCATGGATCGAAAGGTCAAGCAACTGAAGCGCAGTAGGATACCTATTGTTCGCGTAAGGTGGAATTCAAAACGAGGGCCAGAGTTTACATGGGAACGTGAAGATCAGATGAAACTCAAATATCCACATCTTTTCGAGGATGACACTCTTGGACCTAACTCCAGCTGAATTTCGGGACGAAATTCTCTCAACTGGGGGATACTGTGACATCCGTCACTTTAAGGTCCGTCAATTAATGTGTTTGTCCGTCATCTATTCTATATTTGGTCATTCCTCATCTTTATTTGACTCTTTATGTGGATATCATGTGTGCAATATTATCGTTGTGTGTGCATTCGTTATAACCGTGTGAAGACCTTAAAAAGACCTTTAAAACTTTCATTTTTGAAAACGTCAAATACATCATTTTATAAATATAACAAATGTTTTAATATAACCATTTCTTAAGTCATAATAACATTAAATGAACTTTTACAATTAATATAAAACACCTAACGAAGTCGTTTTTCAACCGAACAAAATTTCGGAAAACTCGGGGGTTAAGTGCAGGGACTAAACTTGTAATTTTGCAAACTTGGGCTGGGTATAAATACCCTCTTACCAGCCCTAATCTCACATTCACCATCTTCTTCATCTTCATCTCCTCTTCACACACCAAATCTCCATTTTTGCACCAAATCCAACCCGAGAGGTCTTGTTTTCTTCGTCTTGACACCGTCTATAGCCTACACTACCCCTCTCTAGCAGGTAGTTGTCTTTGGTTGTCCGTTTTCTAGCCTTTTTACGGCTGTCCAAACTAGGGTTTCGGGTGTTCGGGTTCAACCCGAACATACAAGGTCGTATGGGTGCGAGTGAGGTCTCTTTGCTTGTGTTTTATGCTTGTGTATGTTTGTTGAGTGTTTCTGGAGGTCCTTGTGGTGTAAAACCCGTGTTTAGAGCAGGTCGGGGGCTGCTCCTCCCGACCACAGTCGCGATTCTGCAGATCAGGTGACTGGGTCATACATGCGATTGAGCCGTGCGACTGAGTGGGTCGTGCGACTGGATCATGCGTCTGAGTCAATCGCGCAACTGAGTTGTGCGACTAGGCATGTCGTGCGACTGAGTTGTGCGACTGAGTGTCTGTGTGCGATTGAGTCATGCGTGCGATTGAGTGTATGCGATTGAGTCATGCGATTGAGTGATTGTGTGCGATTGAGTCAGGTGACCGACTGAATGTGTGAGAATGAATGTGATTCGCACGACTGGGGTCCAATCGCACGAATGAAGGTTCAGTCGTACGAAAGTAGCTAATTCGCACGATTGAAGGTTGATTCGTGCGCATGGAAGTTGAGTCGTGCGATTGGGTGTTGTGTGGTACGACTGAAGGCCAATCATACGAATGAAGGCTCAATCGTACGAATGAAGCTGATTCGCATGATTGAGGGTTGATTCGCACGAATGGAGGTTGAGTCGTGCGTCTGACCTTGTTATGCGACTAGAATTTGTTGTGTTTGACCCCTTGTGTATGGTGTGAGTATGTCGTGTGGTGTCGAGGTAACACTAACACAATTATGCCATTGTTTGGCCACAAATATTAAAGTCAACGCAAGAAAGGGCACAGAAACTATTTTGGACAAATTTAACTAACGCTTTACAACGACCAAATTGACTTATAACTATTGACACTTATTCAATACTTCTTCAATAAACAACGATACTTTTATTTAAACATCATAGTTAGTGGCGACAATGTCTTGTACTTGGATCTACATAAGGTCTAGTACGTGTGTCAGTCTGTGTGTGTTGTGCGTGACCCATCCGATACGACCCGAACCGACCCATCATTATTGCGCGCTTATACATATATCATATCATTAATGCTATACAATAACTGTCAATAGGTGTTTGACTGTTTATTTGCATTCAACATTTGGGTTACATCGCTCATACATACTTACCATCTAACAAGTGAGTTTTGTGGCCCCTTTTTACGCTTATACAATATTTCAATCTTTTACAAATTAGGGGAAAAGTATGCTTACACAATTTTTATGATGTACAACTTACATACATTTTACATACAAGGAATCAACGTGATACTGTGTTGCAAGTACTATTTGTTACATGCTTGGGTCTGCTGTGTGGTTCTATCTTTGCAACTATTTAATTCCAGTGTGGGAACCGACGGTTAGGTATTGGTAGTACTACTGGGTTGACACCCCCACCCTCGTTCGATGGTATACTAGTTGGTACCATCAGTGGCCAGGAACGGGCCCTTTGGTGAATATATGCCGACAATTTCTTTGTGTACGTTGCTAGGTTTGGTTGCAAAGCTCATGTCATGTGATATTTACTTGTGTAATAACTGTATTCACGGTATTCCGACGCGCTTATCTATTACAGCATCACTTATATTTTTATTACATAAACATGCGAGCTCACCAACAATTATGTTGACCGTTTTAAGCATATCTTTTCAGGTGATCATGCAAGTCCAGGAATCTAGGTGTGCTGCCTTAGAGGAGACCCTAGGATGCATTTTTGGGACTTAACATGTTTTGATAAACAATCTTTTTGAACAATGTTAACGCATGTAAACAATTATCAACTTTTGAAACTTGTTCCCTGGTTGTGGGAATTAACATTTACAATTTCATCTTATGTGAATATGTGATATCATTATCATGTTGCTTATGGCTATGTGTTGTGGGCATTGACTAAACACGACACAAGTCCCCTTGTTGTCGGGTGTCGTCATGACACGCTTGTCATCATGTATTTATATTGCTCTCTATCGCTTACCATGTGTTATGACGATCCCGGTCTCGTTACATCCCCGTGTTTCCGCTTTTAGCGGGGGTGTGACAGATAATGCCAGATCAACTGGAGACTTGGTGAGAAATGTACTACAAAGAGGACAATCAGTTGTTGAGTTGTTAAATGCTATGATTGCTCCTGATTTTATAAACCAAGTAAAGATTATAGCATGGAAGTATGATGAAATATTTGATGCATTTTTTATAAAAAGAGTAAATGTAGTATGTGATGTATATCATTTTTACTCAAGCATCATTAAACTTCCAGTGCAAGATTTGAAAGAGCTAAACAGATTACCTCTAATCAATCCATCTGATTCTAAACGAGGTAAGATGATGGTTGAATTATTGAGAAGAGGAATGGATAGATCAAGTAATTTTCTTCAAACATCAAGAAGATATAGAGTACTTTGTTACTTTAAAGAAGAATAAAAAGCTCAAAGGATTACAATCTGAAGAAGAACATTCAATGATAGAATTTTGTGACAAGTATTTTGAAAAAGTCACAACTCCTGGTCTAAAAGTGATTGATGGTAATCAAAAGTCAAAGCCAATTCTCAGATGGTTCTATTACACTGAGACTTTTGAGCTTAAATTGGTCCGAAATCTCGAACGATGGGATGAGGATATGATTACTTTATTTGGTGCTTTTGAACTGAAGCTATTGCATCCAAGTTATATATCATTTTTGTCTGTGCAAAAGTTTGAAAAGGTATCTCCAGAGATTGCAGAGCAAGATAAGAAGTATTTTCTTTCTATCATTAATGTGATGAATGCTGCAATGGAAAGAATATCATTGAGGAAAGATCTTGCTTATGCAAAGATTGTTAAGAAAGACATCAAAGACATTGAATTCATGAGAATTTCAAGAAAAGGAGTATTAGAAGTATACTCAAAGGAAAGTCAAAATCCTATTGAGTTATATGCTAATATTGATATTACATGTCTATCAAAAGATACATTGGAAAGAATGAGCACAATGGAGATAAAGACAAATGAAGCAAAACCAGAACAAGGCATTCTTTCTAGCAAATTTAAGTCTGCAATTGCTAACGCTTTGAAAGAACAGGAGATGTACAAAAAGAAGCCAATATTCAAGATCAAGGAAGAACCAGAAGATTTCTTTGAGTGATGAAGATAAAAGTTGAAGATAAAAGCTGAAGATGGAAGCTGAAGAAAAGATAAAAAGAAGAGAAGATTGAAGATTTTGAAGACCGAAGACCATGTAAATCTTAGGGGGAGTATTGTTAGTACTCTATAAAGATTAACATGTTGTCTTTATGTGTTTTTTTGATATTTGTAATAGTATAGGGACTAGTTTTGTAATTTGTTATTTCCTTTCTATTTCATTATAAATAGCTTAGACTTGCATGTAGTAAGTAACGAGATTGAATGAGCTTAGAGAGAAACTGCTTACTTACTTTGTAATTTGTCTTTGCTTGATATTAATGAAATCGTGAATTTTGTTGATATCTTGCTTGATTAAATTACTTTGTTTGTATTTCATTGAATTGTGTTCAAACATCAACACAGATTGGTACATTTGATCCTATCAGTTATTCAAAAAAACAAAAAAAGAAGAAATTGTAAGGATTCCTATAAGTCTGATGTAGCCAAAACATCCAAAGTCTTTCTGCATGCATGCACTGAAGAATAGAAGTAGAAATGCTTCGGAAGTTTTACACCTTACATTAGAAATATTTTAGGTGAAAATCTTCCGAAGCCAAAACCAACATCTTCCGAAGCCAAAAGTGAAGTCTTCCGAAGCTTCAAAGACAAAGTCTTCCAAAGCCAAAGAGTGAAGACAGATTTCTTACAAAGACTTTTAGATACATGCTTTTATCTAGATGTACTTTACCATAAATCTGGACCACCTTTCCGTTGCGACTCTATTTAGTCACCAACTTATATGAGTTGTGAAAAGGTCCATGCTTTTGGTAACTGTACAATGAGGTCTTGAGTCTGTGATTTCTACTTTATGTACTTTTATCCTTTTTGTAATATATTAGGATGTGAGCTATGGCATGTCATACTCACTATTGAAAAGGCAATCTGCCTTTTGACTCTATATTTGATTTTGTAGTTGTCTAGTCTTATGTATCCAGCTGGCCTTCAAAGTATGACCGGCTGTAGGATGTAGTATAAAAAATATCAAGTACTTGTAACTTTAGATCTATGCTTTGTAACATTTGTAAAAGAACTTGAGAAGCAATATACATCATTCTTGAAAACACATACTTGTGTTGTTAGCTATCTTGTTCTGTCTCATTTTTTACTTGTGTTCTTAGCATCATTCACATAAGTTAACTAGTTCCTTATTTGATCTGTTAAGTGTCCTAAGGAACTCTCTTTATTGTGTTGTTGTGTTGTAATTGCATACCCTTCACCGGTCCTGCATTTGGTATCAGAGCATTTCAGGCTCTTGATATAAGATCCCACCATCTTAAGATCCCTCACACACACAAAATACTTAACAACTCAATGGGAAACTATTACCAAAGCTGATATGGAAACCGGAACTATGACAAAGTCTCCACTGATCACTCCTGAAGACTTTGATACTTAGTGTCAAAGAATGGAAGGCTTCATCAAGTCTCAAGATTCCAGGATGTGGGACTCTGTTTCGGAGGACCTTACATACAAAGCACCACTTCTGCTACTGGTGGGGTATGATTCCAAAAGCTGTGGCTGATTACTCTAAAGAAGATATGAAGAGTATAGCGATTGATCAGAAAGCCATGACAGCCCTTCAAACTACTCTTCCAAACTCCATCTACAGAGACTTCAAGAAGTGCAAAACTGCCAAGAAACTATGGGAAGCACTGAAGCTGATGTATGAGGGGTCAAATGAAGCAAAGGAGAACAAGAAGGATCTCTTGAAGCAGCTATCACACCCCGACCGACGGCGGAATCATCGAGGCGGACGAATGTGAATGCTTGTTCATAGCACATGGAACTAAATAAGTTAAAATAATATTAAATATCATTTTTCATTAAACAATAATAACCAAGTAAATCATTACAATACATTCAAGATTTCAACAACAAAATAAATTCTTTAGTTCAACTAGGTCCAAGTCCTATGTGTGCAAGAAGAAATCCTCAAGTAGCAATCCTGAAACATGTTAAAAATAAAGGGTCAACTTTGAAAGTTGATGAGTTTCCATGGGTTAAACACACACACACACACACACACACACATATATATATATATATATATATATATATATATATATATATATATATATATATATATGTGTGTGTGTGTGTGTGTGTGTGTGTGTGTGTGTGTGTGTGTGTGTGTGTGTGTGTGTTTAACCCATGGAAACTCACCAACTTTCAAAGGTGACCCTTTATTTTTAGTGAAGACATGTGTATCTATAAGCGGACACTCACCCCAAGGGTTTCCAGGTAAGGTAAACGAATCCATCAGTTGATTTGGATTTATATGAATACCTTGCCTAGACAGAACACCTCGAGATACAGGCATCACGCTCTTCCAGCATTACATGTTTCAAGTTGTAGGACACAGACTTTAACGAGACTTGAAACCACGAATAATGATTCGAAGCTCATTTTGAAAACCATTTGATTTTGGGCACATAATTCCTTAGAATATGATTTAAGATTCATGTATGCATTGATAAGATTCAAAGTATAAGAATAAACACATATGACATATAATCACATATTCAAGTATAAACATATAAGGCACATAAAATCCTATCTAAGCATATAAGATACATGAGATGACTCATGTGTAAGGGCACTTAGTTATAGTCTAGGTCATTCCATTTATAATAACCTAATTCCCTATAACCATGGCTCAGATACCAATCTGTCACACCCCGACCGACGGCGGAATCATCGAGGCGGACGAATGTGAACGATTGTTCATAGCACATGGAACTAAATAAGTTGGAATAATATTAAGTTTCATTTTTCATTAAACAATAATAACCAAATAAATCATTACAATACATTCAAGATTTCAACAAAAAAAATAAATTCTTTAGTTTAACTAGGTCCAAGTCCTATGTGTGCAAAAAGAAATCCTCAAGTAGCAATCCTGAAATATGTTAAAAATAAAAGGTCAACTTTCAAAGTTGGTGAGTTTCCATAGGTTAAACACACACACATACATACATACATACATACATACACACATACATACATACATACATACATACATACATACATACATACATACATACATACATACATACATACATACATACATACATACATACATACATACATACATACATACATACATACATACATATATATACACATATATATATATATATATATATATATATATATATATATATATATATATATATATATATATATATATATATATATATATATATATATATATATATATATATATATATATATATATATAAAGGGTTTACAAGTAGCAGTTCATGTCAATGGTTATGAATTATTCAAGTTTGTAGAATACATATAGCTACAATCAAACCTTGACAGATTACAATATTACAAGATTACAAGATTAAACGATTAGCTAAGTGTACTTGGATTAACCAAGTAGGCTTATCAGACCCATAGATCTATGACGTCACCAGGCTAGCAATAGTTAATGATTGTCAACATATAATGTATCTCATATAACACTCACAATAATACCAATAACCATGACAAAAAGTAAAGATGAATTGCATGTGGATTTACAAGTATCAAGATGTTTACAAATGTAAGTATATAAGGTAATATGTTTCACCCCAAAAGGTATGAAATAATGTAAAAAGGGGCATAGAGAACTCATATGGAAAACTCACAAGTATAGTGATAGTTGTAGAGTACATAAGAAAGCTTGGATGTCAAGAGCAAAGGTGATGTCCTAAATGATAAAAAAACAATAACTTGAGGTCGGAATTCATTACAAGAAGTTAGGATATTTAGAGAATGCTAAAAAGCGAAAGGTAGATTGACAAAGGATTATTGCATCAATTTTAGATTTTGGACATAATGTTTGGTATGTGTTTGCACAGGTTTTAAAAATAGAAAATGGTTTCATAAAATTATAAAACATTTAGATTTGACTAGTTTAGATTCTCACGGACAACTTTCGTTTAGAAACATTTTAATGAAAAGACCCGTATGCAGCACAAGACAAAATGTGCTGAAATGCGGACTTATCTTGTGAAGGCTATTGTTTAGGCTTCCGATTGAGTTTAAAGACTTATAAACTCTTGTTGAAAAGGTTATTCGATGAAATTAATATTGAAGTTTGATTTTACACAAATTTAGTTTGTTATGACCAAGTTATGGTCAGTTAAAGTCAGACTATATTCTGCAAAAATTATAGTAAGGCACTTATGTGTACTTTTAAAATCGTTAAAGCATGAAACGGGTTAGTGTAAATTTATTATATTGATATATGATATATTATATTTCATTTGAGTTTTATAAAAATATTCCAAGACTTTGGCATAGCCATCACTTAGGGAAATAATCTTGTGGAATAACCGAATGCGGCGGCATAGCCGTCCATATGCAAACGGGATTCTTTGTTTACATTAGTGTGTTGTTAGCTTGATTTAAGAATGTTAGTGATTATTATAAGGTTAGTGAATATTAGAAGGTTAATGATCAAATGATAATGATTAAAATTAAAATGGATTTAGTAGAAGAAAGAATAAAAGTAAGAAAATAAAGTCATGAGAACAATTGGATGTTAGGATGATTGAAATGTATGATATAAAAGCAATAAAAAATTACCTTAGTATTAAGAATTATTGAAATCTCTTGTAAAATAAAATTCTTCAAATTGATCATAACCAATAGATGAAAGAAAGATATGAGAGTGATATTTTTAGAGAATGAGCGATTGAAAAGTGAGGCCTAAGACTTGTTTTTTATAGTTGAAGTTAGGAGTAGGTTATGAATGGTGTTAATGGTGAGTTATAAGTCTTTTAGAAGGGGGTTATGATTGGAATTTGAAATAAATATAAAATTAATAATTTAAATAAATAAAAGAATAATTACAATTTAAACTTTAAATTTATTAAAACTTTAATTTTAATTTAACAACTTCTTTTTTATTAAATCTTTGTAGACTTTATAAATCTAATAAGAACTTGTAATTTGATTATTTATTTTAATTGAATATTTAAAATCTTATAAATATTAATAATCTTTTATAGACCTTACATATTTGTAAAAATAATGATCTTTGTAATTTAATCCTTTATTTTAGTTTTATATTTAAAACTCATAAATGATAAATAAACTTCATGAATTTATAATATTTTATTCTATAAATCATGAAATTACCATGAATTGATTTAATAAATGGAAGTTGAATAAATAGTATTATTATTATTTTTGAAGGATTAAAATAAATTAAATTTCTAACTAATGTATTTGATTTTCCAAAATTGACCCAAACGGATTCGGGTTTGGGTTTCTATTTTCCAAAATGGGCAGATGTTACAGTCTCCCCTACTTTAGAAAATTTCGTCCCGAAATTTAATCACGAGAAAATTAATTTCAAGGTTATTTGAAAACTTTGATTTCATTTTGTGTTTGCAAGGGAACTCTTGGGAGCGTTTAATTTCAATAAGTTTAATTATGATATTTCGCTACGCTTAAGTTTGTTTAATTCCATGATTTGAGGTTTCATATGTTTCTTGACAATGTGAATAGACCATCAGTTTGTTTAGACCTTTTGGTTGGCAAGCTTTTGCATTTTAGACGTTACATGACGACTAAAGAAGTTTTGTCACGAGTGAAGCACCAAGTATTAGATCAATACGAGAGTCAACTTAACGAACACGAGAAATATTCTTAAGACACTTTTTGAGGAGATATGAATTCATAGGATCTCCTCAAAGCAAATAACTTCGATATGGTTCTTAGATGATCGATTCTTGTTTACTATGTCATTGAGGTTTCAAAGTTACATTAGTTTAAAGTCGTATCAAAATCGTGTTTGTTAAGATTAATGGTTCACTTCAGAATAAGAGTATCATTGATATGAGTTTTCAGAATAAGTGCAGTTGTGAGGGAAAGGCATTCAAAATGATTATTAAAAGTCATTGTGAGAATTGGGTAATGAGTTTTAAGTTCTAAGAACAGAAGATTAACAATAAGACGATTCAAATTAACAAGGTGTTTCGAGTGTAACGTTCGGTTTACAAAGCAAAGCAATACGTTGACTTATCAAAGTATTAGATCAACTACAACTTTAATGAAGACATGCGTACCTATAAGTGGACACTCACCCCAAGGGTTCTCAAGTAAGGTAAACAGATCCATCGGTTGATTTGGATTTATATGAATACCTTGCCTAGACAGAACACCTCGAGATACAGGCATCACGCTCTTCCAGCATTACATGTTTCAAGTTGTAGGACACAGACTTTGACGAGACTTGAAACCACGAATAACGATTCAAAGCTCATTTTGAAAACCATTTGATTTTAAGCACATAATGCCTTAGAATATGATTTAAGATTCGTGTATGCATTGATAAGATTCAAAGTATAAGAATAAGCACATAAGGCATATAATCACATAATCAAGTATAAACATATAAGGCACATAAAATCCTATCTAAGCATATAAGATACATGAGAGGACTCATGTGTAAGGGCACTTAGTTATAGTCTAGGTCATTCCATTTCTAATAACCTAATTCCCTATAACCATGGCTCTAATACCAATCTGTCACACCCCGACCAATGGCGAAATCATCGAGTCGGACGAATGTAAACGACTGTTCATAGCACATGGAACTAAATAAGTTGGAATAATATTAAATATCATTTTTTATTGAACAATAATAACCAAGTAAATCATTACAATACATTCAATATTTCAACAACAAAATAAATTCTTTAGTTTAACTAGGTCCAAGTCCTATGTGTGCAAGAAGAAATCCTCAAGTAGCAATGCTGAAACATGTTAAAAATAAAGGGTCAACTTTCAAAGTTGGTGAGTTTCCATGGGTTAAACACACACACACACACATACATACATACATACATACATACATACATACATACATACATACATACATACATACATACATACATACATACATACATACATACATACGTACATACATACATACATACATACATACATACATACATACATACATACATACATACATACATACATACATACATACATACATACATACATACATACATACATACATACATACATACATACATACATACATACATACACATACATACATACATACATACATACATACATACATACATACATACATACATACATACATACATACATACATACATACATACATACATACATACATACATACATACATACATACATACATACATACATACATACATACATACATACATACATATATATATATATACATATATATATATATATATATATATATATATATATATATATATATATATATATATATATATATATATATATATATATATATATAAAGGGTTTACAAGTAGCAATTCATGTCAATGGTTATGAATTATGCAAGTTTGTAGAATCCATATAGCTACAATCAAACCTTGACAGATTACAATATTACAAGATTACAAGATTAAAGGATTAGCTAAGTGTACTTGGATTAACCAAGTAGGCTTATCAGGCCCATAGATCTATGACGTCGCCAGTCTAGCAATAGTTAATGATTGTCAACATATAATTTTTCTCATATAACTCTCACAATAATACCAATAACCATGACAAAAAGTAAAGATGAATTGCATGTGGATATACAAGTATCAAGATGTTTACAAGTGTAAGTTTATAAGGTTAACATGTTTCACCCCAAAAGGTGTGAAATAAAGTAAAAAGGGGTATAGAGAACTCACATGGGAACTTCACAAGTATAGTGATAGTTGTAGAGTACATAAGAAAGCTTGGATGTCAAAAGTCAAAGGTGATGTCCTAAATGATAAAAAAACAATAACTTGAGGTCGGAATTCATTACAAGAAGTTAGGACGTTTAGAGAATGCTAAAAAGTGAAAGGTAGATTGAAAAAGGATTATTGCATCAATTTTAGATCTGGACAGAATATTTGGTATGTGTTTGAACAGGTTTTAAATATAGCAAACAGTTTCATAAAATTATAAAAATTTAGATTGACTAGTTTAAAGTCTCCCGGACAACTTTTGTTAAGAAACATTTTTATGAAAAGACCCGTAAATAAGTCAAAACAGTTGTACAAGACAGAAGGTGCTGAAATGCACACTTATCTTGTGAAGGCTATTGTGGAGTCGTCCGATTGAGTTTAAAGACTTATAAACTGTAGTTGAAAAGGTTATTCGATGCACTAATATTGAAGTCTAATTTTACGCAAATTTAGTTTGTTATGACCAAGTTATGATCAGTTGAAGTCAGACTATATTCTGCCAAAATTATAGTAAGGCACTTATGTGCACTTTTAAAATCGTTAAAGCATGAAACGGGTTAGTGTAAATTTATTATATTGATATATGATATATTAGACTTATTTGAGTTATATAAAAATATTCCAATACTTCTACATAGCCATCACTTAGGGAAATAATCTTGTGGAATAACCGAATACGGCGGCATAGCCGTCCATATGCAAACGGGATTCTTTGTTTACATTAGTTTGTTGTTAGCTTGATTTAAGAATGTTAGTGATTATTATAAGGTTAGTGAACATTAGAAGGTTAATGATCAAATGATATTGATTAAATTAAAATAGATTTAGTAAAAGAAAGAATAAAAGTAAGAACATAAAGTCATGAGAACAATTGGATGTTAGGATGATTGAAATGTATAATATAAAAGCAATAAAAGATTACCTTAGTATTAAGAATTTTTGAAATTTCTTGTAAAATAAAATTCTTCAAATTGATCATAGCCAATGGATGAAAGAAAGGTATGAGAGTGATACTTTTAGATAATGAGCAAATGAAAAGTGAGGTCTAAGGCTTGCTTTTATAGTGTAGGTTAGGAGTAGGTTATGAATGGTGTTAATGGTGAGTTATAAGTCTTTTAAAAGGGGGTTATGATTGGAATTTGAAATAAATATAAAATTAAATAATTTAAATAAATAAAAGAATAATTACAATTTAAACTTTAAATTTATTAAAACTTTAATTTTAATTTAACAACTTATTTTTTATTAAAACTTTGTAGACTTTATAAATCTAATAAGAATTGTGATTTGATTATTTATTTTAATTGAATATATAAAATCTTATAAATACTAATAACCTTTTATAGACCTTACATATCTGTCAAAATAATGATCTTTGTATTTTAATTCTTTATTTTAGTTTTATAATTAAAACTCATAAATGACAAATAAACTTCATGAATTTATAAAATTTTATTCTATAAATCATGAAATTACCATGAATTGATTTAATAAATGAAAGTTGAATAAATAGTATTATTATTGTTTTTGAAGGATTAAAATAAATTAAATTTCTAACTAATGTATTTGATTTTCCAAAATTGACCCAAACGGATTTGGGTTTGGGTTTCTATTTTCCTAAATGGGCATATGTTATAGCAGCAGTTTGAAAACTTCACCTTCAAGGTAGGTGAAACCATGACTCAACAATACTTTAGGTATGTTGAGATTATGGATACTTTAATGGATGTTGGAGTAACTCTTGAGAACAGGGACATTGTAAGGAAATTTATATCCTCTCTTCCTAGACAATGGACACATTATTGTGTTGTTATCAAGAGGACTGAGAACCTTAAGACTCTTACTCTCATAAAGTTGTATGGTATTCTTAGTGGCTACTAGATGGAGATGAATATGCAAAACTCATCTGGTAACTCCAGCAATCAACTGAGTTAAGTCCTCCATGTAGTTGAAAGGGAAATCATTGAACCACAACATCATCTTATATGCTACCCTGGCAACTCACAAAAGGGCCCTTTCATCACCTTCCCAGAGACTCCAAAAGAAAGCTACACTCAAGGAAGTCCTTTCCAAAAGACAAGTTCTTCTCATGTCTTTGTCTCTACAGATGAAACCACATGCAACTTTCTCTTTACCCTTGAAGACCTGGACTGTATCCATCCAGATGATCTGGAGTACATGGAGATAGTTCAACAGATGGCTCTTCTCACTCACAGAGCCAAGAAGTTCTACAAGAGGACATGGAGGAAGTTTCCAAGCAATGCAGCCAGTGGAAAGTTTGGGCTGGATAAAAGCAAAGTAAAGTGTTACAACTGTAACCAGATAGGACACTTTGCAAGGGAGTGTAAGGCACCAAGGACAAATGGTGGCCAAACACAAGCCAGACCAAACTACACTGAAAGAGCTCCCCAGAATGAGAAGCCAAAGCAGCAAGTTGCAGTTGCTATTGAAGAAGGAGGCTTTGACTGGAGCTTTCAGGTGGAAGATGCATCTCCAAACGAAGCACTCATGGCAGACCACGATGAAGCCAAGGTATTGGAACATCTTTGTACTCCTAAATGTATTGCTAAAGTTAATAGATACAGGTCCTATAACTTAGAAATGAGATCTGATCTTGAGTCCTTAAATATCTTAAAAGTTGATTTTAAGAGAGCTGAAAATGATTATAAACTAAAGATAGAGGACTTAGAGAAAACCATTTCAACTCTTAAACATGAGCACAAAAACTACAAGACTCAGATCAAAGACCTCATTGCTAAGTTAACTGAATGCCAGGCTGAGCTTGTGATCAGCAAAGCCAAGGCAGAAAAATGTGTTCTTGAAGAAGAGACCTTCTAGAACATAAATATCTTCATCCTTGCATGCAAAAGTTTGTTATCAAAATAAGCAGGGACTAGGATAGTGTGAGATAGCTCCTCCACACACAATCTTATCTGTAAGATCTCCTAGGTGTGAAACTTGTGATGATGAGCTTCCCCTCATAGACCCTTTGACTGGAGAGGATGAAGAGGAGATGGTGAAGAATTGTCACACCCCGATCGACGGCGGAATCATCGAGGCGGACGAATGTAAAACGATTGTCCATAGCAAATGGAACTAAATAAGTTGAAATATTATTAAATATCATATTCTTTGAACATTACAAGACAATAATATCATTACAATACAAACAAGATATAAACAACACCATATGATTTTCAATTAAACTAAGTCCAAGTCCTTTATGAGCACGAAGAGATCCTCAAGTATTAAACCTGAAACATGTTAAAACTAAAGGGTCAACTTTGAAAAGTTGGTGAGTTCCCATGGGTTAAGCATACATATATATAAAAAGATTTACAAGTAGCAATTCATGTCAATGGTTATGCATTAGCAAGTTTATAGAACATATATAGCTACAACCAAAACTTGACTTGATTACAAGTTTATAAGATTGGCCAAGTGTACTTGGTTCCCATGATGAACAAGTCATATGTCATCAGGAGCCGGCAATACATTGGCTTTAGCACCAAATAGGCTTGTCAAGCCCAAAGATCTAAGACGTCGCCAGGCTAGCAATGGTTAATGATTGTAAACATAATATGTATCTCATATAAGACTTACAATAACACAAATAACCATGACAAAAAGGTAAAGATTAATTGCATGTGCATTTACAAGTATCAAGATGTTTACAAGTGTAAGTTTATAAGGTTAACATGTTTCACCCCAAAAGGTGTGAAATAAAGTAAAAAGGGGCATGGAAACTCACATGATATATGTAAGGTGATGATAAGAATTTAAACGAGGCTCCAACGATTTCTTTTACAAGTTACCTAAACGTATTGATTCCAAGATTAAGTTCAATAATAAGATTAACAATTAGACGTGAACTAGGGTTTTAATTGGAATTTGGGGGTTTAAATAATTAAATAAAACAATGAATCGATTATGTTTTGGTTCAATAAAGATTGAATAAATCTATTAAGATTGAGAATGATTTACTAATTTTATTTATTGACTTAATAAAGATTAAGTATAATGTGTGAAAAGAAATAATTAATTTAAGAATTAATTATTAAAATTTGATAAAGAGAATTAATTGAATACTTATTTAAATGACTTTAAAGCTATTTAAAATTATTTTATAAAGTTTTGAACTTTTAAATGACTTATTATAAAGGTCTTATAATACAGAACCTTAAAAATAAGAATAAAATAGCAAATTATATTGTTTTATAAGTTTTAAGAATTTAAATAAAAGTTAAAGGAATAAATTTATTAACTATTTATGATATAACATGGTTAAATAAATCATTGAATAATTAATTTTTAAGGTCCCGTTCCCGGGACTCCTACAGTTGGTCATTAATCGCACATAAAACATTTAATTACATTTGTCTCATGAAAATATTGCAGCGGAAACATTCAAAAATGACATCTCATTTCATTATAAACACTTTTGCCAAATAATACATCATTATCAAATTACAAAATACATGTTCGCATTATATCACAAAAGCATTATAAATAGATGCCATCCCAAAAGAGCTGAGAAGCCACCTTGTGCCATCCTCAGCAACCATTACCTGCCAACTGGAAAACATATAAAAAGTCAGCGTTGCTGAGTGAGTTCTAGTTTTATAATAAAACATACTTTACTTTCATTAAAACTATTCCTTTTCTCATGCAATCATTCAACATACGTATACACAGATAATGTCATTATTATCTTTCATCTCATTCGTTATCTTTCGTTCATTTCATACGTTCACTCTTCCGAGTCTGTTGCAACGACAGAGTCGCTCACCTCAATAGCAATCTCAATGATTGCACGCTATCCGAGTCTGTTGCAACCATAGGGTTACTCACCTCATTGCCCATCTTAATGATAGCACGCTATCCGAGTCTCTTGCAACAACAAGGTTGCTCACCTCATGGCAACATCACGATAGCACGTTATTCGAGTCTCTTGCAACAACAAGGTTGCTCACCCCATGGGCAATCTCAATGATTGCACGTCATCCGAGTCTCTTGCAACAACAAGGTTGCTCACCTCATGGCAACATCACGATAGCACGTTATTCGAGTCTCTTGCAACAACAAGGTTGCTCACCCCATGGGCAATCTCAATGATTGCACGTCATCCGAGTCTCTTGCAACACAAAGTTGCTCACCCCATATATGTGCTTGCAAGCCTTTCCTTCGTTCATTCATCATTCATTAATGCATGCATTCTTACTTCATGTTCCTCTTTCATTATCTTTCACTTTACGTTACATAATACTTCATTCATTCATTAACATGACATGTAAAGCCACAAGAAAGATAAGCATACATCATAATAAGGAACATATCATACACAGTCATAGTCATCTTCATCATACAGGGCAACATCATACATACATAACATGCAACATCATCATCATCATGCCCTACATACTCTCTAAGGCCATAACAGTCATCTTACATGCTCTTACGGGAAACTTTACGTCAAAACTTACATCTGCACTTTCCCCCGAAAGCCAGAAGTCGAACTACACTTTCCTTCGAATGCAACAGCCCTATTCGGGCGTATGGACACCCTTCAGTCGCATGGCCTCCATGCGACTGAACATCATGCGATTGGACTCATGCGGATGATCATCTATGTGAATGAACACCCAGTCATGCGTATGGACCTCATGTGGATGGAACTAATATGAATGAGCACCTATGCGACTGACCTCTTGCGAATGGACTCATGCGACTAAGCACCTATGCGACTGGACCCTCAGTCGTATGACTCCCCATGCGACTGGACTCCCAATCGTGCGACTGAAACCTTAGTCGTGCGATTGAACCCTCAATCGTGCGAATGAATCCCAATCGTGCGAATGACCCTCAATCGCCTCTCAATCGGCCGTATGGCCTTCATTCGGTCGCATAGCCCTAGCTGATGCAGAATGGAGTTCATCCCAAACCCAATCTGCCATCTCGGCCTCCAAGCTCATCCAAACCCATTCTAAGCCTAAATTAACCATCCTAGACCTTAGGAATGCATACCACAACACCATACAAGCACACACAAGCCCGGAAACATACACGAAACGCATCACACACATCACACCCAAATGGGTCAAACACATACTCACACAAAAACAGGTTTTTGATGCTTTCCAGCCCCAAAATCAGTTGAAAACAAGTAAAAACTGGAGTCCTAGAACTCACACAAACGAGCACAACGACAAGGGCTTTGATTTTGCTTGCTACACAACGAGTTTGGCCACCCGAACCACCCGAACCGACCCTTTTTCCCGCTTCTTCTTCTTTTTCTCTTCTCCTCTCTTTGATAGCTGAAATGTGAGTGTGTGGGGAGAGTATGGCTGCCCCCTCCCTCTTAATATCACCACATTTCCAACTTTCCTTCGACTTTGGGCTTTATTTCTTTTCTTCCTTCGTCGGCTTCAAAATAATAAATATCCGGGTGTTACAAGTCCACCCCCCTTAAATAGGTTTCATCCCCGAAACCTGTTACTCTTCGAACAAACGTGGATAATGCTGTCTAATTTCCTCCTCGGTCTCCCACGTTGACTCGGATCCCTTCCTGTGCTTCCATTGTACATGCACAAGAGGAACCACTTTATTTCTCAGCCTTTTCTCCTTTCGGTCGATGATTGCCACTGGTTGCTCAACATAATGGAGCCGTTCGTCCACTTCGATATCCTCCAATGGAACAATCATATCTTCATCAGCTAAGCACTTCCTTAGATGAGATACATGGAATGTTGGGTGAATTCCACTTAACTCATCCGGTAACTCAAGTCTATAGGCCACCTCCCCCACTCGAGCATTTATTTGGAAAGGGCCTATATACCTTGGGCTCAACTTACCCCGCTTTCGAAAGCGAATGATACCTTTCCAAGGTGAGACCTTCAACATAACCCAGTCACCCACCTGGAACTCAATCGGCCTGCGTCGTTTATCAGCATACGACTTCTGTCTGTCTTTGGCTGCCTTCATGAAGGCTTTAATCTTCTCATGCTTCTCAGTCGTAGCCTCGATTACCTCGACGCTCCCCAATTCCTTCTGACCAATATCACCCCAACAAACGGGTGTTCTGCATCTCCTACCGTATAGCATCTCGTATGGAGGCATACCAATACTGGCATGATAGCTGTTGTTGTATGAGAATTCGGCTAACGGTAGGTAGTCATCCCAACTTCCACCAAAATCAATCACACATGCCCGAAGCATGTCTTCCAGCATCTGAATGGTCCTTTCTGACTGACCATCAGTCTGGGGATGATAAGCCATGCTAATATGTAACCTCGTCCCCATAGCGTCATGGAATTTCTTCCAAAAGTTGGATGTAAACCGAGTGTCGCGATCCGACACAATGGACAACGGCACACCATGACGAGTTACAATTTCCTTGATGAACAGATCAGCCAACCTCTCAGATAAATATGTCTCGCGAATCGGTAGGAAGTGAGCACTCTTCGTCAGACGATCAACTATCACCCATATGGCATCATACCCCTTCGGGGTACGCGGTAGCTTCGTAATGAAATCCATGGTGATGTGCTCCCACTTCCATTCCGGTATATCCAAAGGTTGGATCTTCCCATACGGCTTCTGATGCTCGGCCTTCACCTGTAAGCAAGTAAGGCACTTACTCACATACTCCACCACATCGCGCTTCATACCCGGCCACCAATAATCTTTCTTCATATCATGGTATATTTTCGTGGCACCTGGGTGAATGGAGTATCGAGTCTTGTGAGCTTCATCCAGTATCTTCACCCGTAGATCCCCAAAACGAGGGATCCACACACGACCGAATCGGGTTCTAACACCGAGTGTGTTTTCCCCCAATTCCCCAACAAGACCTCTCATTCTTTCAGAGTTGAGATGATCTTCTTTCAATGCCTCATCTTGGAACTCTTTGACCTGTTTCATCACATCCGAGGTCATGATCAGCTGGTATGCTTTCACCCGAATCGGCTCGGGTCTCTCCTTTCGGCTAAGGGCATCCGCCACCACGTTGGCTTTGCCCGGATGGTAATGGATTTCACACTCGTAATCCTTTATAAGTTCCATCCACCGTCTCTGCCTCATGTTCAGATCCTTCTGCTCGAAGAAGTACTTCAAACTCTTGTGTTCAGTGAATATGGTGCACTTTGTCACGTAAAGATAATGCCTCCAAATCTTTAACGCAAAGACCACGGTTGCCAGCTCCAAGTCATGAGTAGGATAATTGACCTCATGAAACTTCCACTATCGGGATGCATAGGCTATAACCTTTCCTCTTTGCATTAACACGCACCCCAACCCCGAGTAGGAAGCATCAGAATAAACCACCAGATCTTCACTTCCATTGGGTAAGGACAAAACTGGAGCTTGAGTCAACCTCGCCTTTAATTCTTCAAACGCCTTCTCTTGAGCCTGACCCCATACAAACTTTACCTCTTTTCGGGTCAACTTTTTCAGTGGAGAAGCAACTTTAGAGAAGTCTTGGATAAATCTTCTGTAGTAGCCCGCCAAACCCGAGAAACTAGATCTTAGATGACGTCTTTGGTGACTTCCATTGCATAACCGCCTCCACTCTCGCCGGGTCCGCCATAATCCCGTCGGGATTCACCACGTGACCCAAGAACTGAACCTCGCGCAACCAAAACGCACACTTGGAGAATTTAGCATACAACTTCTCCCTTCTCAACGTCTCTAGAACCTCCCGAATGGGACCGGCATGCTCTGCTTCGCTCCACGAGTAAATCAGGATATCATCGATAAACACGATCACTGATTTATCCAACATCGGTCGACACACTCGATTCATCAGATCCATAAAAGCAGCTGCCGCATTGGTCAAACCAAAAGACATGAAAAGAAACTCGTAGTGACCATAGCGCGTGCGGAAAGCTGTTTTAGGGATATCTTGTTCCTTCACCTTCAACTGATGATGGCCAGATCGAAGATCTATCCTTGAAAACCAACTGGCACCCTGAAGCTGATCGAACAAATCATCTATCCTCGGTAAGGGGTATCGGTTCTTCACCGTCAACTTGTTCAGCTCGCGGTAGTCAATGCACATCCTCATACTACCGTCCTTCTTCTTTACAAACAGGACCGAAGCACCCCAAGGAGAGATACTCGGTCTAATGAACCCCTTATCAAGCAGCTCTTGCAACTGCTCCATCAACTCTTTCATCTCTGTCAGAGCCAACCGATACAGTGCGTTGGCAACAGGTTGGGCACCTGGTATCAGATCAATCTGGAACTCGATCTCTCTGTCAGGTGGCACTCCTGATAAGTCTTCTGGGAACACGTGTGGAAAGTCACACACAACTGGTACATCGACTAGTTGTGGTGTTGGCGTATCCACATCCTTTACATAGGCCAAGTAGGTACTACATCCACGCCTCATACACTTTCCCGCCACCGCCATCGAAATTACTTTCGGAATCATCGTGACCCGATCACCATAAACCGTTACCGAACTCCCGTCAGGCGCTGACAACTGAATCTTCTTCTTGCGACACACAATGTTTGCCTCGTAGTCCGCTAACCAATCCATCCCAAGAACCAAATCGAAACCACCTAAGGTCATCACAAACGGTCTAACAGGAAACTTATGACCCTCTAGCTCCACATCACAGTTCTCTATCATCTCAGAAATCCTGGTAGACTTACCTATGGCAGTTTCTACATCAAAGGGCGCATCAACACGTCTACTACTAACAGGCAGCTTAGCACAGAAAGCAGCAGAAATAAAACTTTTACTGGAACCCGAATCAAATAACACAGAAGCTAAAGTTTGGTTCACCAGAAACGTACCGGACACGACATCAGGGTCCGTTCTAGCTTCCTCCTGTGTCATGGTGAATGCCTTGGCGCTCGCCCTCGGTCCTTCACCTCCTGTCTTCTTCGCCCCGGAGCTCTCAGCCCTCGGCCTCTTACAATCTTTGCTCATATGACCCTCTTCACCACAGTTATAGCATCGGACTATACGACAGTCCTTTGCCATGTGCCCCGCCTTTCCACACTTGAAACATAAGTTCGACCCCAACTTGCACTCCCCACTATGCTCCCTTCCGCACTTGCCACACCTTCTCGATCCCGCACCTGACGTGACCACATGGCGGGCATCCACCCGTGCCTTCTTATTACTCGTCGAGGCATCACCCCGACTAAACTTCTTCCCCTGCCAGTTTCGATCACCACCGGTCTTTCTGCCACCTTCAGTCACCACCACCGTCCTCTCATCATACAATCTTCCCGCCAAATCCACCGCCGACCTAAACGTGCTCGGTCGGGCAGCGATCATGTGCCTGCGAATATCTGCCGGCAAACCCTGAATATACCTCTTGATCTTTCGGGACGGAGGTGTCACCTGATCTGGCACCAGACATGCCATCTCATTGAATTTTGTGGTGTACTGTTGGTGAGTCATGGTCCCCGCCTCCAGTTGCAAGAACTCCCTTTCGACCTTGTCCATTTCCCGATGAGGACAAAACTCCTCAATCACCAACCTTTTCAGCTCAGACCATCTCATTCTCCCAATGGCCCTGCTACCCTCGGCTTGGACAATGTTGTCCCACCAACACAGAGCCGAATCCACGAAAGAGTGGGTAGCGAACTCCACCTTCTTGTCTTCACGGCATTCGCTGATATCCAGAACAACCTCCATTTCCCTCACCCACCGGTGAGCAGCAGCAGCAGTGCCGTTTCCATCAAAAGTTGGGGGCTTGCATCTCATAAACGCCCCATAGTTACAGCCTCGTACCACCACTTGCACGAGCTCATATTCTTCCTCTTCCTCATTATCGGAGAAAATCGTTTCAGGCTCCGGTTGCTCCTGCTCCCCCGAGGCCCTATTTCTCTCCTTTCTTTCTTCCTCTTTCACAGCCTTGATGACTTCGGTCACCACAGACGGTCGGATTGTCTGCATGACCTGAGGTACTTCCTCAACAACAGCCTCCTTTATCGAGGCCCTCAAATTTGCACTCTCATCCCCAGCCTCTGGATGAGGGGTTTCAGGTTCTTCAGGAACCTCCTTCTCAGCTCTAGGCCATCCTCTTTTAGGTCGCGGTTCCACATCAGGTCCACCACGGCCTCCACCCCTAGAAGCTCTAGAAGATCTACCACCAGCCATTCTCTATCACACTGAAAGATTCAAACACCAACACGGTCATTCAAGGAAACAGCTCAGTTTATGTCAAGTATAGTAAGTCCCTAATTACAGTGGCCAGTTGTGATTAGCCACTTACTTTACTCTTCATACCCCAAGTATTACCTGTCCTGACTATATCAGTATTTAAATCTACATACAACACAAAACCACATACCATGCGCACATAAAACCGGTTAACTTTAAGAAAATAACTGATGGCACGTAGCTACTCAGTTTGGCATCCCATTCCCCTTTCGTCCCATTCTCAGTTTAAGTTAAGGTTTATTTTGAAAAATTTACCCATTTCACTTAAACTTTGGCTCTGATACCAACTTGTAAGGCCCCATTCCCGGGACGCTTACAGCTGGTCATTCATCGCACATAAAATTTTTAATAGATTTGTCTCATGAAAATATTGCAGCGAAAACATTCAAAAATGACATCTCATTTCATTATAAACACATTTGCCAAATAATACATCATTATCCGATTACAAAATACAAGTTCGCATTATATCACAAAAGCATTATAAATGGATGCCATCCCAACAGAGTTGAGTAGCCACCTCGTGCCATCCTCAGCAACCATTACCTGCCAACTGGAAAACATATAAAAAGTCAGCATTGCTGAGTGAGTTCTAGTTTTATAATAAAACATACTTTACTTTCATTAAAAATATTCCTTTTCTCATGCAATCATTCAACATACGTATACACAGATAATGTCATTATCATCTTTCATCTCATTCGTTATCTTTCGTTCTTTTCATACATTCATTCTTCCGAGTCTGTTGCGACGACAGAGTCGCTCACCTCAATAGCAATCTCAATGATTGCACGCTATCCGAGTCTGTTGCAACCATAGGGTTACTCACCTCATTGCCCATCTTAATGATAGCACGCTATCTGAGTCTCTTGCAACAACAAGGTTGCTCACCTCATGGCAACATCACGATAGCACGTTATTCGAGTCTCTTGCAACAACAAGGTTGCTCACCCCATGGGCAATCTCAATGATTGCACGTCATCCGAGTCTCTTGCAACACAAAGTTGCTCACCCTATATATGTGCTTGCAAGCCTTTCCTTCGTTCGTTCATCATTCATTAATGCATGCATTCTTACTTCATGTTCCTCTTTCATTATCTTTCACTTTACGTTACATAATACTTCATTCATTCATTAACATGACACGTAAAGCCACAAGAAAGATAAGCATACATCATAATAAGGAACATATCATACACAGTCATAGTCATCTTCATCATACAGGGCAACATCATACATACATAACATGCAACATCATCATCATCATGCCCTACATACTCTCTAAGGCCATAACAGTCATCTTACATGCTCTTACGGGAAACTTTACGTCAAAACTTACATCTGTACTTTCCCCCGAAAGCCAAAAGTCGAACTACACTTTCCTTCGAATGCAACAGCCCTATTCGGGCGTATGGACACCCTTCTGTCGCATGGCCTCCATGCGACTGAACATCATATGATTGGACACATGCGGATGATCATCTATGCGAATGAACACCCAGTCGTGCGTATGGACCTCATGCGGATGGAACTAATGCGAATGAGCACCCATGCGACTGACCTCTTGCGAATGGACTCATGCGACTAAGCACCTATGCGACTGGACCCTCAGTCGTATGACTCCCCATGCGACGGGACTCCCAATCGTGCGAGTGAAACCTTAGTTTTGGGATTGAACCCTCAATCGTGCGAAGAATACCAATCGTGCGAATGACCCTCAATCGCCTCTCAATCGGCCGTATGGCCTTCATTCGGTCGCATAGCCCTAGCGGATGCAGAATGGAGTTCATCCTGAACCCAATCTGCCATTTTCGGCCTCCAAGCTCATCCAAACCCATTCTAAGCCTAAATTAACCATCCTAGACCTTAGGAATGCATACCACAACACCATACAAGCGCACACAAGCCCGGAAACATACACGAAACGCATCACAGACATCACACCCAAATGGGTCAAACACATACTCACACAAAAACAAGTTTTTGATGCTTTCCAGCCCCAATATCAGTTGAAAACAAGTAAAAATGGGTCCTAGAACTCACACAAACGAGCAGAAGGACAAGGGCTTCGATTTGGCTTGCTACACAACGAGTTTGGCCACCCGAACCACCCGAACCGACCCTTTTTCCCTTTTCTTCTTCTTTCTCTCTTCTCCTCTCTTTGATAGCTGAAATGTGAGTGTGTGGGGAGAGTATGGCTGCCCTCTCCCTACTAATATCACCACGTTTCCAACTTTCCTTCGACTTTGGGCTTTACTTCTTTTCTTCCTTCGTCGGCTTCAAAATAATAAATATCCGGGTGTTACATAATTATTTAAATAATTACTTAAATAATCATTTGTATAATTAACTATTTAAAGTATTTGTAACATGAGGGTTTAAAGTGTTTTAAAATAATCCAAGTTTGAGATAAAATATACTTATAAAAAATAAATGACTTAATAACGTTTTTATAGCCGTTTTATTCTTTAAAAAGTAATTAATTTTAAGAGTTATAAGTTTTTAAAAACCTTTAAAATTAATTTAATAATTTCTAAAAAATTTTAGTTAACAAAGTAATTATAATTCTAACTAAACAATATATTAAAAATTTATGCTATTAAAAGAATTTAAAAATCAAATAATTTAAAAAAAGAGGTTTCCCAAGGTCGAATCCGGGTCCCTTGTGTGAATGCTAGGTGTTGTAACCAGTTGGGCAGAAGCCTGAATCTGGTTAAAGCTCAGTTAAAATGTTTAAAAACCTTAATTACCAAAATCCCCAATTTCATATAACCCTGTTTGATTTTGATCCAAATTGAATCCCAATTCGTTAATGATTGTTCCAATAAGTTTAGGGCTATTGTTTAACACCTCAAAACGATTGTAAAGGTAGGATCAATTTACCTTTTCGAGATCGACACGATGATAAACAATAAGAAGTTCATATCGGGACCGAGAAGAAAGAGATTTAGATGCAAATGACGATGATAATCAAATTCCTTTCATATGAAGCTTCAGAGGATGTTTATGATTCAAAGCCCTCAATCAATTTTAAGTCACAATGCTTCGAGGATAGCTGGCGAGTAAGTTGCAGGTCGTGGATGAAGGTGGTGATTGAAATCGAGGTGTGTGTGTATTGTGAATGAAATTGAAGTTACAGATAGTTCAAGGAAGTTGAATCTAAGGTTTTCCCATGATTATCAAATCTAGATTATGACTGTTACATGTCGAACAGGTTAATGGTTTGAAGGTGGGTTTCGGTTTCGTTTCAACATTGATTAACTAGTGCTTAATCCAAATTAATTTGGGTGTTTGATTTGAAACTAATGCACAATAGTTAAGAACCGGTTTAATTGCATTTTAAATCAAGCGTTTTAAGATCGGAGGGGTCGCCGGAGCTTAGCCGGACCGGTGGCCGGAGATGGGGAGGGTGGTGGGAAGGAAAAGGGGGTGGTTTGGGTCCTTTTTGCAATTTGGTCCCTGCACTTTAATTGTTTGTTATTTCATGTAAAAACTTTTAAATTAAGTTTCAAAAATTGCAAGTTTGACCCCCAAACTTATTAAAACCCAAATTTTAAATAATTTAAATTATTTATTTTTAAATTTCATTGAATCAATAACTAGTTTATACAACTTTTAATAAGACTTTACCATTTAGTGATTTATTGTAACATTATTAATAAACTTTATAATTTTATAAAAAAATTAATTTTAAATCAATGAGTTATTATAAGTTGTTTAAATAATAAATTGAATAAGTCAATTCACAATTTGTTCAAACTACACGTATAATCCATATAAATAATATAAGTTAAATAAAGAAACTCATATCGTATGAAAGTTCAATTTTAATTCGGGTTTGGGTTTATAACTTGAATATGACAGATGTTACAGTCTACCCTACTTTAAGAAATTTCGTCCCGAAATTTAATCATGGGTAGACTAATTTCAAGGGTATGAGGAGACTTGGATTTCATTTCATGTTTGCAAGTGAACTCTCGGGTATGTTTAAACTCAACATGTTTAATTATGATGTTTTACTATGCTTAAGCTTTTTAAATTTCATAATTCATGATTTCATGTGCTTCTTGGCAAAGGGTAAAATATCATTAATTTAGAAATTTATTTGATAAACTTTTATATTTCAGACGGTTCAAGACGATTAAGAATGTTTTGTCATAGCACCAAATTTTGGATCAATACAAGACTCGGCTTAACGAATATGATAAATAAGTTCAAGACACTTTTGGATGGGATATGAATTTCATACGAGCTTCCCAAGCAAATAACTTTAACAGGATTCTTAGATGATCGATTCTTGTTTACTTAATTCATTAAGATTTCAAAGTTACATTAGTTTAAAGTTGATACGAGAATCGTGTTTGTTAAGATTAATGGTTCAATTCTGAATAAGAGCGGTTTTGTGGGAAAGAAATTTAGAAAGATTATTAGAGGTCGTTATGAGGATTGGATAATGAGTTTTAAGATCCAAGAAGACAAGATCAACGATAAGATGATGACAACAAGATGTTTCGAGTGTAACGTTTGGTTTACAAACCAAAGCATTACGTTGACTTATCAAAGTATTAGGTCAACTACAACCTTAATGAAGACATGCGTACCTATAAGCGGACACTCATCCCAAGGGTTCCCATGTAAGGTAAACAGATCCATCGGTTGATTTGGATTTATATGAATACCTTGCCTAGACGGAACACCTCGAGATACAGACATCACGCTCTTCCAGTATTACATGTTTCAAGTTATAGGACAGATTTTGACGAGACTTGAAACCATAAATAATTATTTAAAGTTCATTTTGAAAATCATTTGATTTAGGCACACAAGGCCTTAGAATATGATTTAAGATTCGTGCGTGCATTGATAAGATTATAAGTATAAGAAGGATCACATAAAGCATATAATCACATAATCATGTATGAACATATAAGGCACATATAATTATATCTAAGCATATAAAATACATGAGAGTACTCATGTGTAAGGGTACTTAGTTATAGTCTAGGTCATTCCATTTCTAATAGCCTAATTCCCTATAACCATGGCTCTGATACCAATCTATCACACCCCGATCGACGGTGGAATCATCGAGGCGGACGAATGTGAAACGATTGTTCATAGCACATGGAACTAAATAAGTTGAAGTATTATTAAATATCATATTCTTTGAACATTACAAGACTATTAATATCATTAGAATAAAAACAAGATATAAACAACAATATATGATTTTTAATTAAACTAAGTCCAAGTCCTATATGAGCACGAAGAGATCCTCAAGTATCAAACCTGAAACATGTTAAAAATAAAGGGTCAACTTTGAAAAGTTGGTGAGTTCCCATGGGTTAAGCATACATATATATAAAAAGATTTACAAGTAGCAATTCATGTCAATGGTTATGAGTTAGCAAGTTTATAGAACATATATAGCTACAACCAAACCTCGACTTGATTACAAGTTTATAAGATTGGCTAGGTGTACTTGGTTCCCATGATGAACAAGTCATACGTCATCAGGAGCCGGCAATACATCGGCTTTAGCACCAAATAGGCTTGTCAGGCCCAAAGATCTAAGACGTCGCCAGGCTAGCAATAGTTAATGATTGTAAACAAAATATGTATCTCATATAAGACTTACAATAACACAAATAACCATGACAAAAAGGTAAAGATGAATTGCATGTGCATTTACAAGTATCAAGATGTTTACAAGTGTAAGTTTAGAAGGTTAACATGTTTCACCCCAAAAGGTGTGAAATAAAGTAAAAAGGGGCATGGAAACTCACATGATATATGTAAGGTGATGATAAGAATTTAAATAAGGCTCCAACGATTTTTTTACAAGTTACGTAAACGTAATGATTCTAAGATTAAGTTCAATAATAAGATTAACAACTAGACGTGAACTAAGGTTTTAATTGGAATTTTGGGGTTTAAATAATTAAATAAAACAATGAATCGATTATGTTTTGGTTCAATAAAGATGGAATAAATCTATTAAGATTGAGAATGATTCACTAATTTAATTTATTGACTTAATAAAGATTAAGTATAATGTGTGAAAAGAAATAATTAATTTAATAATTAATTATTTAAAATTTGATAAAGAGAATTAATTGAATACTTATTTAAATGACTTTAAAGCTATTTAAAATCATTTTTATAAAGTTTTGAACTTTTAAATGATTTATTATAAAGGTCTTATAATACAAAACCTTAAAAATAAAAATGAAATAGAAAATTATATTCTTTTATAAGTTTCAAGAATTTAAATAAAAATTTAAGGAATAAATGTATTAACTATTTATGATATAACATGGTTAAATAAATCATTGAATAATTAATTATTTAAATAATTACTTAAATAATCATTTGTATATTAACTATTGAAAGTATTTGTAACATGAGGGTTGAAAGTGTATTAAAATAATCCAAGTTTGAGCTATAATATACTTATAAAATATAAATGACTTAATAACGTGTTTATAGCCTTTTTGTTCTTTAACAAGTAATTAATTTTAAGAGTTATAAGTTTTTAAAAACCTTTAAAATTAATTTAATAATTTCTGAAATATTTTAGTTAACAAAGTAATTATAATTCTAACTAAACAATATATTAAAACTTTATGCAATTAAAAGGATTTAAAAATCAAATAATTTAAAAAAAAATGAGGGTCCTCGGGGTCAAACCCGGGTCCCTTGTGTGAATGCTAGGTGTTGTAACTAGTTGGGCAAAAGCTTGAATCTGGTTAAAGCTCAGTTAAAATGTTTAAAAACCTTAATTACCAAAATCCTCAATTTCATATAAACCCTAGTTTGATCTTGATCCAAATTGAATCTCAATTCGTTAATGATTGTTGCAATAAGTTTTGGGCTATTGTTTAACACCTCAAAACGATTGTAAAGGTAGGATCAATTTACCTTTTCGAGATCGAAACGATGATAAACAATAAGAAGTTCATATCGGGACCGAGAAGAAAGAGATTCAGATGCAAATGACGATGATAATAAAATTCCTTTCATATAAAGCTTCAGAGGGTGTTTATGATTCAAAGCCCTCAATCAATTTTAAGTCACAATGCTTCGAGGATAGCTGCCGAGTAAGTTGCAAGTCGTGGATGAAGGTGGTGATTGAAATCAAGGTGTGTGTGTATTGTGAATGAAATTAAAGTCACAGATAGTTCAAGGAAGTTGATTCTAAGGTTTTCCCATGATTATCTAATCTGGATTATGATTGTTACATGTTGAACAGGTTAATGGTTTGAAGGTGGGTTTCGGTTTCGTTTTAACATTGATTAACAAGTGCTTAATCTAAATTAATTCGGGTGTATGATTTGAAACTAATACGCAATAGTTAAGAACCGGTTTAATTACGTTTTAAATCAAGCATTTTAAGATTGGAGGGGTCACCGGAACTTAGCCGGACCGGTGGCCGGAGATGGGGAGGGTGACGGGAAGAAAAAGGGGGTGGTTTGGGTCCTTTTACAATTTGGTCCCTACACTTTAATTGTTTGTTATTTCATGTAAAAACTTTTAAATTAAGTTTTAAAAATTGCAAGTTTGACCCCAAACTTATTAAAACCCAAATTTTAAAATAATTTAAATTAATTATTTGTAAATTTCATTGAATCAGTAACTAGTTTATACAACTTTTAATAAGACTTTACCATTTAGTGATTTATTGTAACATGATTAATAAACTTTATAATTTTATAAAAAAATTTTAATTTTAAATCAAAGAGTTATTATAAGTTGTTTAAATAATAAATTGATTAAATCAATTCACAATTTGTTCAAACTACACGTCTAATCCATACAAATAATATAAGTTAAATAAAGAAATTCATATCGTATGGAAGTTCAATTTTAATTCGGGTTCGGGTTTGTAACTTGAAAATGGCAGATGTTACAAGAATGGCTTTGAAAAGAGTGAAGAAGAGCATTCTAAGAAGGGTCACCATCCCTTTAAGGCGAGTAAAGCTATTATGACCAAGTCCAAGAGAAAGAACTTAATCAGGAAGGCCAAAAGAAAGTCCAAGAAGGCATAAGAGATCAAGGCCACCTTTAACTCTGAACAGAAACAAGTCTTCATCTCTCCATGATTTGAAGTGATGAAGGCTAAAGACACCAACTTGAACTCCATAAACATGAGTTATGGTTCATGTCCAAATCATCCCATCATCAAGAAGAAGGCTGATCAGTTGTACACTGTTGCTGTACAACCTGAACCATCCAGCTCCAAAGGTAGTTCTATCCCCACAAGAATTGCCGCAACATCTGCAAAGATGAAGATTGAGAAGGAAAGTGATCAAGTTCAGCCTTGTTCACAAGAGAAAACTCCTAAGGAAGAAAATGGATTGTGTTATGTGTGGGAGTACTTCTCATCTTGCTAAGGATTGTGTTTACAATCCAAAGAGTACTCTCCAAATGATCAAGAAAGAAACATCAAGAGTTTGGAGAAGAAGAAGCAAGCTTCAGAAGGAAAATCTCTTTCCTTCGAATTGTAAGGCTCCATTCCCGGGAAGCCTCACAGTTGGTTAATCATAGCATAAAATCAGTTTAATAATAAAACATTGCAGCGGAAATAATTAGACATTCATTTAAAACTTAGAAACCATATTGTACTCATACATTTGTCTTTTAATTTCAACCAAAACATGTTACTTGTTCTTAAATTACAATAAAGATTTCATAAATAAATGCCATCCATAGCTCCCCAAGTAGCTCCATGTGCCATCCTCAGCAACAGCGTTTACCTGCCAACTATTATGCATAAAAGTCAGCTTCGCTGAGTGAGTTCTAGTTTTAAATAATATAAGAAAATATAAACTTTATCCTTCATATAATGACCATGCATACATCATAGTACATAACATTACTTGCATCATAATAAGCATGTTCATTATCTTTCATTTATTCATTATCTTTCACTTTCATCATAAACGAGATTGCACAAAGCAAGAGCTCCATGTTGATTGACAACAAATGCCAATCCCTGTCGGTACACATGAAAACGGTAGCTAACCCCCGACAGTTGATCCACACTGCAAGGCACATAGCCCGCTTATGAATACAGATCGATCATCATACATCAGACTCACATAAGTGAAGTCTATCATAGTGCTTGCAAGACTTTTCATCATCAAACGGGCCCGGGGGTAACATTCATTAAGTTTCGCTTTTCATTAATATCATCTTCCACTTTAATATATAATACTTAACTTATTAAGTACACAACATACCAAGTACTATCCATCATAAAACATAAACCGATCCGCCGCGAGACAGCGGGGGTTCGGGGGCGGCAGCCCCTGACAGCGGGGTCCTAGGGGCAGCAGCCCCTAGTGGGGTCCAAGGGGCAACGCCCCTGGCTGGGGCTGGTCATTTAAACATTTATATAGCACAATTACTTATAGAAAAATCGTTCTTCCTGTTAAAACCCCTTAAAATCTTGGTCATTTAAAAACGTAAATTTAGTATGCATAATAGCCCCAAAACATGGAAAAACTTATAAATAGGGGATCTAGAACTCACCTGGATGCCACGAATAACTTCTAGACTAAGCTTACAAGGCTAGGATCTCTCTACACAGCCTGCAGAATAGCTAACACTTAAAGGGGTTACTTTCTGCCTAAATTCGCTGCTAATTTCGCTGCAAGATCAGCAATTTCGCAGCTAGGTTCGCCAACAGTTTCGCTGCTAGTTTCACCAGCAGTTTCGCTGCTAGTTTCGCTAGCACCTTCGCTGGCAGTTTCGCTGGCATCTTCGCTGCCAGCTTTGCTGCCAGTTTCGCCCAACTTTCGTTGGAAAAACATGTCTGCGAAACTACCTGCGAAACTATAATTTCGCAGGAAGATCCACAGTTTCGCTGATTGAATGTGCAAATTCGCTGGATGAACATACAGTTTCGCAGATCGCATAAAAATTACGGACCAGACCGTTTTTAACCCAAAATCATAACTTTTTACGTCCAATCCTTTAGTTTATCATCCATGAGGCTAAATCTAATCTTTATACATGTTTTCATACGTAAAAATGTGACCTTTATGCGATTCTTTGCAACTTTTCAAAACCCAAAACCCTAGAATCCGGGTTTGATCTACAGAAGGGTTTAGAGGTCGATTCTTACCTGGATTTGTTGCTTCTTTCTTAGATCTTGATGCTCCAACACCCAGATCTTCAATCTCTTCACCTTGGAAGCTTCAAATCTTGAGTTTTCTCCACTTTCTCTCTCTACTTTCTCTCTCTACGAATTTTGGTGGCTAGGGTTGTAATGATGGAGATGGAGGCTGATTTGGGGTGGTTAAGGGCTGATTATGGGCCTTAATCACTTAGGCTCTTGCCCATAAACTCAATTTGGCCCATAACCCATTTTCTTCTTTTATTAAATACCCATTATTTAAGCCCATTATCCTTAATGACTCGTTTTGACTTTTCGGGGTGTTACACGAATGCTCCAAAATGAAGAAGAAAACAAGTGGAAACTTGCCTTCGGAAGAAAATTTGGTCTCGGAAGAAAGGAGTACTTCTGAAGCACTGAAGCCTGCTGTAGTGAAAGCAAGATCTTCCGATGGTCCAGTCATCAAAACTTCCAAAGTCAACAAAACTTCCGAAGTATTGAAGGTCAAGTCTAAGCTTCCAAAGGTGGTGTGAAAGTCAAAGAAAGACCAAGTGGGTGAAAGTTCTTCATCAACATCAGCAAATGATCCTTCTAGCATGACTATAGGATCAATTGTTGTTGCATTGTCTTCAACTTCTTTTGATGAGCCCAAGACCAATGAGGTTTGGGTTTCCAAATGTAACTAACCATTTCTTTTGTGCAGGAACAGCTCAAGAAAAACAGAAATGTATGGATCATTGATAGTGGCTGTTCCAGGTACATGACAGGCAACAGGTCACTACTCCAAAAGTTTGAAAGAATTGATGGAGGACTAGTTGTTTTGGAGGAGATGTAGGAAGTTACATTACAGAAAGAGGCAAGGTCACAAATGGTAAGCTCAGCATTAAGAAGGTAAACTTTGTCAAAAAGCTTGGGTACAATATTTTGAGTGTATCCCAACTTTATGATCAGAGTCACAACATGCTCTTTATTGAGCATGAATACATTGTTCTCAAGCTCGGGGTGGTCATTTCTCATGAGCACATTCTTCTCAAAGCCTCTAGGAAAGGGAACATGTACAAGATGGATTTGCAAGAAACATCTCCCTCAGGAAAAGTTTCATGCTTTCTATCTAAAGCAAATAGTGATGAGTCTTTCCTCTGGCATAAAAGAATATTCCATGTAAACTTTAAAATATGAATAAATTAATTAAAAATGATTTTGTAACTGGAATACCAGAGAAAGAGTTTACAAGTGATGATCACTATGTTGCATGCCTGAAGGGAAAGCAACACAAGGTATCTCACAAGACAAAAGAAAGCAATTCCATCATTAATACCCTACACTTATTACATATGGATCTCTTTGGCCCTACCAGTGTAATGAGTCTAGGAAGGACCTCTTATTGTTTGGTGATCACAGATGACTTTACAAGATTCACTTGGGTCTTCTTTCTTAGAACTAAGGATGAGACCCTTGAGATTCTAAAGAATTTAATCTTAAAGATTGAGAATCAATGTGATCACAAGGTCAAAACCATAAGATGTGATCAAGGAACTGAATTCAAGAATCAAATCCTTGATACATTTTGCGATGAAAAAGGTATTACAAGATAATATAGTGCTCCTAGGACTCCTCAGCAAAATGGTGTTGCTGAGAGGAGAAATAGGACACTAATTGAAGTTGCAAGAACTATTTGTCTGACTCTAAACTGCCTATCACCTTCTGGGCAGAGGCAGTGAACACTGTCTGCTATGTGTAAAATAGAGTTTTACTAGTTAAGACACATGGTAAGACTCCTTATAAACTTTGGCACAAGAGAAAACCTTTCATTAGTTTTCTCAGGTCATTTGGATGTCCTTGCACCATCTTGAATACCAAAGATCAAATTGCCAAGTTTGCTGAGAAATCAGATGATGGACATTTTATTGGATACTCTTCTCAAGCTAAAGCTTATAGAGTATACAATCTTAGAACTAGAGTAGTTGAGGAGTCAGCCAATGTGACTTTCAATGAGCACACTCCCAGTGTGAAAGGTTCTGGTCCGGATTGGCTATTTGATCTTGATTTAGTTACCAACTGTTTTAACAAATCTTGTGAGCATGTTTCAGGGTCCACAGATATACTACCTACAGGTGATCCTAACCCAAGATTTGAGAAAAGAAGACCTTCAAGCTACACATCTTAAGCTCTAGTGGTAACCAATCCTGCAAATGAAGCTTCTACTAGCACATCAATGACAAATCCTACTGATACTTTTGGGGTGCCTTCAAGTTCCAGCTTAGAGGCACAAAACACAGATATAGGAGCTTCAAATGTTGGAGAAAATGGTGGTGGTGAAAGTGATCAAGAATTCCTTGATGTTGATAACCATTCCATTGAAGACAACATCAATGATGTCACACACTCATTGGATCAAGTCGATCTTGACAAGTGTGCTGATATGGAGGGTGAATCCTCAGCTAAGGATCCACAAGTCTCATCCTACCACAAACATCATTGGAGATGTTGATTCAAGGGTGAGAACAAAAGGACAAACCCATGATGCAAATGTTTGTCTTCACTCTTGTTTCTTGTCCCAGATAGAGCCAAAGAAGATTGATGAGGCTCTAAAGAATGGAAGTTGGGTTGAAGCTATGCAAGAGGAGCTGCTTCAATTCAAAAGGCAAAAGGTTTGGAACCTATGTCCTCTTCCTCAAGGGAAGACTACCATAGGAACCAAATGGGTGTTCAGGAATAAGAAGGATGATAGAGGACTTGTCATCAAGAACAAGGCAAGACTAGTTGTTCAAGGGTATACTCAAGAAGAAGGAATTGACTACACGGATGTTTTTTCTTCTGTAGCAAGACTTGAAGCTGTCAGGATATTCCTAGCTTTTGCTGCATCCAAGAATTTCAAGGTCTACCAACTTGATGTCAAGTGTGCTTTTCTCTATGGGGTGATTGATGAAGAGGTGTATGTCAGACAACCACCTGGGTTTGCAGATCCTGATCATCCTGATTATGTCTGCAGGCTTGATAAAGCTCTTTATGGGCTACACCAAGCACCAAGAAAGTGGTATAAGACTCTATCTCAGTATCTCTGTCAGCATGGATACAAAAGGGGTACTATTGATGGAACTCACTTCATCAAAGAAATTGGAAATGACATAATGCTAGTTCAAGTATATGTAGATGACATTATCTTTGGGTCAACCAATCCAAAGCTCTACAAAGACTTTGAAGCTGATGAAGGATATGTTTGAAATGAGTGCCATGGGAGAACTCAATTTCTTTCTAGGAATTCAAGTGAAGCAAGTTGACAATGGCATCTTTATAAGTCGGTCAAAGTATGTACAAGACATACTTAAAAGGTTTAATATGACTGACTGTAAGGGTGCTAAGACACCCATAGCCAGAACCACTCCCTTGGACCTGATCTTGAGGGGGAGTGTGTTGATGAACATCTTTACAGGGCAATGATTGGGTCGCTTATGTACCTCACAACTAGCAGGCCTAATATCATGTTTGTTAAATGCATTTGTGCAAGATATCAAGCCAACCCGAAGATGTCACACCTGATCACTGTCAAAAGAATTTTAAGATATCTCTAAGGTGCTCCATCACTTGGCTTTTGGTATCCAAAGAATTCTGACTTTAATCTGTATGCTTATACAGATAGTGACTATGGTGGTTGCAACATGACTGTAAAGTCTATATCAAGGGGATGTCAATTTCTTGGTGGAAGGATAGTCTTTTGGCAATGTAATAAACAATCCTGTATGTTTGCATCAACTACTGAGGCTGAATACATTGCTACTGCAGGCTATTGTGCTCAAGTGCTTTGGATTCAAAATCAGATGCTGGACTATGGATTCTACTTCAAAAAGACTCTCATCCACATAGACAAGAACAATGCTATCTCAATCACATAAAATCCTGTGTAGCACTCAAGGACAAAGCATATCAATATCAGGTATCATTTGATTAGAGATACCTTTGAAAAGGGATTAATCAAACTAGTCAAAGTTAACACAAATGAACAATATGCTAATCTGTACACCAAAGCTTTTGACGAACAAAAATTTAAATATCTTGTATCAGCTATTGGGATGATTAACTTTGAATAGCTTTTCTTATAACTTAATCATATTATTTTTAAAACCTATGTGTCCTAAGTTTTCTATTTAATCACCTTCATAAGCCCTTGTTCTCTTTGGAAGAAAATCTTTTCAAAAGACATTCCTTAGATTTTTGAAAATTTTGATCTCTTTACTTTTCGGAAGATTTAAAATTACCTTTGGAAGAAATTTATGTCTTAGTAAACAAATAACTACTTCAGTAATTTTACCCTCGGAAGACATTTATAAAATATCTTCCGAAGTTGAAATCAACTTAAGTACTTTTATGTTTTATAAGAACAACTTTCTTCTGAAAGCAATTTACCTTCGGAAGTTTTTATTCCTTTTAGAATAAAAACTCTGAGTAATAAATCTCTTTCGAAGCAAAATTCTCAAAAAGGTTTGAAATGTCTTCTGAAGCCAATTTTCCTTCAGAAGTTTTTTTTTCAGAACTTCCGAAACTAAATAATCTTCGGAAGATTTCTCGACTTCCAAGAAAACAACTTTTGGGCATAAGTAAACTACTTTTTAAAGGTGGGACCGACATCCGGATTTCAAAGTTTATCCTCTTTCATTAACTTTGTCTCAAATTCTTTTCACATAAATACCTAACAATTCCCCCCTCTTTCACTATCTTTTTCAATTACACTATTCCTTAAACCTAAATTCTTCCAAACTGCCTTTGTTCTTCAACTCCCTTCACCTTTAAGCTTCTTAAAATGGCCAATCTAAACCATAGAAACAACCCTGACTTCTCCATGCAACTTCACAGGCAACACAACCAGGTTGCGCTGTTGAACTCTGAGAAAGATGATAGGTTCTCAAGGGTTTGCCATTTTCTTGCTCTATCCAACTATTTCACCTCCCTAACCATTGATCCTACTCTCTATGAGGATCATCTGCTTGAATTTTGGAAGACCTGCCAAGAGGTCATTATGGATGGAGAGAAGGCACTGTCTGCCACAGTGCGGAGTTTGGGAGCCTAAAATTCTTAGCATGTGGTCTCCTATGGCTAAGCTAGTAAAAGAAGGGGTGAAGAAGATGCAAGTTTGGGTGAAAATTCACGATGTTCCATTAGCGGCTTACACGGATGATGGATTGAGCTTAATTGTGTCTTCGATTGGTAAGCCTAAAATTCTTGATACTTTTACTTCGTCTATGTGCTTGAATGCATGGGGGAGAAGCAGCTATGCTAGAGCTCTGGTTGAGGTTTCAATTGATAGAGAACTTAAAGAAGTTTTGACTATGGCAACCCTTGAGATTGATGGTGAGGGCTTTATCACGAAAATCATGAATGTGGAGTATGAATGGAAACCTGCTCGGTGTGCTCATTGTAATGTGTTTGGTCATTCGAGTGAACATTGTCTTGCTAATCCAAAGGTTTCTCTAAAGAAAACGGTGATGAAGGATGATGAAGGATTTATAGAAGTGCGTAGTCGTAAACAAGGTAAGAAAACTGGAGTCCTAGTTAGTAAGGTTAAATGGGAATATAGACCTAAAACCGCTCCTCAAAATACAAGTTGTAATGGGAAAGATAATCAGAATGGCAGTCCGAATCAAGGGGGTGGGGGTTTTAAAACTAAAAAGTCTTTTAAAGCCCTACAATCTAAAGTGCCTAGTAAGAAACAACCTAAGGATTATACGGCTGAATCTAGCTCATCAGTTTACGGGTATAGTGAACCGAACAAATTAGTTGAAGAGGATGTTATTAATGAGTTTGACGAATCCATGGAGTTCATAGTGTCAGGGTTTAATGCGAAAACTACATCAAGGGCAAGCACTCCTGCGAATGTGGTTTCCAATGATTAGTATAGCTTCTTGGAATATTAGGGGGTTGAACCACCCCCTAAAACAAAAAGAGGTTCAGATTTTTATAAAAGAAAAACGGCTAAGCATGTGTGCTATTTTGGAAGCTCATGTAGACATTGCGAATTTGAATTTGGTGTACAAGGGTTTATATAGAGGTTGGGTGTGGACTTCTAATGGTTCTTTATGCTCAACGGGTACTAGAATTCTAATTGGTTGGAATCCATTGGATTTGGATGTTAGAGTTGAATCATATACGGATCAAACCATGCTCACTCGGATCTCTTTAAAAGGTACTCATCAACATCTTTTCTACTCTTTTATTTATGCTCATAATTCCTATCTTCAGAGGAGAGACCTTTGGATGCATTTGATCTCCCAAAAATCGAATGTGCTATCTAGTCCTTGGGTGTGGATGGGAGATTTTAATGCAACGCTAAGTTTGGAGGATACTTATGAGGGGAATGCGGACTATAATTCTAGTATGAGAGAGTTTAAAGATTGTGTTACCACTATTGGTATGGAAGATGTTAATGTTGTTGGGATGCATTACACATGGCATCAAAGGCCTAAAAATGGTGGTGGTATCTTTTGAAAGCTTGACCGAATTATGGGGAATATTGAATTTATGGATGATTTGAAGCTACTTCTGCTATTTTTCACCCATATAGAGTCTCGGATCACTGTCCTTGTACCCTAAAGCTTGCTTCGGTTGAAAAGTCAAACCCCTCCCCCTTTTAAGTTTGCTAATTTTCTAGTCTATAAGGAGGAATTCCAGGGTATTATTTTAAAGGGTTGGGAGAGCAAAATTAAGGGTGTTACTCAGTTTCAAGTTGTTAAAAAACTAAAGCAGCTGAAACACCCTTTGCGCTCGCTTCTATTCAAACAAGGGAATATTCATAAAAAAGTGGTAGAATTGCGTGCGTCTCTGGATTATGTTCAGAAAGCTATTGATGTGGATCCGGGAGATATGGTTTGAAGGAAGAAAGAACTGGACATTTTAAAGAAATTCAATGACGCTTCTATTGATGAGGAGAGATTTATTATACAAAAATAAAAAAATTCAATTGTTGGCAGAGGGGTATCGCAACTCAAAGTTTTTTCATAGTGGAAATCGCATAGAGACTATCACGGATGTGCATAGGAAAATTCATGAAGGTCAAAATGTAGCTAAAGCTTTTGTGGATCATTATGAGGCTTTTCTTGGTTCAGAATTTTCCACCAGTTCTAAAGTGTCTGTGGATGGCTTTTGTAAAACTTTGGATGATAATGTAGCTGCGGACATGATTAAGGAAGTGACTATGGAGGAGATTAGGAAAGCTATGTTTTCTATAGATGATAATAAAGCTCCAGGCCCTGACGGGTATAGTTCGGCTTTCTTTAAAAGGTCTTGGGTACTACGGGTATGGAAGTTTCGTAGGCCATAAAGGATTTCTTTTCTACAGGTAAGCTTCTCTAAGAAATTAATCATACTATTATAGCTTTGGTGCCGAAAATAGTGACCCCTTCTCGGATTGTTGAGTTCAGGCCAATTGCATGTTGTAATGTATTGTATAAATGCATTACTAAGACTATTGCAAAAAGAATTAAGCAAGGCTTGAAGGATATTGTAACTATTAACCAATCAGCTTTCATACTAGGTTGGAAGATCTCAGATAACATTTTGCTCACTCTAGAAATTATGCATAATTACCACCGTCAGAAAGGCCCTCCAAGATGTGCTTTCAAAATAGATATTCAGAATGCATATGATATGGTGAATTGGTCATTCCTGCAAGATGTTCTTACAGGTTTCGGTTTTCATAAGAAAATGGTGCAATGGATTATGGTTTGTGTGTCCACTCCCTCTTATTTATGTGAGAAGCAAAGGTTAGTAAACGTATGTTTTGCAGACGACCTTTTCTTATTTTCTAAAAGGGATCTTAACTCGGTTACTACTCTTATGGAGGGTTTGAATGATTTTCAAAATAAGTCGGGATTGGTTCCTAGTATCCCGAAGAGCACGGTTTTCTTTTGCAATGTTCCTACTCACGTCAAATAAGGTATTCTTTCTATTATGCCATTTGCAGAAGGGTCACTTCCTGTTCGGTATTTGGGGGTTCCTCTAATCTCTTCTAGATTAAGGTCACAAGACTGTTATATTCTTATTGAAAGGATGGAGTCTAAAATCAAGGATTGGAAAAATAGGTTTCTATCTTTTACAGGAAGATGTTAATTTATAATTTCAGTTCTTTCTTCCTTACATGTCTATTGGGCTTCGATCTTTCTCTTACCAGCAATATATCCTAAAACTTGAGTCGATGAAAGCTACTTGTCTCCCGAAGCAAGAAGGAGGGTTAGGTATTCCCAGGATTAAGGATATGAATGTTTCTTTAATGGCTTATCATGTTTGGAGTATCCTTTCTCACTATGATTCGTTATGGGTTGAGTGGGTTTATCAAAATCGGTAAAGAGGTAAGAACTTTTGGGTGATAAAAGTTTCTTCTTCTAGTTCATGGAGTTGGAGGAAACTGCTAAGCTTACGTCCGTTACTTTAGCCTTTCCTATATAAAGTGGTAGGTAATGGTTGTAACACGTCTGCATAGTATGATAATTGGAGTATAGTAGGGCATCTTCAGCATTTTATTCCTCATCGGGCCATCTATAATGCAGGATTCTCGATTAATTCCAAAGTTTCGGATCTCTCTTATGACGGTTCTTCGTGTTGGCCATAAGCGTGGTTAGACCTCTTTCTGGTATTAATCAATTTGCAAGTTCCCTCTTTCACACAATCGTTGGATAAGTTATTATGGAAACATGAGGACAAGTTATATGGCTTCTCTACTTCTGTTGTATGGGATTCAGTTCGTTGCAGGGGTCCTCTAGTTGAATGGTACAAATGTATTTGGTTTCCCCAATGCATCCCAAGATATGCATTTATCTTGTGGTTAGCAGCAAGGGAGAAGTTATTAACTCAAGATAGGATTTTGAAGTGGAGCCCAAGTATGAGGGGGAATATGAATATGATGTGTTGCCTTCTTTGTAAGGCAGAGTATGACTCCCATCCTCATTTGTTCTTTGAGTGCTTATACTCTTCGCAGGTTTGGGCTTTGGTTGGAGTTAAGGGTTTCATGCAAAATAGTTCTCCTTCATGGGAAGATATTATCAGCTGCATTCGGTTAAACTCTAAAAATCCTTCTACCATCATTTAGAAATTGGTAGTGTCAGCTGCAGTTTATTTTGTATGGCAGGAACACAACAAAATAATTTTTGATAATTGTACTCATTCGCCTGCAATATTGAGCGACACCATTCTTGCTACATTTCGGATGAGACTTATGGGTCTTAAATACAAGAACAATGCAAGAGTTCGAAGTTCTTTGGCGATTTGGAAAGTGGATAGTTCAACCATATCGGATGATGGAGGCTGAAGTTCAAGACTCTAGATTAGTTTAACATTTTTCTTTTTGATATTATATGTTTGTCGTAAGGCTAGGTTTATGGTTAATTGGTTTTATATGCTTGGCTTACATTTATAGGTGGGATGTCTTATATATGAATTAGTGTAGAACTCATCTAGACTACTTGTATGTTTATTGGTTTGTGTTTATAATACAAAATCGCCAGGGTAACCCTTTACCCAAAAAAGAGTTACCTGAGGTGAGGAGGTTAAGCTTCCAACTATCAATGCATTGTTGGCGGGTGTAACATGTTCCATTTGAAAGCCCTAGTCAATCACCTCTTTTCTTGAGGCTACAACTGTTATATTCGTTTAGCTGAACGAAGTGGAAGTACCTTGGTGAGTTGAGTGTTATTATGGGTTAGATAAACTTGAAGGAGATGGGTTTGACTTTTGTGCTTTACATTCCTTGGCCAAATGTCATAGCTGCTTGCAGTTGAAGCATTTTACCTTGCTTTTATCAAACCCAATGTTGGAAAACAAATAATGAATCTACTTAAAACTCTGGAATTCGGCATTGGCCTTCAACTACCAAATCAAGCCAAGTGCTAAACCAAGTGCCAAATGGCATATGCTGAATGACTACTGATCAACATCTTCCAGGAAACTACCAAACTATATGTGCTGAAAGACTACATATCAGCACATACAGTTCAACTAACGATTAGGAGATAACTCCATGCTCTGCCGATTGACTGCTGCTGAGAACGAGCATGTCTGTGCCGACGGCTGCTGTGTTACACCTTTAGAAGACATCATAGTACTGAAGCTGCCAACTCTGATACGTAGATTACCAGTTCAACTATAGTATCTAAATATATAATAGTTTATTCTTATTCATTAGTATAAAAATCCTCACACTTGTATAGTTGTGGCAAGCTCTCTAAGCCACTTTGAATATATCTTCTGAATTGTAATCTTTGTCAAAAAGATTAATCAAGTGAATACTTTGAAAGAAGTTATTGTGTTTATCTTTACTCAAAGTATTTGTGTTGTGATAGCAAATAACTAACTTAGATTCCACTTTCGTTAGTTATTGATCATTGAAGAAGTTATTGTTTGTCTTAACTGACCCCGATCCTGTAACGCCCCGAATAATGTCTAAGCGAGCCAAATAATAATAATGGGCTTAGACGAGATCATTTAATGGAAAGAAGATGGATATGGGTTATAGACCGAGTTAACTCTTCGGGATATGCGTTTGGCGAGTTTAAGGTCCCGGGAACGCCCGGTATATATAAACAGATCAGCTTGAGCAGCTCTCATTTGCAACTCAACACTCTAGTTTTAAAAAGAGAGTAAAGAGAGAAAATAAAGAGAATTGAAGATTCAAGGCTTGGTTGATCTCGAGATTGAAAATCGGTGTTCGTAGGCATCGAAACAACAAGAAAACACCAAGAATCCAGGTAAGAAAACATCATTTAATCGTTGCTTTTGATGTAAACCCGGATTCTAGGGTTTGGGTTTTTAAAAGTGGCAAAGATTCGCCCAAAGCTCACGTTTTTGTGTAGGAAAACATGTAAGAAACTTAGATTAAGCTTATTGGGTGATAAACCAAGATTTTGGGTGTAAAAGATTGAAGTTTTGGGTCAAAAATGGGTGGTTCGTAATTTTCAGCCCGTTCTGCAAAACTGGGTGTTCATCCAGCGAAATTAGGTATTCGTCCAGTGAAACTGTGGATCTTCCTGCGAAACTATAGTTTCGCAGGTAGTTTCGCAGACATGGTTTTCCAACGAAATTTGGGCGAAACTGGCAGCGAAGATGCCAGCGAAACTGCCAGCGAAGATGCCAGCGAAAGTAGCAGCAAAAATGCTGGCGAAACTAGCAGCGAAATTACTGATCTTGCAGCGAAATTAGCAGCGAATTTAGGCAGAAATTAACTCCTTTAAGTGTCAACTTATCTGCACGCTGTGTAGTGTGATCCTAGCCTTGTAAGCTTAGTTTTGAAGTTGGTCTCGGTATCCAGGTGAGTTCTACATTCCCTATTTATAAGTTTTTCCATGTTTTGGGGCTATTATGCATACTAAATATACATTTTTAAATGACCAAGATTTTAAGGGGTTTTAACAAGAAGAACGATTTTTTTTATAAGTAAATGTGCTATATAAATGTTTAAATATATCCAGCCAGGGGCGTTGCCCCTTGGACCCCACTAGGGGCTGCTGCCCTAGGACCCCGCTATCAGGGGCTGCCGCCCCCGAACCCCCGTTGTCCCGCGGAGGATCGGTTATGCTTTTATGATGAATTGTACTTGGTATGTAGTGTACATAATAAATTAAGTATTATATATTAAAGTGGAAGATAATAATAATGAGAATTGGAACTTAACGAATGTTACCCCCCGCCCATATGATGATGAAAAGTCTTGCAAGCACTATGATTGACTTCACTTACGTGAGTCTAATGTATGATGATTGATCCGTATTCATGAGCGGGCTATGTGCTGGGCAGTGTGGATCAACTGTCAGGGGTTAGCTACCATGAAGATGTGTACCGACAGGGATTGGCATTTGTTGTCGATCAACATGGAGCTCTTGCTTTGTGCAATCTCGTTTATGATGAAAGTGAAAGATAATGAAAGATAATGAAAGAATGAAAGATAATGAACATGCTTATTATGATGAAAATGTTATGTATTATATGTGTGGTCATTATATGAAGGATAAAGTTATATTTTCTTATTAACCTAAAACTAGAACTCACTCAGCAAAGCTGACTTTTATGCATAATAGTTGGCAAGTAAGTGCTGATGCTGAGGATGTCACACGAAGCTACTTGGGGAGCTATGGATGGCATTCCTGTTTATGAAATCTTTGTTATAATTTAAGAACAAGTAATATGTTTTGTTTACAATTAAAGGACAATTGTATGAGTACGATATGGTTTCTAAGTTATAAATGAATGTCTAATTATTTCCGCTGCAATGTTTTGTTATTAAACTGATTTTATGCAATGATTAACCAACTGTGAGGCTTCGGGAACGGGGCCTTACAAGTTGGTATCATAGCCAAAGTTTAAGTGAAACGGGTAAATTTTCAAAAGAAACCTAAACTTAAACTGAAAATGGGACAAAAGGGAAGGGATGCCAGTCCGAGTAGCTGCGTGCCATCAGGTATTTTCTTTAATGTTAATCGGCATTACATGCCCATGTTCTGTGGTTTATGTGCCTTTAGTAGATTTAGATACTGATGTAGTCAGGATAAGAAGTGCTTGGGGTATCAAGAGTAAAGTAAGTGGCTAATCACAACTGGCCACTGTAATTAGGGACTTACTATACTTGACATAAACTGAGCTATTTCCTTGAATGACCGTGTTAGTGTTTGAATCTTATAGTGTGTTAGAGGATGGCCGGTGGTAGATCTTCGAAGGTTTCGTCAGGTGAAGGTTGTGGTGGACGTGGTGCTGGACCGCGTGTCACGAGAAGCATGGCTAGGGCTGCTGAAATGGCACTCGAAGAGCCCGAGATCCATCACCCGGAAGGCGGTGATGATAGTGCTAGTCTGAGGACCACATTGAAAGAGGCTGTTGTCGAGGGAGTTCAACAGGTCATGCAGACGATTCTGCCGTTTATGGTGACTGAGGTAATTAGGGCGGTGAAGGAGACGACCGTGATTGAAGTGAATAAGAAGGGTAGCAGTGACAAGAATTGCAACAGAAAGCGGGTTGAACGTGGGGGTTACACTCTAAACAAAAAGGTTGCCAGGACGAATGACCGGCGTGTAGCATCGTCCGGTGCGGAGACGAGGAAGTGTGGTAAGTGTGCTAAAGGGCATACTGGAGAGTGTAGGTGGGGATCAAACCTCTGCTTCAAATGTGGGAGGCCCGGTCATCTGGCAAAGAATTATGGGGTGAAGAGGTGTTATAACTGTGGAGGAAAGGGTCATATAAGCAGAGACTGTAAGAAGCCGAGGGACGAGAGTTTTTGGGCAAAGAGGACGACTGGAACTGGAAGGCAGGAGGCGAGCGCAGAGCCTTCACGATGACCAGGGAAGAGGCTAGGACGGACCCCGATGTCATGTCAGGTACGTATCTAGTAACCAAACTCTTGCTTTTGTGTTGTTCGATTCCGGTGCTAGTAGGAGTTTTATTTCTGCTGCCTTTTGTGCTAAGTTGCCCATTAGGAGTAGAAGTGTTGATGAACCCTTTAATGTAGAAACTGCCATAGGTAAGTCTACCAGGATTTCTGAGATGATAGAATGTTGTGACATTGAATTAGAAGGTCAAAAGTTTCCTGTTAGACCGTCCGTGATGGCCTTAGGCGGTTTCGATGTAGTCCTAGGAATGGATTGGGTGGCGGACTACGAGGCGAACATTGTGTGTTGCAAGAAGGTGATTAAATTGTCAGTGCCTGACGGGAGTTCGGTGAAAGTTTACGGTCATCGAGTTACGACTATCCCGAGGTGATTTCGATGGGGTGGTGGGAAAGTGCATGAGGCATGGGTGTAGTGCCTACTTGGCCTACGTGAAGGATGTGGATATGCCAACACCACAACTGTTTGATGGTTGTGTGTGGTTTCCCAGAGGTGTTCCCAAAAGACTTACCAGGAATGCCACCGGACCGTGGAGTCGAGCTCCAGATTGACTTAATACCGGGTGCACAACCTATTGCTAAGGCGTTGTATCGGTCGGCTCCGACTGAGATTAAGGAATTGATGGAGCAACTACAGGAGTTGCTTGATAAGGGGTTCATTAGACCGAGTATCTCTCCTTGGGGTGCTCCTGTCTTATTTGTGAAGAAGAAGGACGGTAGTATGAGGATGTGTATCGACTACCGTGAGCTGAATAAGTTGACAGTAAAGAATCGGTACCCATTACCGAGAATTGATGACCTATTTGATCAGCTTCAGGGTGTCGGTTTTCAAGGATAGACCTTCGATCTGGCTACCATCAGATGAAAGTGAAGGAGCAGGATATCCCTAATACAGCTTTTCGCACACGTTATGGACACTACGAGTTCCTCGTTATGTCTTTTGGTTTGACCAACGTGTCAGCTGCTTTTATGGACTTGATGAATCGAGTGTGTCGGCCGATGTTGGATAAATCAGTGATTGTGTTTATTGATGATATCCTGATTTATTCGAAGAGCGAGGAAAAGTTATAGCCTACGCATCCTGACAGTTGAAAGTTCATGAGGTTAACTATCCTACTCATGACTTGGAGCTAGCAGATGTGGTCTTTGCGTTAAGGATTTAGAGGCACTACTTATATGGGACGAAGTGTACCATATTCACTGACCACAAGAGCTTGAAGTACTTCTTCGAGTAGAAAGATTTGAACATGAGGTGGAGGAGATGGTTGGAGCTCTTAAAGGATTATGATTGCGAGATCCATTACCATCCGGGCAAGGCCAACGTGGTGGCAGATGCCCTTAGCCGAAAGGAGAGACCCGAGCCGATTCAGGTGAAGGCTTACCAGTTAATTATGACCTCTGATATGATGAAGCAGGTCAAGGAGTTTTATCTCTAAAAGAATGAGAGGTCTAGTCGCGGAATTGGGTGAAAACACACTCGGTGTTAGAACCCGATTCAGACGAATGTGGATTCCTCGTTTTGGGGATCTGCGTGGAAAGATTATGGATGAAGCTCATAAGACTCGATACGCCATTCATCCTGGTGCCACAAAGATGTATCAAGACATGAAGAAAGATTATTGGTGGTCGGGTATGAAGCGTGACGTAGTGGAGTACGTGAGTAAGTGCCTTACTTGCTTGCAAGCGGAGGCGGAGCATCAGAAGCCATACGGGAAGATCCAACCTCTGGATATACCCGAGTGGAAGTGGGAGCATATCACCATGAACTTTATTACGAAGCTACCGCGCACCACGCGAGGGTACGATGCTATATGGGTGATAGTTGGTCGTCTGACAAAGAGTGCTCACTTCCTACCGATCTGCGAGACGTATTCATCCGAGAGGTTGGCGGATCTATTCATCAAGGAGAGTGTGACTCGTCATGGTGTGCTGGTGTCTATTGTGTCTGATCGTGACACCTGGTTTACATCTAAGTTTTGGAAGAAGTTCCACGATGCTATAGGGACGAGGTTACATACCAGCACGGTTTATCATCCCCAGACCGATGGTCAGTCAGAAAGGTCCATTCAAACGCTAGAAGATATGCTTTGGGCTTGTGTTATGGATTTTGGAGGAAGTTGGGATGACCATGTACTGTTAGCCGAGTTCTCATATAACAATAGCTACCATACCAGCATTGGCATGCCTCCTTATGAGATGCTATACGGTAGGAGATGTAGAACGCCCGCTTATTGGGGTGACATTGGCCATAAAGAGTTAGGGAGCGTCGAGGTGGTCGAGGCTACGACTGAGAAGCTAGAAGGATCAAAGCCTTTATGAAGGCAGCTAAAGATAGGCAAAAGTCGTACGCCGATAAATGACGTAGACCGATTGAGTTCCAGGTGGGTGACAGAGTTATGATGGAAGTCTCACCTTGAAAGGGAATTATTCGGTTTAGGAAGCGGGGCAAGTTGAGCCCAAGATACATAGGGCCTTTCTGAATTATTTCTCGAGTAGGAGAGGTGGCCTATAGGTTTGAATTTCCTAGTGAGTTAAGTAAAATTCATCCGACATTCCATGTATCTCACTTAAGAAAGTGCTTAGCCGAGGAGGATATGGTGGTGCCACTGGAGGATATTGAAGGGGATGAACGGCTCAATTATGTGGAGCAACCAGTGGCGATCATCGATCGCAAAGGGAAAAAGCTAAGGAATAAGGTGGTTCCCTTGGTTCGTGTACAGTTGAAGCACAGGAAGGAATCAAAATCCATTTGGGAATTTGAGAAGGAGATGAGGCAGCATTACCCTCAACTATTCAACGACTAGCAAGTTTGGAGGACGAAACCTAAATAAGGGGGGTGGACTTGTAACTCCCCGAATAATGTCTAAGCGAGCCAAATAATAATAATGGGCTTAGAAGAGATCATATAATGGAAATAAGATGGATATGGGTTATAGACCGAGTTAACTCTTCGGGATATGTGTTTGGTGATTTTAAGGTCCCGGGAACGCCCGGTATATATAAACAGATCAGCTTGAGCAGCTCTCATTTGCAACTCAACACTCTAGTTCTAGAGAGAGAGTAGAGAGAGTAGAGAGAGAAAGTAAAGAGAATTGAAGATTCAAGGCTCGGCTGATCTCGGGATTGAAAATAGGTGTTCGTAGGCATCAAAACAACAAGAAAACACCAAGAATTCAGGTAAGAAACATCATTTAATCGTTGCTTTTGATGTAAACCCGGATTCTAGGGTTTGGGTTTTTAAAATTGGCAAAGATTCGCCCAAAACTCACGTTTTTATGTAAGAAAACATGTAAGAAGCTTAGATAAAGCTTATTGGATGATAAACCAAGGTTTTGGGTGTAAAATATTGAAGTTTTGGGTCAAAAATGGGGTGGTTCGTAATTTTCAGCCCGTTCTGCGAAACTAGGCGTTCATCCAGCGAAATTAGGTATTCGTCCAGCGAAACTGTGGATCTTCCTGTGAGACTATAGTTTCGCAGGTAGTTTCGTAGACATGGTGAAACAGGCACCAGCGAAACTGCCAGCGAAGATGCCAGCGAAACTAGCAGCGAAACTGCTGGCGAAACTAGCAGCGAAATTACTGATCTTGCATCGCATTTTGGCAGAAATTAACTCCTTTAAGTGTCAACTTATCTGCAGGCTGTGTAATGTGATCCTAGCCTTGTAAGCTTAGTTTTGAAGTTGGTCTCGGTATCTAGGTGAGTTCTGAATCCCCTATTTATAAGTTTTTCCTTGTTTTGGGCTATTATGCATACTAAATATACATTTTTAAATGACCAAGATTTAAAGAGTTTTAACAGGAAGAATGATTTTTTTATAAGTAAATGTGCTATATAAATGTTTAAATATTGAAATATTGAAAAAGTGTTCTTTACAAAAGAGTTCTTTACAAAAGTAGTCATTAAAGATAAGATAGAGCAATTTTTAAACATGAAAACCCGTAGGGAACAATTGTAAAAGGTATTTTATTATAACTTCAATAACATTGTAATTTTATTGTGTGTTTTTTTTTCAATGAGAATACCTTTTATTTTATGATCCATAGGACCTGACATTTGACTAACCCAACAATTATGTCATCTAGGTTGTTTGAATTCAAGTACTAGAAAACACTAGCACCATAGGAAAAAGGTCTTGATTCCGCCACTGATGCAAACGCAGACCACTCTCTCGGTAAAAGAGTTGAAGTTTGATAGTCGGATGAAAAGTAAATAAAATAACGTGAAAACCAAAATCATCGTCTGAAGGAGTGGGCATCGACGATCTTAATAGTCCATTGACCTCCCCATATTGTCTTTTTTACTGGCCATAAAGATAAATATTTCCCCCATATCATCTATCTCCTAATCTCCATTGATCCAATCTTTGCTTTTGTTCTTACGGTTTCATGCTTTATTAATTTTCCCAAAATCTCTCCTCATACTCATCATCCTAAATTTGGACAAATATAACTTATCTTTAGAAACATGAGGCCTTATCTTTTAGGTGGCCCAAGCCCTATCTTGATCTAGTTACATACATTAGCCAACCCTGAGAGTAGGTGGGTATGGTATTGTGTCTCGATCCAAGAACCAACATTTTATTTCCGTTACCTACAAATATTAACAATATTGGTGAATACATGGAAAAAGTCGAGAGTTTACCAAGATGATAAGTGATATGAGATGAAACTCCCATGTATAAGTACCATCAGTAATCACCCGGTTCCATTGTCAGAGCGTTACAATTGTAATGGCTTCGGCTGGCTAGGTCAGTTGGAGTGCCTCCCAATTAGTTAAATATGCTTGGGTCGAGGGTGGTCAAGAATGGACACTGGAATGTGTAGTGGCAACCCTGTTTTATGATTATTTGGGTTGCCAAGGTTGTGCTCAAGCTTGAGTTGTGTAAGGGCATGGTGGAGTGGCGGAGCCTAGTAGGGGTGTTCAAAGTCGGATATCCGAAATTTCGGATCCGAATTTCGGATATCCGAAAATTTCGAATAGTGAAAATCACTATCCGTATCCGTATCCGAAACTTGGGATATCCGAAATTTGTTTTTTATTTTTTTATTTTTTAGTTTTTTTACAATAATTAGACATATAATATTATAAAAATAATTTAAAAAACCAACTCATATCATAAAAATCACAATATATACCAATAAATCTTAATCTAAAGTACAAATATATCTAAAATTTAAAAAATAAAAAAAAAATATTTTTTAGTTTTCGGATAATCGGATATCCGAATATCCGAAACTTTTGAAAATCACTATCCAATTCGAATCCGAATTTTCGGATATCCGAAAATTCGGATATTTCGGATTCAGATTTTCGGATTGGATTCTCGGATTCGAATATTTTTTAACACCCCTAGAGCCTAGTAAAGGTGGTGGGGTAGATATGGTGGAGGTTGGGCAAGTAAGGGCTATTGGATGACGGATATAGGTTATGTTATGAGAATAATTGGGCGCCAGGCAAGGTTGGTCTCATCTGTTGTCACACCCAAACTGATGGTGGAATTGTCGAGACGGACGAAGACGAATCAATAGCTCATAGCACATGGTAATAAATGCGTTGAAGTAATATTAATTTTATATTATCATTGATAAGTACTAACCAAAACATTCATTGCAATCAAACAGTAATCAAATAAACATAACAAATGTCTTTTAATAATCTACGTCCAGAATCCTAGATGTAAACTTGCATGTAATCCAACTAAGCTGCATTTTTGAAAAAATGTGAAAAAGTAATTTGTTAGCTAAAGAATTAGCAGGTGAGTAAACACAAGTTTTCCATACATATATTGATTGATTAAAATATTTGAAACAATTCAATTCAAATAACAATGTCAAGACTTATAAATCAAATAATATAATATAAAAAACAAAACAAACACAATCAAACCTAATGATTAATTGACTCGGTCGGCAAACAAAGCCTTGTGATAGAATACTTTGGATATTGGTTTCAATCACCAATCGAATAATCATATGGGGTTGGTTTAGCAAATCAGGAAATCTATCATTATTATCGTAGTTGCATGAATTATTGATTGTGTTATCATCTAGTTTATCTAACTATGAACATATCTTTGCAAGTAATAACATATAATATATAGAATTGAATATCAATGACTATCAATGATTAAATAAATATCACATGATTTTCTCAAATAATAAGTGGGATATGAATACTCACTTGGTAATTTAGGAACGGTGTCTTAAATAAAAACAATATAATGATTATAAAGTAGATTGATTTGGTAAATTAGAGTTTCAATTTAGGATTTAGGTTTAACAAATTATTTTAAATAATATAACTAATTTATAGAAGTTGATTAAAAAAACTAGGATAATTTGATTAAGTAATTACATCTGAAAATAATAATTCATTATAAAGAAAGAGAATAATAAATATTAATAAAATATTTAATTTTCAAAAACTGAATAGAATATTGTTGGTAAAATAACTATTTTTCACTATTCTTTATAATCGTAGTTGGCACTTTTTGTTAAGTTTATTAGTATTTGAGTTTGCACACATATGTTAAAGTATACAATATGACTTACAATGATATTTATGTTATTACTGTTTTGATGTGATTGCAATTGTATGCATTTAAATTAATTGTAATAAGAGTGCTTCAAAAAATGATGTTACAAAGCTGCACTTAGACGTAAAAATAGTTGCATATTTATTGTAATTAAATTTGTAAAAATATTTTCTGAAAATAAGGGTTGCATCACATCTTGAAAAAGTTGCATCCTTCTAACTAAATTGTTACCAGAGTTGCATGTAAGTATAGAAAAAGTAACATTTCAGTTTATAAAATATTGTATTTTATAACTAAACTATAATAAAAGTTTCATTTAATTTTTTTGAAGGTTGCATTTCAAGGATAAAAAGTTGCATTGAAATATATAAAAATGTTGCATATTAAAAAGTTGCATTCAAAAAGTAAATGCAACACATTTAAAAATTTTGCATTATCTAACAAAAAAAAAGTTGTATTAGTTCTAATTCAAGCGCTTCTAATGCAACCCCCAATAAAAAGTTTCATGAGATATAATGCAACAAGGATTAATACAACATTTAACGGGGGTTACGTTAGCTTCATTTTGTTGTAGTGTATATTTATTCTATTTACAAAATATTTTTTTTGAACAAATTTGAAGTAATTTATGTTTGATCTAAAATTATTTTTTATGAAATTTAAAGCTTCTAAATGAATTTAACTTTTTTAATATTTATAACCATAAAAGTGAACTTTTATTGTTTAGGATTCTTAAAAAGTTTAATTATAATTTCTGAAACAAATCTAATTAACAAAATAATTATTTAATAATTTAATAACATTTTAAAAAGGTTTTAGAATTTAAAATGGTATATATATTGAACATAAAATGGGGGGTGACCCTTTCTAGCCCAGGTTTCCCCTGAGAATTAAGTGTGTTAACTAGTGGGATCAAAGCTCAAATCTGGTTTAAACCTAATTGCTACATCATAAAAATATTGATTGAATTATAAACTGGACAACTCATGTTTTTCAGGTTAACATCGTTATCGTTACCTAATCACTCTCCGATAATGTGAAATAAATCATTTTTATTATTTTTAAATGACAATGATCATTATTATAACTTTATTAATAGTTAACTTACTTACTATTTTAATTACTATTAATGCTTAACTTACTATTTCAATTACTATTAATAATTAACTTCAAAGTGACTAAACTTATTTAACACAAATGTTAATTATGAAACTAATAGGACCTTTGTGCAATTTTTCTTTAAGCAAACCCATATACTCGTAACTTCCCTTCCCCACTCTCGGCTCCACTTTACACAACCCTAAATGCTTTCTCTTCTCTCGCACGACAGGCTTTCATCAACCGTAGCATTCCCTCGGCCCTGCTTGGCGGTCGCAACTCCGTCGACTCATCGCAGCCATTCGTTCATAGGTACGTTCTTTGATCCCGCACGATCGTTTTTTGTTTTCAGATTCAATTACGGTTGCGAACTTGGTGGTCGATCTTGTGCTTCTACTGCAGTGTGTGTGTGTTCTGGTTGTGGATTGCGACTGCGTGTTTGCTATGCGTGTGCTCGCGTATCTATGTATGGGCGATATATATATTCATGTACGGCTTGTGTGTTCGTGAATTAGTGTTGGGTTTGGGGTTGGCCGAGGGCATTATGGTGCGCACGTGTCCTTGATGATTGTATGTATGAATGTATATATTTCTCTTGATGGTATGGTTCCCGAGATTGAGGTCGTGTATGTCTCCTGTGAGGGTGTGTTGTTGTTGGCCGCGGGTGTGGAGAGTGGTACGGTTGTTCTAGCCATGTGATTTGGTGTGTTATAAGCATGATTCTTGTATGTCTCCTTATGCATGTTTGCAAGTGTAATGTTGGTGGTTTGTGCATTCTTCTTCTGTCGTATATGTGTTCTATGTGTGTTTTTTTGGTGTGGGTTCTAGTATGTGTGTGATCTTGGTGTGTGTGTGCTTGTAGCCGTATGTGGTGTGTGTGAGTGTGTCATGTGTGTGATTGTTATGCCAATATTATGTGTGTATGCATGATACATATAACCTATATTAGTGGGTGCATTATATGTTTATAGTATATATATGTGTAGTGTGTATGATGTAAATTATGATGGTAATATACATATATACCATGTGTGTGTTTATGAAATAGAAATAATAAGTATTGTGAATAAAGTATAAACTAAATACATATATTTATATGTCATGGGAGTGAATCATAGGTATATATATGTATGTATACATTGGCTGTGTACGAGTTAATGTACGTGTAAATTACTATGTGTGCGTTACGTATGGATGATTGTATACGTTACGATGTGTGGACTATTTACATGTCGTTGGCATTAGTGTATGTTTTGCTATTATGCATGTGGATTTCTCACACGTGGACATTCAATGAAAATATAAAAGGAGTATCCATAAGTATGACCATGTATACGTGAGATAAACTAGGTTTTATGCTTGTGTGGGTTATATATAGTTGTGTTAGTGTGTGTATGGGGGAGGGGAGGCATCGACAACCTACATCGTAAGCGAGTCGTGAAACGTGAAACGGTAAAACTCTTATATTAACAATTAAAAATTAATGTTAACTATATATTAACTGAAATTCAGGTTATTCGGGAACCTAATTTCCTGTTCTCTGCATTACTTTGTTGTTGAGCTTTCGAGGTGAGTTTTCAGCCCAACTTTACTCATACTCTTTTAGGGGAGAGAAACATGTGTTCCAATACGTATATTCATTTTATTAGTATTACTATAATGTCACTTGTTTACTAGTGGTATACCAACTTAAGTCCTCATTTTTGAACCGTTAATTTATGTAATTTAGCGGGGTAATTCTGAGTTGATCTACTGGCGTTGACAAACCCCACCCGGGCTAGTCGTGTTAGTACGACTGCACGTCAAACGGGTATTTAATTGACCTAATTTATGTTGTTGTGGCCTGATAACCACAGTCGAGGCCTTTATTTACATTGTCAGCTTCGGTTGCGAACGTCATACACTATATAACTTGTTAAGTAGACTAGCTATCTACTGATATTATTTTATTTACTGGATCTGTTTTCAATTATGTTACTATTTATCAAAACTTGCGAACTCACCAATCTTGTGTTGACACATTAGCATGTTTCTTTCAAGTTCTTAAGGTGGGCATGATTAGGATCATCATACCATTGCATTCATCATTGTTGGGTCAAATGAATACTTTACATTTTCTACAAATTACATTTTAATTGGTTTGCGCGTGTTTGCACCATCTGAATTATGAATTATTACGCTTCCGTAAATATTTTCATGATTATGTTATTAACTCTGTTTTTGGGGATTTCTATTATTAATAAGCAATTATGTTTTGTAATTAATGTGTCGTTTGGTGTAACTATCGGCTGAGATCCTGGTATGTCACATGCCTAACGGTAATACCCCGTTTGTGGAAATTAAGGGTGTGACAGATTGGTATCAGAGCCAATGGTTACAGCTAACTAAAATAAATTTACATTTTATTATCATTGCATTTAGATTATAGCCTGATGCCTCGGTTACACACATATAAACACGTTTAGCTTTTTTAGCTAGCATTGTTTGCTTTGCTTTGCTGGATTGCTTGCTGTTGCTCAATCCTGTGAGCGGTTCTTTGCAGGAATGGCTTCATATTCTTCTGCACCTTCTTCTTCTTCTTCTCGGGGAGAGAGACCCATTTGCTTTGATTTTATGCCTCCACCTACGGGTCAATACGAGTGGCCCATGCATCCTAGTACCCACCAGTTCATCAGTGGGAATAGTACCCTCATTACATGACTATGCTGATTTAGGAGAAGAATGTTCCTCTACCTCCTGAATGTCGGCCCCGTACTAGGTTCGCCCTAGATAGGAACCCTTACGCCCTACCCTACCTCCTCTTACCTGTCCTCCTGAACAGGCCATGGCTGCTATGGCAGCCACTCTGCATGTCGAGCGCATGCACGTTGCTGAGTTCTGGGACGACAATAGGGCGCTGAGAAAAGGAATACGGGAAGCAACAGACTAAATAAACAAATTGAGGAGACTACTCAATGTGTTGATCGATCGTCATAACACCCATGTGGGATGTGTCACTGACCTAATTGAGCGTGTAGGTGGTGATGAAGTGGACATTGCGGCGTATGGACAGCGACTCGAGACTCTGGAAGGTCAAGTCAACGGACTGAATGTAGTGCAGGTGCCTGTTGAAGAAGATTCAGAAGAGGAACCTGAGGAGGCACCAGAAGAGGATCCTAAGGAAGAGCCTGAGGAACAGCCTGAGGACGCGCTAGAGAACAACGCTGGATTTATTGATTCTCATTGATTTTCTAGTTTATTCATTTCTTTGTTCATCAGACTTTCATTCATTTCACACCTAGATGGAGGGTTGTTTCCCATCCGATTGATGTTTTTGAATTTTGAGATTTGGTTTGATTAATTGTAGACGTACTTACAATTTGTTTTATTCGAAATTATTATTTGAACATTTAGTTGTGTGTGTGCTACATTAGTTTAATTACTTATACTTAATAAAGTTGATATGTTACATATTTACTTGTTTTCGTATGTTGTGATTGTTAAGAATGTCTGGATGTGGATGCGAACGTGGTCGTGGTCGTGGTACCATCAATATGACTCCAGCAGAACTGGCCGCACTAATCAATCAGCATGTGGTTGATGCTTTGGCCATCCACAACCCCAACCCATAGGACGCTCTGATCGGTAAGTAATACAAATTCATTCCTGACGTTAACGTTTCGTCAGTCCTGTTAAGTTATAACACTCGTTAGAATTCCAAAATCCTAATCTAAATCTGTTGCAGGTCAAGGGGTTTTTACTTTTATGGACTGCAAACCCAAACCGTTCACCAGAGTGTAAGGAGCTATAGGTCTTCTGAGATGGTTTGAGAAGCTCGAATCAGTGTTCGAGATGTGCAACTGCCCGGTGGCAAGTCGGGTTAAGTACACCACTAGTACTTTGGAAGGAGTTGTTCCATCCTGGTGGAACACTGAAGTGTAAATGTTGGTTGTGGAAATCGCTAACCAGACCAACTAGGAGGATTTCAAGAACTTGATGAAGGAGGAAAACTGCTCTCAAGACGAGGTGCAAAAATTAGAGATGGAGTTTTGGAATCTGAAGATGTCGGGTTCTGAGATCGAGGTATACACTAGTCGCTCTCATGAGCTCGCTACTTTATGCCCCAACTTGGTCAACCCTCCTTCCTTGAGGATTGAAAGGTACTTGCATGGATTAGCTCCAGAAATCCAGAGTATGGTCACTGCTTCACGACCAAACACTATACAGGAAGCAATCAAACTGGCCCACAAACTGACAGACTAGGCTGTCGCACCGGGGTAAGCTACCCCGCGCGATTCTACGTCAATTACTGCTGATGGAAACAACAAGAGAAAGTGGGAGTCTGGTTCCAACAACAAGTAGAACACCTCTCAGCAGCAGCCACAACAATCCAGGAAGTTTGACAACTCCCGTACGTTCAACCAACCTTCCTCGTCGTCTCAGCATGGTGGCGGTTATACCAGGACACTAACCAAGTGCAACAAATGCAATTACCACCACAACAGGCCCTGCAATAAGAATACCTATGAGAGATGCGATAAATTTGGCCACACTACCAAAAATGTCGTGTGAACTTGACAGCCAAACAACCACCACATCAGGATGAACAGAAAGGCTGTTATGAGTGTGGTCAACCTGGGCATTTCAAGAGAAATTTCCCAAAGCTGAAGAAGAACAATGATGGTGTTAATGGTGCTGAAAATCAAAAGGAGAATGGTGGCAATGGTAATGGAAATGGTGGTGCCAAGGGTAGAGCATTCGTCATTGGATCAGGTGAGGCTCGTAATGACCCATCTACTGTAACTCGTAAATTTCCTATCAATGGTTGCTTTGCCTCTATTTTGTTTGACTCTAGTGTTGATAGGAGTTTCATTTCGCATAAGTTCAGTCGATTATAGATGTTACATCCACAACCTTAGACTCGAACTATACTGTAGAGATAGCCGATGGTAAGGTTATAGAATCTTCCCATATATACCACGGTTGTAAAATAATTTTGTCCGGACATGATTTTGATATTGATCTTCTGTCTATTACGCTTGGTAGTTTTGATATCGTTGTCGGTATGGATTGGTTGTCTAGGAACCAAGCTGAAATCATTTGCCATGAGAAACTCATCTGACTACCTCTGCCTAATGGAGAGATACTCATGGTGGAAGGTGACAATAGTGGTGCTGTGGTCGACATCATCTCTTACATGAAGGCTCAGAAGTGCCTGAGGAAAGTGCAAGACCGTTTAAGGGATGGTCACTTACAACACAACACACAATGAGGAGAGTGTTTTAGAACACTTAACAGATCAAATAGGGAACTGGGAATAATATGGTTTGATATTTAAAACACAAGCAAATATGAGACAGAACAAGAACAAACAACACAAGGATAATGGTTTTCAAGAATGTTGTATATTGCTCTCAAGTTCTTTACAAGTGTTACAAAGCATAAAGAAAGATATAAAGACCTGAGATACTTTAAACTACATCTTACAACCGGCCATACTTGGAAAGCCAACTTGAAACATTTGATCTAGACAACAACAAAATCAAATATAGAGTCAAAAGGCAGATTGCCTTTTGACTAGTGACTATGATATGCCATAGCTCAGATCCTAATATATTACAAAAAGGATAAAAATACATAAAGTAGAAAGCAACAGACTCAAGACCTCAATGTTCAGTTACCAAAATCATGGACCTTTTCACCAACTTGTATAAGTTGGTGAGTCTTTAAAGTTGCAGAGGAAAGTGGTCCAACTTTATGGAAAAGTACATCAGATAAAGCATGTGGTAAAAGTCTTTAGAATAAATCAGTCTTCACTACTTGGCTTCGGAAGACTTTGTCTTTGAAGCTTCGAAAGACTTCACTTTTGGCTTCGGAAGATGTTGGTCTTGGCTTTGAAGATTTACACTTGGAATAATTCTGATGCAGGATGTAAAATTTCCGAATCATTTCTACTCTGCACTTAAGTGCATGCATGCTGGAGAGACTTAGGATGTTTTAGGTGCATTACCCTTATATTAAACCTTACAAACTCCCCCTAAGGTGTTACTACCAAAACATTTGAAGACCTTAGATTTTGACTGTCCTCTTTTTGATAATGACCATACATTTCTTCATCAGATGATCAGGATCACTCAGACTTTCAAAGTATCTTCTCATCTAAAAGAGATCATGCAGAGGTAGGCTAAACATATCCTACCATGTGTAGATATCTTGACCACCTTGATCCATGTTGACATACCATCTTTATGGATTAGTAGTGAAGGTCCATGATAAGATGGGTCTTCCTGATGCAAGAGGAGCTGCTTGATTGGAGTTGATTGAGCTCCTTCTTGTTGCACTTCCTCCAGATGTTCTAACAGATGTTAAGGTTTAGAAGTGGATGACTTGGACTTCTTCTTTGACTTTTCCCTTCTAGCCATCCTTTTCTTCCTCTTTAAATTCTTTGACTGAGAGGACTGGCCTTCAGCTCCAGGTTTTCCCGATATGTCCTTCTCAGTCGGGTCCTCCACTCTCACCGGTTTAGAAGGAGAGGGAGTTTGACCCTGCTGTGGATCAGAAGATGAAGCTTGCTGAGGTTCAGCAGGAGGTCTAGGTTGTGTTGTCTTAAATTGGGTAACCTTAACCTCCACTTCCAGAGGGGCTTGACTTGGTAGGAGTGTAAGTCAATAAGCTCTCCTCTCTTGATCTTCTACTTGATCACCCTTATGTGCTCATCCATGATGGATTGAGACATTGGGCCAAGTCTCCTTCCGGAGAATCTATACAACTTCAATAAACTCATCATCCTCTGCCTGTCAATAGACTTTTTTGACTCGTTAGGATGATAGCTCTTGACTTGGCTGCTTCTTCCCTCATCTTTCTCTTTGTAACCTTTTGTTATTTGAGTACTTGAAGTTCAAGTTATTTGAGATACTCAAGCTCAATATACTCAAAGGACAAGGGAAGAAGTGCGGCTGCCTAGTAAAGTCATGTAACACTCAGGTAGCTGATCATGTTTTGCCTATTAGCTTCTTTATCTACCTGAGGTTGTGGAGTTGTCACAGTATCTTGCACAGGGCTTTCTTGAACTGGAGAGAGGGTAGGAACATATTTGTACAATCTTTTCTATCTTCTTCCTTCCTCTCTTTAGACATTTTCATGTCTGCCAGTTCATTCAGTTCTTCTAAAGGGAGAGAAATAATCTTATCAATGTCATAGTTCCTGGTTTGCAGGTAAGTAATCATGAATGCTCTTAACTTATCATTCTAAGTGTTTGGTCTGGGACCAGCCCTGATTGCAGCTTTCATGAAGCCTGAAGACCCCATGGAACTTTCTTCCCTTAGCTTCCTCTTCCTCTCTCTCTCTCTCTCTCTCCTCCTCCTCAATCTCCTCAGGAGTCATTATCCGTTTCCTTTTGTCACCCACAGACCTTTATGACTCAGGGTGGAGGAAGCTTTGGCCTTCATTGCTTGGAGTAGCATCCATGCTCTTGCCAGAGAGATGTTGTGATACACCTTCACCGACAGGTGTTTCACTGAGGGGATGGATTATTGAAATTGTTGGTTCTGTGATAGTACTCACAGGTTCTGTCACTGGGCCTTCAGTCAAGGTTTTCCCTTTGAAACTAACCTTAGGGTCCACCTAAACATCCAGTTGACCAATGACATTGCCTGCTCACATTTGTCTTCTTGCTTTGAACATTCCAGCAATCAGTCTTGAATCCTTTGAGCCATTCTGCTAGCTTGCCTGAATTTACTTCGGTTGGCAAGTGGCATGCTCACTAGATCATGACCTTCATAGTAGTTCAAGGTCTGAAAATTAAAGACTTATTGCTGTCCTTGAACTCTTTAAAGTATAAAGGTTCTTCAGCATCAAACATCCATCCAATTATGTAATTAGAAGCTCCTTGGGGTGGAGTTGACATAGCCCTTGGAATTCCCTCCTCAAATAGACTCTGAATGAGTGAGTCCACATCAATGTGAACTTGAGAAGGTTGCTGAGTATGGACAACTACACGTGTGGATGGTGATTCCTTAATGTCCATACTCTGTGAATAACTCCCATGTTCTGTAATTGCTATGACTTTCTCCTCCTTTTTGGTAACATCACCCCCATGCACAATTGAGCTAGGAGTTAGGTCAATGACATCCATAGGTTCTTGTGTTCCTAGTGAGCTCCTCTTAAAGGTCTCCCAGGTAGTTTCTCCTTAAAATAAGATATCTCAAGTTACTGATATTTGATCCTGTTTTGTAAGGTAGTCACCTGAGATTCCAGGTGACTAACCTTAGAGACTAAATAGGAGCATATTTCTGATAATTTCTGCACCTTTAGTCTCATGTTCCCCTTATCTTCATTAGAAGAATCATCGGGGGATGAGAGAATTGGACCAAAGTCTTCTCTCTCACTACCAGCATGGTGTTCTTGGCTGCTGGATTTCCCCTGCTCACTAACAACTTCAAATGAAGTGTCAATGGGCTGAGTTGTTATCGTTGAGGTCTTAATGATGTAATCACTTCCAAAAGTGAGAGCCTCTTCCATATGGACTTCCTTAACAGGTTCAGGGAGATCCACCACAATGATGGGTGAATGATGACATGGGAGAGACAGGAGCACTCATCTCTCTTTGAGTGGGGGAAGAGTAGAAAGACTCATGGTACTCACTGAATCCCATGTCTTCATCATCATAGAATTCTAGGTTGTAATGGGTTGGTTTATATCAAGAGGCTAAGGATGGTAACTTTCCGCTGAAGGTTGTTCACTAGAGTTTTGAGACTATGAGTGAAGGCTTAAGGCTGCTTGGGTAGTGAGCTCATCAGGCTGAGCATGAGGAACCTCAGCACTGATTGTAGTTAATATGGGAGTGGTTTGCTACTCAGGAGAAGTGGGAGCTCTAATGTCCACTTCTTCCTGTATTGGTGATGATATGGGGGCCTGCACAAGCTTAATAGCTTGAGCAGAGATTCGTTTTGATTTTCTTTGGTAGGTGAGGAGGATTTGTGGCTGTTTAGGAGGTTGAGAAGTAGAAGGTGTGGGTTCAACACTAGCTTGTGTTGCTAGATTGTCACCTTGAGCAATGAGCTCTATCATTTTTCGGACAAGGGCTGTTTCTACCCAAGAGAAGCCAACAGTTGGCTTCTTCATAGTCTTAAAGATGTGTCGCTTCATCAGCCCCAATTTAAAAATATTACATGTTCCTCTCAACTGTGAACCCAGTTCATAGTTGAGAATATGTTGAACATATCTAGGGAACATATAATACTCTAAAGAGTCCAAATTTGCAAGTTAATTTGTATAAACAAATTGTGAGAACCTGCATCTGACCCCCTGAATCATTCCATGCACTATAAAGGAGAGATCTTCAGGAATCTGGTCCCATCCCCCATGCTTGTTGGATAAGCTGTGGATGACCACATGAAGTAGGTACTTCCACTGGGATGAGACCTTTCCTTTTCCTGAAGGTCTTTATAGAGAAATCCTCCTCATATCCCATCTGCTCAAAGGAATGATTTACAGCTTCCTTTGGGAAGGACAACTCACCTTCTTCATCATCCAGCTGAAGATGGGTGTTGATGATGGCTGGAGTGATGAAGATTGTCCTCCCCTGCACTGTGGCAGACAGTGCCTTCTCCTCATCCATAATGACCTCTTGGCAGGTCTTCCAGAATTCCAAATGCTGATCCTCATAGAGAGGAGGATCAATGAAAAGGGAGGTGAAGTAGTTAGACAAAGAAAGGAAACGACAGACCTCTTAGAAACTTGGATCTTTCTTAGAGTCCAACAGAGCAACCTGATTGTGTTGCCTGTGGAGTTGCATGGAAAAATCTGGGTTGTTTCTGCGGTTGAGGTTAGCCATTTGAGAAAGCTTAGTAGTGAAGGAAGATAAGAATAAAGGCGGGTTGTGGGTGAATTTAGGTTTTGGAATAGTTCAGATGAAGAAGAGAGTGAAAGAGGGGGGGAACCGTTGGGTATATTTATATGAAATAGATTTGAGACAACGTTAATGAAAGAGGATAAACTTTGAAATCTGAATGGTGGTCCCACCTCTGAAAAAGTACCTAAAAAGTTTTCTTGGAAGTCTAAAATCTTCCGAAGGTAAATTTTGCTTCAGAAGTTTTGATGAAAAGCTTCCGAAGCCAAAATGACTTCGGAAGATATTCCAAAGAGTTTAGAAAATTTTGCATCGGAAGAAATTAATACTGAAAGAAACTTATTATAAGAGGAATAAAACTTCCGAGACTAAATTGCTTTCGGAAGAAAGTTGTTCTTCGAAATCATACAATTACTCAACAGAAATTTAAGCTTCGGAAGATATTTTGAAAATTTCTTCCAAAGGTAAATCTACTGAAGTAGTTGTTTGTTTTTGAAGACATAAGTTTCTTCCGAAGGTAAATACATATCTTCCAAAGAAAAAAATGATCAAAAATTTTCAAAGATCTAAGGAATGTCTTTTAAAAAAAAATTTCTTCTAGAGTAAAAAAGGGCTTATGAAGATGATAAAATAGACAACTTAGGACACACAAGTTTTAAAAATAATATGATTTAGTTTTAAGAAAAGCTACTCAAAGCTAATCATCCCAATAGCTTATACAAAATACTTAAATCTCTGCTCATCAAAAGCTTTGGTGAACAAATCAACATATTGTTCATTAGTGTTAACTTTGAGTAGTTTGATTAATCCCTTTTCAAAGTTATCTCTAATCAAAAGATACATGATATTGATGTGTTTTGTCCTTGACTGCTGCACAGGATTCTCTGTAATAGAGATAACACTGTTGTTGTCTATGTGGATGGGAGTCTCCTTGAAGTTAAATCCATAGTCCAGCATCTGATTTTGAATCCAAAGCACTTGAGCACAACAGCTTGCAGCAGCAATGTATTCAGCTTCAGCAGTTGATGCAGACACACAGGATTATTTCTTGCATTGCCAAGAGACTATTCTTCCATGAAGGAATTGACACCCCCGTGATGTAGACTTTGAAGTCATGTTGCAGCTACCATAGTTACTATCTGTATATCCATACAGATTGAAGTCAGAATTCTTTGGATACCAAAGGCCAAGTGTTGGAGCACCTTTGAGATATCTTAGAATCCGTTTAACAGTAACTAGGTGTGACATCTTAGGGTTGGCTTAATATCTTGTACAAATACACGTGGCAAACATGATATCAGACCTGCTAGCAGTGAGGTACACAAGAGACCCAATCATAACCCTGTAAAGATGTTCATCCACACACTCCCCCTCAAGATCAGGCCCAAGGGACTGATTTCTAGCTATAGGTGTCTTAGCAACCTCACAATCAGTCATGCTGAATATTGTAAGCATGTCTTGTACATACTTTGACTGACTTACGAAGATGCTACTGTCAACTTGCTTCACTTGAATTCCTAGAAAGAAATTGAGTTCCCCACGACACTCATTTCAAATCTATTCTTCATCAGCTTTTCAAATTCTTTGCAGAGCTTTGGATTAGTTGACCCGAATGTCATCTACATATACTTGAACTAGCATTAAGTCATTCCCTGTTCCTTTGATGAAAAGAGTTCCATCTATAGTACCCCTTTTGTAGCCATGTTGACAGAGATACTAAGATAGAGTCTCATACCACTTTCTTGGAGCTTGGTGAAGCCCATATAGAGCTTTGTCAAGCCTGCAGACATAATCAGGATGATCAGGGTCTGCAAAGCCAGGTGGTTGTTTGACATACACCTCTTCATCAATCACCCCATAGAGAAAAGCACACTTGACATCAAGCTGGTAGACCTTGAAATCCTTGGATGCAGCAAAAGCTAAGAATATTCTGACAACTTCAAGTCTTGCCACAGGAGCAAAGACATCTGTGTAGTCAATTTCTTCTTCTTGTGTGTATCCTTGGACAACTAGTCTTGCCTTATTCTTAATGACAAGTCCTCTATCATCTTTCTTATTCCTGAACACCCATTTAGTTCCTATGGTAGTCTTCCCCTGAGGAAGAGGACATAGGTTCCAAACCTTTTGCCTTTTGAATTGAAGCAACTCCTCTTGCATAGCTTTAACCCAACTTTCATCTTTTAAAGCCTCATCAACTTTCTTTGGCTCTATCTGGGATAAGAAACAAGAGTGAAGACAAACATTTGCATCATGGGTTTGTCCTCTTGTTCTCACCTTGTGTCAACATCTCCAATGATGTTTGTGGTGGGGTGGGACTTGTGAATCCTTAGTTGAGGGATCATAGCAAGTTTCCTGAAGAGATCTAAATTAGAGAAATTTAGACCTGGCAATTGTGATTCACCCACCACATAAGCACACTTATGTCACACCCCAGGCCCAGGTAGGGTGGGACGTCACAGATTAGAAACAACATATGGCAGCGGAAACTAACCATCATAAGAGCACAAAAGGAAAGAACATCACATGGCATTACATCTTAAAGGAAAACCGGGCTGGTAAAAGGTCTAGCCCAAGTACAAGTACATAATTCATCAGTACAAATTGTTTCTAACATAAACAAATTAAAATTGTTCCAAATGTTTTTAATAACCCAACAATCAATGCCATGGATTAAGGTGCTAGGTCAAGGTCTTCTACATCAGCTAGACTCCCATCAAGGATTACCTGAAACATGCTCAAAAGAAAATTGTGTCAACTAAAAAGTTGGTGAATTCAAGTGCTTAAAGTTTAAAACAAAAGGATTCAATAGAATCCACATTTGATTTAAAAGTCATAGTTTCATTGTTGTGGGGGATCACAATCAACCCTGCACTCAGTCCCGGCTAGCCTCTTCAAAAGTTATGTTATACCGGTTAATCCCGAAGGAAGAACTGAGCCTCAAACAGTGGACCATACCTGTCGGATGGTTCACCCAAGTATCTTATGAAAACCCGTCACATGACACAAGCGACCCCGCATGACCACAGTGTGGTACCCTTCCCATTCATCACGGAAGGCACTATGTGTGGGGGATTCCCCAAGTAGATCTACCCATATAGTACAAGCGGTTCACACAAGAATTAATGATCGTGATATAAGTAAAAGTAGGTTCTAACATTTTCCATAACATACAAGTATCATACAAGAGAGCATAAGAAATTTCAGTTTAACATAGCATGTTTCATCCCAAAACGGTAGTAAAAGGGGATCACTAGAACTCACCTTAGGTTTCAAGCAACGTGTTCTTCGAGTACCCTGGAAATTTTCAAGTCTAGCATCCTACCATCAAGATTAAGTGATAAGCCATTAATTCTAAGGTCATAAGAGGTGTAGTAGGTGTGTCAAAAGATTAAATGTTTAACTAGCTTTGATTTGCTAAGGCTTGCATTAAAAAGTTTCCTTTTATAAAAAGCTAGGGTTTCTTAAGGAAAATTCATGTTTTACTACATTGGATCATTTACAAAAGTTAGATTAAGTTTACCAAATGATTATTAGTCCAAGGGGATCGATTTATAGAGATTTGGCAGAATTTATAGTTTAGTACTTTAAGTTTCAGAATTTACAATTTCTACCCTAAAGTTTGTTTTCTTACAATTATTGACTTTTATGGCCAAATATCAGATTTTTGGATTTAAGTAATACATCTTTAATAAGTTAAGTTCCAAATTTTTCAGAATTTAGATTTGAGTTTAGTAACTTATGTTTTACGTTACCGGTTACGGTAAGACCGAATGTTTTTAACGGTTAAGTATAAAATCATCGGTTTTAGGTCTTTAATCTTTAAATATTATTTTAAGGTTTTTAGATAAGTATTATAATCTGTTTAGAATTTATTTTAAGCCTCTTTTAGTTGAAAGTCTCATTTTTAGGTCTAACCTGTTAAAACGCGGTTTTAGCCGAAACCGACCGTTCAAAAACATGTTTAACCAATTTTTAACCATCTTTAATATTAAAGGTTACCAACTTATTGAACAAACAATACCATTTAAATTGCTCTTTGAACATTTATTCAACAAATCCGATCCATACCACTTGGTTAACCCTTTTAGAGCCTGAAATAATTTTTAATATGGTCATTCCCCAATTTCTCCTACTTTAAGGTCGTTTTACCACCTTTCGGGTCCCCGAATAAGCTCACAATGTCTACAATCCATACTTTTATTATTTTTTAGCCATTAACATCACCTCATACACCTAATAACACCCAAAACTTACTGAAATAATAATTCTAACTCACGGTTTTAACATATACCCAAGAACAAGTTGTAGATAAGTGATTTCACCATTTTAACCCATTACACATGTGTAAAACGTTATAGATCGTGCTTAAGCATTACCAAATGCTTTTGTAACTTTCACAACAGATTATTAAGAGGTTTGAAAACCATTTTTTAGTATGTTACAAGCGTTACTTCGGAGGGTTACAAGACTGTTAGATGATGCAAAATCACCCAAAAAGAGGGTTTTTATGGTGTAACTCGTCCACTCATAGAATGACTAACATATTGAATGAGATACCTTCAAGGATGTTAGAAGCTCCTCAAGAACAAGGTGATAGCAGTAAGCTTCTGTTAGAACATAGAAAGTAAGGTTTTTGGTAGATTAAGGAAAGAATAACACATGACATAGCTTGTTTCGGGTGAGGTGAAGCTTACACTTTGTATGGTTCATGATTTGGAGAGTGTAGAGGGACAAAATGATCTGGAAATCTTCGAACAAAGGCTGGAGAAGTCGAACTTGAAGAAACCGTGTACCAAAAGCTCACAAGGTGCCACTCTCTTGCTTGCTTTGAGCTTGGCCGATGATGGATTGTTGTTGTTCTTCGAGTATGTGGCTGAAATGGAGAGAATTTGTGGTGTGTTTGAGTGTGTTTCAGCTGGAGAATTCGAGAGAGAAGAGAGAAGGAAGAGCGTGTGTGTGTAGTTGAATGAATTTGCATGAATGGAGAGTGGAGGATGGTGTGGTGGTGAGTCAAGTGGAGTAAAAGGAAAAGGATGGTGGAGAGGGAGGGGGCGCTTGGAGTGTAGTGTAGAGAGTTTTAATTTAAATTTTAATAAATTATGTAGTATTATTTTTTAGTGTAGTATTTTGGATGGTAACTTCTAGTTAGTTATTAAGCATTGAGCATGCATATGTGTATTTCAACCGTGACTTATGTGTGTATACCACATTTTAATTGTTTCAATTAAGATTTAAATGCAAGGGTGACTAAATGATTTTTCCAGAACACGAAGTTATTCTATGCTAAGACTAGACTTAGCTAACTCATCACAAATAGCATATAAAATAATAAGAATGACAATAGTAGTAGTAACAATAATAACACTACTACTAATAATAATAATGATATTAACATTAATATTAATTGTATGGATAATGATGCAGGAGGTTAAAGGTTAGAATTATGACCTAGAGGTCGGTTGTTACATTCTCCCACCGTTTAGGAAATTTCGTCCCGAAATTTTTAGCTTCGATAAACTCCAGAACGAGTGGGTTTGAAGAGATGCGGATAATTCTTTCTCATCTCATCTTTTCGCTCCCAAGTGAATTTAGGTCCTTGCCTAGAATTCCATCTTACCTTGACCTCGGGTATGTGACTTTGTCTGAGTTTCTTGACCGGCAGGTCAGTGATCTCTACAGGCTCTTCAACGAAGTTCAACTTGTCATTAATCCTTGCTTCCTTCAAAGGTAACTCCATGGTCTTGTCTACCATGCACTTCTTCAAGTTTGACACATGGAAGGTGTCATGTATGTAACTTAACTCTTGAGGTAGCTTTAATTGATACGCCACGGGGCCAATTCTTGCCAGTATTTCAAATGGTCCAATGTATCTCAGGCTTAACTTTCCTTTCTTTCCAAACCTCATAGTTCCCTTCCATGGTGCTACTTTTAGCATTACTCTGTCGCCCACTAGAAATTCCAATGGTTTTCACCTTCTGTCAGCGTATTTCTTCTGACGGTCTCTGGCTGCTCTTAAACGCTCCTTGATTTTAAATATTTTGTCGGTGGTCTCCATCATGATGTCGGGTCCCATTACTTGGCTATCACCGATCTCATTCCAACTCAATGGTGATTGGCATTTCCTACCATATAGGGCCTCATACGGAGCTGCTTTTATACTTGCGTGGTAACTATTATTGTAGGAGAACTCTACTAGAGGAAGATGGTTGTCCCAGTTCCCACCAAAGTCAATCACGCAAGCCCTTAGCATATCTTCCAAGGTTTGGATGGTTCTTTCACTCTGACCATCAGTTTGTGGGTGGTATGCAGTGCTTAAATCCAGACGGGTTCCTAGAGCCTGCTGGAGTGATTTCCAAAAACGAGAAGTGAAGCGACTATCACGGTCGGAGATGATTGATAGTGGCACACCATGCCTGGTCACTATTTCATCGATGTACAGTTGGGCCAGCTTTGTCAGGTCGTAGTCTTCTCGAATCGGCAAGAAGTGAGCAGATTTAGTTAACCGATCCACTATTACCCAGATAGCATCACGACCTCTGAAAGTTCTGGGTAGCTTTTTAACAAAACCAATCGTGACGTTATCCCGTTTCCATTCTTGAATTTCGGGCTATTGAAACGTCCCTAATAGTTTTTGATTTTCAGCCTTTACCATGGCGCACGTCAGACACTTCCCAACGTAAATGGCAATTGATTTCTTGATTCCAGGCCACCAGAAAAGTGCCTTTAGATCTTGGTACATTTTGTCGCTTCCGGGGTGAACCGAGTACCTAGATTTGTGGGCTTCGTCTAGGATCACCTCTCTAATTCCCCCGTACTTTGGTACCATGTTCTCCCTTCATTTTATATATACCATCATTACTCAACTCTAAATGCTTCTCCATTCCTGTTAACATTTCCCCTGCTAATTTATATTCCTTTAGTTTCTCGCCTTGCGCTTCTTTTAGTCTTGCAACAAGGTCGACATACACGCTCATGCTTAAGGTACGGGCGCGAAGGGGTTGTTCTCTTTCTTTCCTGCTCAAGTCATCTGCCACTACATTGGGCTTGCCGAAATGGTAGCGAATTTCGCATTCGTAATCATTCAATAGCTCAACCCATCTTCTCTGATGCATGTTTATCATTTTCTGATCAAGAATGTGTTGCAAAATTCTATGGTCAGTGTAGATAATGCACTTCGTGCCATAGAGATAATGCCTCCATATTTTGAGTGCAAACACCACGACACCCAATTCTAGATCATGCGTTGTGTAGTTCTTCTCATGCTTGTTCAACAGTCTTGACGCATAAGCAATTACCTTGTTGCGCTGCATTAGCACGCATCCTAGTCCTTGACGCGAGGCGTCACAATAGACTATGAAATCCTCAACTCCTTCTGGTAGGGTGAGAATAGGTGCACCACACAGTTTCTCCTTGAGTGTTTGGAATGCTTCATTCTGATCTTGTTCCCACACAAAACCTGTATTCTTCTTATCAAAACAGTTAATGGTTGCACAATACACGAGAAGTCCTTGATAAACCTTCTGTAGTATCCAGCCAACCTAAAGAATTGCCTTATTTCGGTAGGAGTTTCAGGGATTTTCCATTTCTTAATAGCCTCTATCTTAGAAGGGTCCACTTGAATTCCATCCATAATTCGCATTTGGAGAATTTGGCATATAGTTGCTCATTCTTAAGCAACTCAAGAATCAGCCTAAGGTGCTTCTCGTGCTCTTCCTTACTACCGGAGTAGATCAGAATATTGTCGATAAACACAATCACAAATTTGTCTGGATACGGGCGACACACTCGGTTCATGAGATCCATAAATGCCGCTGGTGCGTTAGTCAGTCCAAAGGGCATGACTAGGTACTCATAATGTCCATATCTAGTTCTAAAGGCTGTTTTGGGTATGTCTTCCTCTCTTATCTTCAGCTGATGGTACCCTGATCTTAAATCTATTTTGGAAAAATAACTTGCTCCCTGCAGTTGATCGAATAGGTCGTCGATTCTCGGAAGAGGGTAACGATTCTTTATTGTCAGCTTGTTTAGTTCCCGGTAATCAATACACATACGTAGAGTTCCATCCTTCTTTTTCACAAATAATACGGGAGCACCCCATGGAGAAACACTCGGTCGTATAAATCCCTTGTCGAGTAGCTCTTGGATTTGTAGCATGAGTTCTTTCATCTCGGGAAGGGCAAGTCGGTACGGTGCTTTGGCTACTGGTGCAGCACCAGGCAATAGATCTATTTGGAACTCAACCTGTCGAGTCGGAGGGAGTCCCGGTAGGTCTTCGGGAAATACTTCCGGATATTCAGAAGCCACTGGTATATCCCCGATCTTCTTTTCCTCTTTTGCTTTCATTACGTAGACTATGAAAGCTGGGCATCCCTTCATGAGACTCTTGGTAACCTTTAGATGGGATATCATAGGATATAGCGTGTTACTTCTTTCACAATGAACAACTAGCACTTTCCCATCGCTCAAAGGTATTTAAGTAGGCCTTCATCATACACAATTTCGACTTTATGCCTAGCCAGCCAATCCATACTAACAACCACATCGAATCCTCCTAGCTTAATAGGCATCAGATTTATCCTAAATATTCTACCTTTTAAATTCATTAAGCAATCTTTGATGACTTCATTGGTTTCTAAGATGTTACCATCCGCTAATTCTACAGTAAACGTATCACTTAGGATACATGCACTTAAGTCAATCAAAGGCCTTAGACAAAACTAGCAGTTGCTCCAGTATCAAATAGGACAATAGCAGGATGGTTGTTTATAAGGAACGTACCATTGACCACATCAGGTTCCTTACGAGCACCGGCTGGATCCATCACGAATGCTCTTTCCTTGGGCTTGTAAGGTCTAGCATCCTTATCTCTCCCTAGCTTAGGACACTTATTCCTCATGTGCCCTGGATCTCCACACTCATAGCATTTTTTACCTGGCGCATACGTATAATCCTTAATTAAATGACCTGGTCGTTTGCATCGGAAGCATGGCATCAGGTTGCACTCCCCTTGATGATGTAGTTTGCACCTATTGCAGAATGGGCGTGTACCCAGGTATAGCTTCCGAGCCCTTCCACTTTGGTCATTACGCCTCAAACCTTCAACACCCTTCTTGCTCGACCCACTACTGCTACTGATCGCTTTCTTCACATCAAAACATTTTATCTTCTCACCAATCGACTTCCTCTTTTCTTCTATCTTGGTTTGTTCAGTCCATCCAGCCCTTACTAGATTATCAGTCAAACTATTGAAGAAGCCAATCACAGCTTGCAGGGTTGAGGCCCTGGAGGATCGAACCATACCCTTGACTCTAGGATGTATTCCCCAAATGAAACGTGCTACGACCTTGGATTCCGGTGTCACCAGGTGTGGCACTAGTCGAGACAGGGCTAAAAAGCGGTTGATGTACTTAGTTTAATTAGGACCTTTCATCTCCAAGCTCAGAAATTCAGACTCCAGTTTCTCTAGTTGATTGATTAGGCAGTATTTGTTGGTTATCAACTCCCTGAATTTGGTCCAACTCATTCGGTTAGCGGTGTTTCTTCCCCGAGGCTGAATAATAGTCTTCTACCATTCTAGTGTCGATCCCGTGAGTGATTGAGATACATACCTCACCATGTGTTCCATCTTACATTCGCTGATATCTAAAACGGCTTCTATTTCATCGATCCATCGATATGTCTCCATCGCACCCTCGGTGCCATTGAATTTCTTTGGCTTGCATGCCATGAAGGTTTTGTAAGAGCGCCCATTCCTTAATTCTCCGGCTTCCTCATTGTTGCCCTCATCATTCCCGAATCCATCATTTCCACCGGGGTTGCTCCGGTCCGCATTGATCTGAGCAATGATGGTCGGAATGGCGTTAGCAATTTGTTGTGCTACGAGGTTGGCAATTCTCTCATCATTCTCCTGATTGGCATTCTCTCCATGAGGAGTTCCTGGTGGAGTAGGGGGTTGGTTTCCAGTCTGTCTAGCCCCCTCACGACGGCCTCTATTAGCTCCTTGTCTTCCAATAATGGGTTCCTCGTCTGGTCGGCATTCTGGTAGCATCATAGATAAATTCGTATAGCATCTCATAATTTTTTTTTTGGTTTCAAGTAGCCCATGCATCACTTATCCTAAAATACCGCGTTCTAATAAGAGGGAGTGTAATATACACGCCACTATATACATCTAAATATGTTCCATTAAATTAATTTAGGGCAATTCACCCAAAAAGGACGCAAGTCAAAATTTCCAACACATGACATAACACAATGCAATTCAATACAAATTACCCTGCGAAATTAGCATCAATAGAAATAGTTTCATAAATAGGTAGGGTTAATAGTATCAACAAAACATAAATGCATCAGAGTTATAGCCTCACAAGTTGGAAGGTGCCATCACCCCCCATAATAAATAATAATAGTATCTAATAATAATAAAAATTGTTTCCTTCAACTGTCTTAAAGACAGACAACCCCACTTCTTCTTCACGCTCTCACAGCCACTTCTTCTTTAGCCACCCTAGCCACCCTGAGTTCTTTTTCTTTTGCTCTTGCTCCAACCGCTGGACCCCATGCGAAGCCATCATGGCCTGGAATTGGGCGGACTGAGAGGTCCAGGTGGCGTGCTGGAGTGTCAGCTCGTGACGACGGACAGTCTTCAAAATCTCGTCCAGCGCAGCATCAGAGGGACCTACATCGCTTGCCTGGCGGCTAGACTGGGAGTACGGGTCACCAGCTAGTACACTTGGGCCATCATACATGTTGTGCCTCGGTGGCATCCAGTACTCATCGCGTGGGTGGTGTCGGAGCGGGTCAAACATCGGTGGTGCAGGTGTCGGAGTCCTAGCAGGTGGTGGAGGAGGAAGTGGCATCCTAAAGGAGACTGAGGGTCCTGGCCTAGCACTTTTGCGTGGACGGGTGATAACACGTGCACCCCTATCCCCGATAGGTGGGATAGGTGAGTGGGTAGGAGCTGCGACATGCGGTGAATGGGAGTGCGTTCGGCTCCTGGAGGGGGATGTCGAGGAAGAGTCCTCTGATGGCTCAGTGTCGTCAGATGTAACGGATATCCAGCCCGGATGTCCGCATCTCCTCAGGTATTCTTCATACTCCATCCGCGGCGTCGCCTTCTTGAGGCTCCCAGCTGGTGCAGTACCGTCAGTTGGGTACGCAGGTGCCTTCCCTTTGTCGGCCATAGCTTTGATGTCCTGTAAGAAATATCATGAGTAATTTGGTTTCTCATAGCTCATGACTGTAATAATAATAGTACTCATAGTAGTAGTGATGACAATAGTATCAGATATCCCAACAGTATCAATAATCAGAGGTATCAGTAATCAATAGTATCAGAAATCAGTAGTCTCTTCAAATAATAACAGGTAAAGTAGTATATTTTAGGAAAAACCTTTACACCACTCAAAGAAAATTTCAGAAATCTCAAGTTTCAAACAACAAAGGTCCAATCATTACCTAAAGATCCATGCTGGAAGTTACGCGTCCGGTAAATTCATGATTAGGTTGATCAAGTGTAATCATTAATTTACCCAACCCAATCATCCTAACACTTTCCCACAAGGAGGGTCCTAAGGGATTGTAGCCTAGGGTCTACTATGGTATTCCCGACTTCTCTACAACCTTTAGCTCTGATACCAATCTGTCACACCCAGAGCCCAGGTAGGATGGGACGTCACAGACTAGCAACAACGTATGGCAGCGGACACTAACCATCATAAGAGCACAAAAGGAGAGAACATCACATGGCATTACATCTTAAAGGAAAACCGGGCCGGTAAAAGGTCCAGCCCAAGTACAAGTACATAATTCATCAGTACAAATTATTTATATCATAAACAAATTAAAATTGTTCCAAATGTTTTTAATAACCTAACAATCAATGCCATGGATTAAGGTGCTGGTCAAGGTCTTCTACATCAGCTAGACTCCCATCAAGGATTTAATAACCTAAAACATGCTCAAAAGAAAATTATGTCAACTAAAAAGTTGGTGAATTCAAGTGCTTAAAGTTTAAAAACATAAGGATTTAATAGAATCCACATTTGATTTAAAAGTCATAGTTTCATTGTTGTGAGGGATCACAATCAACCCTGCACTCAGTCCCGACTAGCCTCTTCAAAAGTTATAGTTATGTTATACCAGTTAATCCCGAAGGAAGAACTAGGCCTCAAACAATGGACCATACCTGCCGGATGGTTCACCCTAGTATCTTATAAAAACCTGTCACATGACACAAACGACCCCGCAGGACCTCAGTGTGGTACCATTCCCGTTCATCACGGAAGGCATTGTGTGTGGGGGATTCCCCAAGTAGATCTACCCATATAGTACAAGCGGTTCACACAAGAATTAATGATCGTGATATAAGTAAAAGTAGGTTCTAACATTTTCAACAACATACAAGTATCATACAAGAGAGCATAAGAAATTTCAGTTTAACATAGCATATTTCATCCCAAAACGATAGTAAAAAGGAAACACTAGAACTCACCTTAGGTTTCAAGCAACGGGTTCTTTGAGTACCGGGGAAAGTTTCACGTCTAGCACCCTAACATCAAGATTAAGTGATAAGTCACTTATTCTAAGGTCATAAGAGGTGTACTAGGTGTGTCAAAAGGTTAAATCTTTAACTAGCTTTGATTTGCTAAGGCTTGCATTAAAAAGTTTCCTTTTATAGAAAGCTAGGGTTTCTTAAGAAAAATTCATGTTTTACTACATTGGATCATTTATACAAGTTAGATTAAGTTTACCAAATGATTATTAGTCCAAGGGGGTCATTTATAGAGATTTGGTAGAATTTACAGTTTAGTCCTTCAAGTTTTAGAATTTACAATTTCTATCCTAAAGTTTGTTTTCTTACATTTAATGACTTTTATTGCTAAATATCAGATTTTGGAGTTAAGTAATACATCTTTAATAAGTTAAATTCATAATTTTTCAGAATTTAAATTTTAGTTTAGTAACTTATGTTTAACGTTACCGGTTACGGAAGACCGAAGGTTTTTAATGGTTAAGTATTAAATCATACGGTTTTAGGTCTTTAACCTTTAAATATTATTTTAAGGACTTTTGATAAGTTTTATAATCTGTTTAGAATTTATTTTAAGCCTCTTTTAGTTGAAAGTCTCATTTTTAGGTTTAACCCGTTAAAACGCGTTTTTACCCGAAACCGACCGTTCAAAAACGTGTTTGACCTTTAAGATTTAAGGTTCCCAAATTTATGAACTAACATGGTTTTCATAGATTTTAGGTTTATCCTTTTATTTCCAAGATTTCCTTCCAAACGTTACTCGGTTAAAACCCGTTTTTAACTAAAAATTCCATTTAAATTGCTCTTTGACCATTTATTCAACAAATCCGATCCATACCACTTTGTTAACCCTTTTAGAGCCTGGAATACTTTTTAACGTGGTCATTACCCAATTTCTCCTATTTTAAGGTCGTTGTACCACCTTTCAGATCCCTGAATAAGCTCACAATGTCTACAATCCATACTTTTATATATTTCAGCCATTAACATCACCTCATACACCTAATAACACCAAAAATTACTGAAATAATAATAATTCTAAATCATGGTTTTAACATATAACCCAAGAACAAGTTGTAGATAAGTGATTTCACCATTTTAACCCATTACACATTTGTAAACATTATAGATCATGCTTAAGCATTACCAACTCCTTTTGTAACTTCCAAAACAGGTTATTAAGAGGTTTGAAAACCATTTCTGAGCAGGTTAAAAGCTTTACTTTGGAGGGTTATAGACATGAAAGCTAGATGGTGCAAAATCACCCAAAAGAGGGTTTTCATGGTGTAGCTCGAGTTCCACCCATAGAATGACTAACATATCAAATGAGATACCTTCAAGGATGTTATAAGATCCTCAAGAAAAAGGTGATAGCAGTAAGTTCTGTTTGAACAAAGAAAGTATGGTTTTTGGTAGATTAAAGAAAGAATAACACATGACATAGCTTGTTTCGGGTGAGGTGAAGCTTACACTTTGTATGGTTCATGATTTGGAGAGTGTAGAGGGACAAAATGATCTGGAAATCTTTGAACAAAGGCTGGAGAAGTCGAACTTGAAGAAACCGTGTACCAAAAGCTCACAAGGTGCCACTCTCTTGCTTGCTTTGAGCTTGGGCGATGATGGATTGTTGTTGTTCTTCGAGTATGTGGCTGAAATGGAGAGAATTTGTGGTGTGTTTGAGTGTGTTTCAGCTGGAGAATTCGAGAGAGAATAGAGAAGGAAGTGTGCGTGTGTGTGTGTGTGTGTGTGTGTGTGTGTGTGTGTAGTTGAATGAATTTGCATGAATGGAGAGTGGAGGATGGTGTGGTGGTAAGTCAAGTGGATTAGAGGGAAAAGGATTGGTGGAGAGAGGGGGGGCGGCCGCTTGGAGTGTAGTGTAGAGAGTTTTAATTTAAATTTTAACAGTAATTGATATTATGTAGTATTATTTTGTAGTGTAGTATTTTAGATGGTAACTTCTAGTTAGTTATTAAGCATTGAGCATGCATATGTGTGTTTCAACCGTGACTTATGTGTGTATACACACATTTTAATTGTTTCAATTAAGATTTAAATGCAAGGGTGACTAATTGACTTTCCCGGAACACGAAGTTATTCTATGCTAAGACTAGACTTAGCTAAATCATCACAAATAGCACATAAAATAATAAGAATGACAATAGTAGTAGTAACAATAATAACACTACTACTAATAATAATAATGATATTAACATTAATATTAATTGTATGGATAATGATGCAGGAGGTTAAAGGTTAGAATTATGACCTAGAGGTCCGTTGTTACAACTTATCAAGAAAAACTTGATCCAATGAGTGTGTGACATCATTTATGTTGTCTTCAATGGAGTGGTTGTCAGCATCAAGAAATTCTTGATCACTTTCACCACCACCATGATCTCCTACATTTGAAGCTCCTTCATTTGAGTTTTGTGCCTCTGAGCTGGAATTTGAAGGCACCTCAGATGTGTCAGCTGGATTTGTCATTGTTGTGCTGATAGGAACTCCATTTGCTGGGTTAGTTACAACTGGAGCTGAAGTAGTGTAACTTGATGGTCTTCTTAGCTCAAATCTTGGGTCAGGATCACCTGTTGATAGTATATCTGTAGATCCTGAAACATTCTCACAAGATTTGTTAAAATAGTTGGTAACTAAATCAAGATCAAATAGCCAATCAGGACCAGAACCTTTCACACTAGGAATGTGCTCATTGAAAGTCACACTGACTGACTCCTCAACTACTCTAGTTCAGAGATTGTATACTCTATAAGCCTTGGCTTGGTAAGAGTATCCAATAAAGTATCTATCATCTGATTTTTCATCAAACTTGGCAATTGATCTTTGGTATTTAAGATGATGCATGGACATCCAAATGACCTGAGAAAACCAATGAAAGGTTTCCTCTTGTGCCAAAGTTCATAAGAAGTCTTACCATGTGTTTTAACTACTATAACTCTGTTTTGCACATAGCAAGCAGTGTTCACTGCTTCTCCCTAGAAGGTGATAGGCAGTTTAAAGTTAGACAACATAGTTCTTGCAGCTTTAATTAGTGTACTTTTCTCCTCTAAGTAACATTGTATTACTGAGGAGTCCTGTGAGCACTATATTGTCTTGTAATACCATTTTCATCATAAAATGTATCAAGGATTTGGTTCTTGAATTTAGTTCCTTGATCACATCTTATGGTTTTAACCTTGTGATCACATTGATTCTCAATCTTCAAGATGAAATTCTTCAGAATCTCAGGGGTATCATCCTTAGTTCTAAGAAAGAAGATCCAAGTGAACCTTGTAAAGTCATCTGTGATCACCAAACAGTAAGAGGTCCTTCCTAGACTCATTACACTGGTGGGGCCAAAGAGATCCATATGTAATAAGTGTAGGGGAGTACTGATGGAGTTTCTTTCCTTTGGCTTGTGAGATACCTTGTGTTGCTTCCCTTTGAGGCATGCAACATAGTGGTCATCACCTGTAAACTCTTTCTTTGGCATTCCAGTTACCAAATCATTCTTAATTAATTTATTCATGTTATTAAAGTTTACATGGCACATTCTTTTATGCTAGAGGAAAGACTCATCACTATTGGCTTTAGATAGAAAGCATGAAACTTCTCCTGAGGGAGATGTTTCTTGCAAGTCCATCTTGTACATGTTTCTTTTCCTAGGGGCTCTGAGCAGGATATGCTCATGAGGAATGACCACCTCGGGCTTGAGAACAATGCACTCATGCTCAATAAAGAGCATGTTATGACTCTGATCACAAAATTGAGAAACACTCAGAAGATTGTATCCAAGCTCCTTGATAAAGTTTACCTTCTTAATGCTGAGCTTAACATTTGTGACCCTGCCCCTTCAAGTAATGTAACCTCCAGCATCTCCTCCAAAAGCAACTAACCCTCCATCAATCTTTTCAAAATTTTGGAATAGTGACCCATTGCATGTCATGTTCCTAGAACAGTCACTATCAATGATCCATACATTCTTGTTTGTCTTGAGCTGTTCCTGCACAAAAGAGATGGTTAGTTACATTTGGAAACCCAAGCCTTATTGGTCTTGGACTCATTAAAAGAAGTTGAGGACAATGCAACAGTAATTGATCCTATTGTCATATTTTGAAGATCATTTGCTGATATTGATGGAGAACTTTCAGTCACTTGGTCTTTCTTTGTCTTCCACACCACCTTTGGAAGCTTAGACTTGACCTTCAACACTTCGGAAGTTTTGATGACTTCAGAAGTTTTGATGACTGGACCTTTGGAAGATCTTGCTAACACTGCAACAGGGTTCAGTACTTCGGAAGTATTCTTTTCTTCAAGAGACCAAATTTTCTTCTGAAGGCAATTTTCCACTTGTCTTCTTCTTCATTTTGGAGCTTCCGAAAGGAAAAGATTTTCCTTCCGAAGCTTGCTTCTTCTTTAAACTCTCAGAAGTTTCTTTCTTAGTCATGTGAACAGTTCTTTTTTATTGTAGAGGCAATCCTTAGCAAGATGAGAAGTACTCCCACACATGACACGGTCCATTTTCTTCTTCCTAAGAGTCTTCTTCTGTCACTTTCCTTCTCCATCTTCATCTTTGCAGATGCTATGTAATTCTTTTAGGGTGGAACTACCTTTGGAGCTGGATGGTTCAGGTTGTGTAGCAGTGGTATACAACTGATCAGCTTTCTTCTTGATGCCGGGATGATTTGGACATGAACTAGAACTCCTGGTACTAGGGTTCAAGTTTGTGTCTTCAGCCTTAACCACCTCAAAACCTGTAGAGATAAAGACTTGTTTCTTCACATACTTAAAAGTGGCCTTGGACTCTTGAGCCTTCTTGAACTTCCTCTTGGCCTTCCTGATCAAGTTCTTCCTTCTTGACTTGGTCATCCCAACTCTTTTACTCTCCTTAGAGGAATAATGACCCTTCTTAGAATGCTTTTCCTCACTCTTCTCAGAGGCATCCTTCACTGTTTCCTCTTCATCCTCTTCACTCATGGGGTCTATGAAGGGAAGCTCATCTTCACAAGTTCCACACCTAGGAGATCTTACAGACAAGATTGTGTGTGGAGGAGCTATCTCACTAGATCCCAGTCCCTGCTTATTTTGATAACAAACTTTTGCATGCAAGGATGAGGATATAATGTTCTTAAAGGTCTCTTCTTTAAGAACATATTTTTTTGCCCTGGCTTTGCTGATCACAAGCTCAGCCTGGCATTCAGTCAACTTAGTTATGAGATCTTTGATCTGAGTCTTGTAGTTGGTGTGTTCATGTTTAAGAGTTGAAATGGTTTTCTCTAAGTCTTCTATTTTTAGTTTGTAATCATTTTCAGCTCTTTTGAAATCAAATTTTAAGATATTTAAAGACTCAAGATCAGATCTCATATCTAAGTTGTAGGACTTGTATCTGTTAAATTTAGCAATGCAATCAGGTGTACAGAGATGTTCTAATACCTTGGCTTCATCATCGTCTGCTATAAGTGCTTGGTTTGGAGATGCATCTTCCACCTTAAAGCTCCACTCAAAGCCTCCTTCTTCAATAGCAACTGCAGCTTGTTGCTTTGGCTTCTCAATCTGGGTGGCTCTCTTAGTGTAGTTTGGCCTTGCTTGCATTTGGCCACCATTTGTCCTAGATGCCTTACACTACCTTGCAAAGTGACCTATCTGGTTATAGTTGTAACACTTTACTTTGCTTTTGTCCAGCCCAAACTTTCCACTAGCTACATTGCTTGGAAACTTCCTCCCTGTCCTCTTGTAGAATTTCTTGGCTTTATGAGTGAGGAGAGCCATTTACTAATCTATCTCCATGTATTCTAGGTCATCTATATGGATACAGTCCAGATCTTCAAGGGTGAAGAGAAAGTTCCCTATGCTTTTATTAGAAGACACAAAGGCTTGTGAAGAGCTTGTCTCTTGGAATGGGCTTCCTTGATTGTAGCTTTCTCTTGGTGTCTCCGGAAAGGTGATGAAAGGACCCTTTTGTGAGTTGTCAGGGTAGCAGATAAGATGATGTTGTGGTTCTCTACTATCCCTTTCAACCACATGGAGGGTTGAACTCAGTTGATTGCTAGAGTTACCAGATGAACTTTGTATATTCATCTCCATCTCATATCCACTAAGAATACCATAAAACTCTGTCAGAGTAAGAGTCTTAAGGTTCTCAGTTCTCTTGATAACAACACATAATGTGTCCATTGTCTAGGAAGAGAGGACATGAACATCCTTACAATGTCCATGTTCTCAAGAGTCACTCCAATCTCAACATACCTAAAGTATTGTTGAGTCATGGTTTCACCTGTTTTGAAGGTGAAGTTTTCAAACTGCCGCTTTAGGAGATCCTTCTTGTTCTCCTTGGCTTCAACTGACCCCTCATACATCAACTTCAGTGCATCCCACGGCTGTTTAGCTGTTTTGCACTTCTTGAAGCCTTTATATATGGAGTTGGGAAGAGTAGTTTGAAGGGCTGTCATGGCTTTCTAATCAATCTCTATTCTCTTCCTGTCTTCTTCAGAATAGTCAGCCACATCTTTTGGAATCATACCACCCCAGGCTGAAGAGGTGCTTGGTATGTGAGGCCCTAAGACAACACATCCCCACATCCTGGAGTCTTGTGACTTGATGAACCCTTCCATTTGTTGGGACCAAGTGTCAAAGTCTCCAGGAGTGATTAGTGGAGACTTTGTCATGGTTCCAGTTTCCATACAGCTTTAGTTAGAGCTGCGAGTTAAGTATTTTGTGTGTGTGAGGGATCTTAAGATGGTGAGATCTTACAATCAAGAACCTGGAATGCTCTAATACCAATTGAAGGACTGTTTCAAGGATGGTCACTTACAACACAACACACAATGTAGAGAGTGTTTTAGAACACTTAACAGATCAAATAGGGAAATGGGGATAATATGGTTTGATACTTAGAACACAAGCAAATATAAGACAGAACAAGAACAAACAACACAAGGATAATGGTTTTAAAGAATGTTGTATATTGCTCTCAAGTTCTTTACAAGTGTTACAAAGCATAAAGAAAGATACAAAGACCTGAGATACTTTATACTACATCCTACAACCGACCATACTTGGAAAGCCAGCTGAAAACATTTGATCTAGACAACAACAAAATCAAATGTAGAGTCAAAAGGCAGATTGCCTTTTGACTAGTGACTATGACATGGCATAGCTCACATCCTAATATATTACAAAAAGGATAAAAGTACATAAAGTAGAAAGCAAAAGACTCAAGACCTCAATGTATAGTTACCAAAAGCATGGACCTTTTCACCAACTTGTATAAGTTGGTGAGTCTTCAAAGTTGCAGCGAAAAGTGGTCCAGCTTTATGGAAAAGTACATCAGATAAAGCATGTGTTAAAAGTCTTCGGAAGAAATCAGTCTTCACTACTTGGCTTCGGAAGACTTTGTCTTTGAAGCTTCGGAAAACTTCACTTTTGGCTTCGGAAGATGTTGGTCTTGGCTTCGGAAGATTTTACACTTGGAAAAATTCTGATGCATGATGAAAACTTCCAAAGCATTTCTACTCTGCACTTAAGTGCATGTATGCAGGAGAGACTTAGGATGTTTTAGGTGCATCAGCCTTACATTAAACCTTACCATAAGAAGACATTCCTGTTGTTAAGGACTTCCCTGAAGTGTTTCCAGAGGACTTGCCTGGTCTTCCTCTACACATGCAAGTAGAGTTTCAGATCGAGCTGACAAGTGGAACTGCCCATATCGCTCGGGCGCCGTGCCGTTTGGCACCGAACGAACTTCAGGAATTGCGAAACAGTTGCAGGAACTGTTAGACAAAGAATTTATACGCCCTAGTTCTTCACCTTGGGAACCACCAGTGTTATTTGTGAAGAAGATGGATGGAAGCTTTCGGATGTGTATCGACTACCGGGAACTAAACAAGGTTACGATAAAGAATCGTTACCCTCTTCCAGGTATCGACGACTTATTTGACTAAGAACTGAAAGATTGACTTTAGGTCTGGATACCATCAACTTAGAGTTCGAGAAGAAGACATATCCAAGACAACTTTCAGAACTCGATATGGGCATTTTGAGTTCGCAATCATGCCATTTGGATTGATAAAACGCTCCTGCAGTCTTTATGGACCTCATGAACGTGTTCGTAAACCCTATTTAGAAACGTTTGTCATCGTCTTCATTGATAACATACTTATTTCTTCCAAGAATAGGGAGGAACATGAGAAACATTTAAGACTTATTTTGGAACTACTGAAGATGGAACACCTATATGCCAAAAATTATAAATATGACTTTTGGATGAGAGAAGTATAATTCTTAGAGCATGTAGTTAACGAGAATGGCATTCATGTTGACCCGTCTAAGACTGAGGTATGACATCCGTCACCTTAAGGTCCGTCAATTAACGTGGTTTTCCGTTAACTATTCTTTGAACAATCATCCCTCATCTTTATTAACTCTTTATGTGGATATCATGCTTGCCTATCATCTTTATTCTTGTGTTCGTATCGTTAACATATGCTAACCTTAAAAACTTTTAAAACTTTCATCATCGTAACCGCCAAATATACCATTTTTATATAAAATTAACGTCACTAATAAAAACCATTTTTAAGTTATAAACATCATTAAATGCATTTTATCATTAATATAACTAATCTATTAAAGTCGTTTTCAACCGAAACAAATTTGGGAAACTCGGGGGTTAAGTGCAGGGACTAAAATTGATATTTTGCAAACTTGGGATGGGTATAAATACCCCCCATTTCCAGCCCTAGAATTCATTATCTTCTTCTTCATCTCCATCTTCATCTTCTTCTTCTCCTCTCATTTTCATACTTGCACCAAAACCGACCCATTTGGTCTCGTTTTCGCCGTCTAGACTTCATCTACAACCTAGTCTACTCCATTCTAGCAGGTAGACGACTTTGGTTGTCCCTTTTCTTGCTTATTCACGGCTGTCCAAACTAGGGTTTCGGGTGTTCGGGTTCAACCCGAACACATGAGGTCGTGTGGGTGCGTGTGAGGTCTTTCTGCGTGTGCTTCTTAATTGTGTACGTGTGTAGAGTGTTTCTGGAAGTCCTTGTTGTGTAAAACTCGTGCTCGGAGCAGCCAAAGGCTGCTCAGCTCTCCCTGCAGTCGCGATTCTGCTGTCCAGGCGACTGGGTCTGTCATGCGATTGAGTCGTGCGACTGGGTGAGTCGTGCGACTAAGCCATGCGTCCTAGTCAATCGTGCGACTGAGTTGTGCGACTGGGTGTGTCGTGCGACTGAGTCGTGCGACTGTATGTATGTGTGCGATTGAGTGATGCGAGCGAATGAAAGTGTGCGATTGAGTCAGGCGACCGAATGAATGTATGTGATTGTGCGTGTATCGCACGACTGGAGTCCAATCGCACGAATGAAGGTTCAATTGTACGAATGTAGCTGATTCGTACGAATGAAGACTGATTCGTGTGTGTGGAGGTTGAGTCGTGCGATTGGGTGTTGTGTGGTACGACTGAATGCTTGTCATACGAATGAAGGTTCAATCGTACGAATGAAGTTGATTCGCACGATTGAGGCTTGATTCGTGCGAATGGAGTGTTGAGTCGTGCGTCTGGTCCTGTCGTGCGACTGAAGTTGTTTTTAGTGATTTTCCTTCTTGTGTGTGGTGTGTGTATGTCGTGTGATGTTAAGGTCACATCGACACGGTTGCCATTACTAATGACAACTTTAAAATCAACATAATCAAACTTACAAATACTATTCCAAATTAAATCAACTTAATATTTTACAAGTATTAACAACTGACTTATAACTATTAATATTTACCAAATACATCTTCAATGACAATGAAACTTTTACTCAAATATCATCAGCAATTGCGACAATGTCTAGTACTTGGATCTACATAAGATCTAGTATGTGTGTCTGTTTGTGTGTGTTACACGCGACCCAACCGATACAACCCAAACCGACCCATCATTATTATGCGCTTTATACATATCATTGATGCCTAACAATAACTGTCAATAGGTGTTTGACCGTTCATTTGAATACAACATTTGGATACATTGATCATACATACTTACCACCTAACAAGTGAGTTTCGTGGCCCCTTTTACGCTTACAATATTTCAATCATTTACAACTTGGGGGAAAAGTTTGCTCACCCATTTTCAATGCTGTACAATTTACTTACAATTTACATACATGGAATCAACGTGATACTGTTTTACAAGTACGTATCTGATACATGCTTGGGTCTGCTGTGTGGTTTTTTCTTTGCAACTATTTAATTCTAGTGTGGGAACCGACGGATAGGTATTGGTAGTACTACTGGGTTGACACCCCCACCCTTGTTCGTTGGTATACTAGTTAGTACCATCAGTGGCCAGGAACGGGCCCTTGGGTGAATATATTCCGACAATATCTTTGTGTACGTCGCTAGGTTTGGTTGCAAAGCTCATTGTCATGTGATTTTACTTGCTTATATAACTATATTCACGGTATTCCACATCGCTTACTATATACAGCATCACTTACTTATTTACTACTTAAACCTGCGAGCTCACCAACAATTTTGTTGACCATTTTGAGCATATCTTTTCAGGTGATCATGCAAATTGAGGAATCTAGGTGTGCTGCCTTAGTGGAGAGCCTAGGATGCATTTTTGGGACTAAACATATTTGACAAACAATCATTTGATACAATTGTTGTAGTCTGATTTAACAATTACATTCTTTTGATACTTGTTCCCAGGTTGTTGGAATTTACAATACAATGATATCATCTTGTCTATGTGAATCATTTAACATGTTTATGCTTATGGCTATGTTGTCGTGAATATTGACTAAACACGACACAAGTCCCCTTGTTATCGGGTGTCGTCATGACACGCTTGTCATCATTTATTATATTGCATCTCTATCGCTTACCATGTGTTATGACGATCCCGATCTCGTTACATCCCCGTGTTTCCGCTTTAGCGGGGGTGTGACAGATTGGTATCAAAGCCATTGGTTATAGAGAATTAGGTAATACGCTTGACCTAGATTATAACCTAGGAACCTTCATGTAGATTTGCATGCTAGGATCTGTATGCATATTATATCTCGTGTATGTGTTCCTTGTTACTTGATTCGTTCATCTATCTGTTATGTGATCTTTCACCCTGTGAGAGAGCCCTTATGCTCACTCTTTTATGGGATGCTTCTATTGGATCTTCTGTTCCCTCTGCGCACCGAGTTGGTTTATCAAATCCGGGTATTAAACCCGAAGAGATCTTCACAGATCATGTTATTGCGCATGAACTCGGACATTGAGATTGACCCTGAGGAGGTTATGTATGAAACCTTGAAAGAGGAAGAGATAGACAACCTCCGATAGACTAAACGTGATTATATACATGGATTTACAACTGTTATGATGGACTATTGTCGAGACATTATCAATTCATGGTGTGAGAACTACACGACTTGCATGCGATGTGTGGTGACAATAAGTGTGATATTAACTTGGGAATATTGGACTTGATGAGTGTTATGGATAATACACTTTGAAATGATTTAAGCTTACGTGTTTACTACTTTTATGCTTAGAAAATGCCGCCTCGAAGAGTTACCCGCAGCAATAGTGGCGGGAGTGAAGCCCCAAGGGGTAGAGAGGCAGAGGCAGAGGTAGAGCACCAAGAACAAATGATGGTCCTGCCAGTAATAATCAAGGAACAGGAGACTTTGATATGGCAGCTCTGATCGCTCAACAGTTGGCCGCACTGATTCCTACTATCGTGGCCCAAGTGAGCGATGCTTCCAACAACACCACCCCCACGGGGATGGTGGCAATGATAATGGAGATAATGGAGAAAAAGGTCAAGGTGGGATCGAAACTGAAGTGGGAAATGGAAACCCAACTGGGAAAGAAAGTAATCAGGAGACCGGAAATGGTGGAATAGCCGGTATTGAGACTGGGGTTGTTAATACTAGAAGGGGGTGTTCATACAAAGAGTTTGTGGCCTACAAACCAAGAGAATTTGATGGGAAAGGTGGGGCGATAGCCCTAACCATGTGGCTAGAAAAGATGGAGGCCGTGATTGACATCAGTGAGTGCCTCGACAGCTAGAGAATCAAATATGCCACATGTTCACTGCAGGGCAAGGCCCTAACCTGGTGGAACACCCAGGTTCAAGCTAGAGGAAGAGAATCTGCGATGCAGATGTCATGGGATGAGTTTAAAGCTTTGATCACCGAGGAATACTGCCCCCTCAACGAGATGCAGAAACTGGAGCATGAATTCTGGAATCATGCTATGGTGGGGGCCGGGCATGCAGCTTATACGGATCGTTTTCATGAGCTGGCAAGATTGGTTCCGCATCTGGTCACGCCGGAATCAAAGAGAATCGAGAGGTATATTTGGGGACTTGCGCCTCAAATCCGGGCGATGGTTACAGCAGCTGCTCCTCCTACTATTCAGAGCGCAATTCTGAAGGCTGGCGCTCTAACCGATGAGATGGTGAGAACAGGGGTTTTGGGCAGAGGAGCAGAGAAGAGAAAGGATGTTGGGGAAACAAGCCGGTCGAGTGCCGGGAAGTTTGATTAAAGGGCCAAGACGACCAGAATTTTGTGGCCGTGACTCAGGGTAAAGAGAGAGTATGTGGGGCCGCACCCCAAATGTGACAGGTGCAACTATCATCATCCCCCAGGAACGCAGTGCCGGGTGTGCGCCAACTGTAGACGCTCGGGGCATTTGGCGAGAGACTGCAGAACAGCGCCGAATCTTGTGGCACCGGTCAACGCGGTTAACCCCGCCGGGAATGCCAGGGCCTGTTATGAGTGTGGAAGCTCAGATCACTACATAAACATGTGCCCCAGGCTGAATCGGGCACCGGGTCAACAAGGAAGCAACCAGCAGCAAGTGATGGCTATAGCTGGAAATCAAGGCCTGACCAATCAAGAGAATGTAGCTCGAGGACGTGCATTCGTCATTGGAGCCAACGATGCCCATCAGGACCCCGAATGTTGTCACGGGTATGCACTTACTCAATCATCACTTCGCGTCTATATTATCTAATACTGGAGCAGACAATAGCTTTATATCCTCTGAGTTTGTGCAATTGCTTGATTTAAGTCCTAGTAGGCTAGAAACTAGCTACTCTGTAGAGATGGCCAATGGTAGGGTTGTTCAGGCCGATGAGATTATTAGGAAGTGCTCATTAACATTGGAGGACCATGCCTTTGATATAGACTTGATACCCTTTGAGCTAGGAAGTTTTGATGTGATTGTGGGTATGGATTGGTTGTCGCAAAACGGAGCAGAGATTGTATGTCGGGACAAAGTAGTACGAATCCCCATGCCAAACGGGGAGGTACTCAAGATTCAGGGAGAACGACCGGGAAGGAACTTAAAGCTTATTTCCTGCATGAAAGCACGCCGAAGTCTACGAAAGCAATGTTACGCCTTTCTGGCTCATGTGCTAGAAAAGAAGGAAGAGGAAAGGAAATTAGTAGAAATCCCAGTGGTACGGGACTACCCAGATGTATTTCCAGATGACTTGTCTGGTTTGCCTCCTCCACGACAAGTGGAATTTCATATAGAGTTCGTTCCTGGAGCTACACCGGTAGCAAAGACGCCATATCTGTTAGCGCCATCCAAAATGCAAGAGTTGCCTAGTCAGTTGCAGGAACTACTGGAGAAGGGTTTTATTCGACCGAGTCATTCACCGTGGGGAGCACCGGTATTATTTGTCAAAAAGAAGGATGGGTCGTTCCGAATGTGCATCGATTACCGTGAGTTGAACAGATTAACCGTGAAGAATCGGTACCCTCTCCCCAGGATCGACGATCTGTTTGATCAGCTGCAAAGAGCTTCATATTTCTCAAAGATCGACCTTCGTTCTGGATATCATCAACTAAGGGTTTTCGAGGAGCACATATCAAAAACAGCGTTTAGAACTCGTTATGGGCACTATGAGTTCTTGGTCATGCCGTTCGGGCTGACTAACGCACCAGCTGTGTTTATGGACCTAATGAATCGAGTGTGCAAACCTTACGTGGATAAGTTCGTGATCGTATTCATAGACGATATACTTATCTACTCCCGATCGAAAGAGGATCATGAAGAACACCTTCGGGCAATTCTGGAACTGTTACGGGAAGAGAAACTTTTTGCCAAGTTCTCGAAATGTGAATTTTGGTTGCGGGAAGTGAAGTTTTTGGGTCATGTGGTTAACGAGGACGGGATTCATGTAGATCCGACAAGATCGAAGTGGTGAAGAAATGGGATGTACCCCAGACACCATCAGAGATACGACAATTTTTAGGATTGGCCGGTTACTATCGTCGTTTCATCGCGAATTTTTAGAAGATCGCGCAACCATTATCCTGCTTACTCAGAAAGACAAGAAGTTTGATTGGGGACATGCACAAGAACAAGCGTTCCAAACGTTGAAAGAGAAGTTGTGTAACGCGCCTATACTGTCCCTCCCAGACGGAACTGATGATTTTGTGTGTGTACTACGATGCTTCACATCAAGGATTGGGATGTGTGCTAATGCAGAAGGATAAGGTGATTGCCTACGCTTCGCGACAACTTAAGGTGCACGAAAAGAACTATACAACCATGATCTGAGTTGGGCGCTGTAGTATTTGCACTCAAGATATGGAGGCATTACCTGTATGGAACCAAATGCATAATCTTCACAGATCATAAGAGCCTCCAACATATTCTGGATCAGAAGGAACTTAACATGCGTCAGCGACGTTGGTAGAGCTACTTAGTGACTACGATTGTGAAATCCGGTATCATCCGGGGAAAGCTACGTGGTGGCTGATGCTTTAAGCCTTAAAGAACGCGTGAAACCACTACGTGCTCGAGCGTTAGGATTGACCATTCAAACGAATCTGAAAGCTCAGATCCAAATTGCACAAAGTGAAGCAATGAAAGAAAGAAAACCTTGCGGGAGAAGAATTCGAGGGTGGATAAACAGATGATTTGCAAGGACGATGGCATACAATACTTCATGGATCGTATATGGGTACCCGATGGGGGGGTGTACGTACCTTAGTCATGGATGAAGCCCACAAGACGCGATATTCTATTCATCCTTGTGCAGACAAGATGTATCATGATCTCAAAGATCTGTACTGGTGGCAAGGCATGAAGAAAGACATTGCTATGTACGTAAGCAGATGCTTAACATGCGCGAAAGTTAAAGCTGAACATCAGAAACCATCAGGATTATTACAGCAACCTGAAATTCCCGAGTGGAAATGGGAGAATATAGCTATGGATTTCATTACCAAACTCCCTAGAACAAGCAGCGGGCATGACTCGATATGGGTCATAGTGGATCGAATGACGAAATCAGCACATTTGTTGCCTATCCGAGAAGACTACAAAATGGATAAGTTGGCGAGACTGTACATCAAAGAGGTCGTGATAAGACACGAAGTACCAGTGTCAATCATATCCGACCGTGACAGCCGATTTACTTCACGACTTTGGCAGACATTACAGAAGCGATGGGCACTCGATTAGATATGAGTACCGCCTATCACCCCAGACAGATGGCCAAAGTGAACGAACTATACAAACGCTAGAAGACATGTTGAGAGCGTGTGTAATCAACTTTGGTGGTAGTTGGGATGCTCATCTACCACTGATTGAGTTCCCTTACAACAACAGCCACCATACAAGCATTGGGTGTGCTCGTTCGAAGCGTTGTATGGAAGGAAATGCAGATCTCCCGTTGTTGGGCCGAGATTGGTGAAAGCCAATAAACAGGCCCAGAGATATTCAAGAAACAACTGACAAGATCTTTCAAATCAAAGACCGACTAAAAGCTGCTAGAGATCGCCAAAAGAGTTATGCCGACAACCGTCAGAAGCCTCTAGAATTCAACATTGGGGATCGAGTTTACTTAAAGTCTCCCCTAGGAAAGGAATCGTTTGATTTGGAAAGAAAGGGAAGTTAGCCCCTAAGATACGTTGGACCATTCGAGATTACAGAAAGAATCGGTCCAGTGGCTTACCGATTAAGGTTGCCACAGGAACTCAGCGGTGTACATGATACTTTCCACGTGTCAAACCTCAAGAAGTGTTTGGCCGACGAATCCCTTCACGTGCCAATTGAGGAAATCAAGATTAACGAAAAGCTTCATTTTGTTGAGGAACCCATTGAGGTCATGGATCGAAAGGTCAAACAATTAAAGCACAGTAGAATACCTATTGTTCGCGTAAGATGGAATTCAAAACGAGGGCCAGATTTTACATGGGAACGGGAAGATCAGATGAAACTCAAATATCCACATCTATTCGAGGATGACACTCTTGGACCTAACTCCAGCTAAATTTCGGGACGAAATTCTCTCAACTGGGGATACTGTGACATCCGTCACCTTAAGGTCCGCCAATTAACGTGGTTTTCCGTTAACTATTCTTTGAATAATCATCCCTCATTTTTATTAACTCTTTACGTGGATATCATGCTTGCCTATCATCTTTATTCTTGCATTCGTATCGTTAACATATGCTAACCTTAAAAACTTTTAAAACTTTCATCATCGTAACCGCCAAATATACCATTTTTATATAAAATTAACGTCACTAATTAAAAAAACCATTTTTAAGTTATAAACATCATTAAATGCATTTTTATCATTAATATAACTAATCAATTAAAGTCGTTTTCAACCGAACAAATTTGGAAACTCGGGGGTTAAGTGCAGGGACTAAAATTGATATTTTACAAACTTGGGATGGGTATAATACCCCCAATTTCCAGCCCTAGAATTCACTATCTTCTTCTTCATCTCCATCTTCATCTTCATCTTCTCCTCTCATCTTCATACTTGCACCAAAACCGACCCATTTGGTCTCGTTTTCGCCGTCTAGACTTCATCTACACCTAGTCTACTCCATTCTAGCAGGTAGACGACTTTAATTGTCCATTTTCTTGCTTATTCACGGCTGTCCAAACTAGGTTTCGGGTGTTCAGGTTCAACCCGAACACATGAGGTCGTGTGGGTGCGTGTGAGGTCTTTCTACGTGTGCTTCTTGTTTCTGTACGTGTGTAAAGTGTTTCTGGAAGTCCTTGTTGTGTAAAACTCGTGCTCGGAGCAGCCGAAGGCTGCTCAGCCCTCCCTGCAGTCGCGATCCTGCTGTCCAGGCGACTGGGTATGTCATGCGATTGAGTCGTGTGACTGGGTGAGTCGTGCGACTGAACCATGCGTCTGAGTCAATCGTGCGACTGAGTTGTGCGACTGGGTGTGTCATGCGACTGAGTCGTGCGACTGTATGTATGTGTGCAATTAAGTCATGCGAGCGAATGAATGTGTGCGATTGAGTCAGGCGACCGAATGAATGTATGCGATTGTACGTGTATCGCACGACTGGAGCCCAATCGCACGAATGAAGGTTCAATCGTACGAATGTAGCTGATTCGTACGAATGAAGGCTTATTCGTGCGTATGGAGGTTGAGTCGTGCGATTGGGTGTTGTGTGGTACGACTGAATGCCAGTCATACGAATGAAGGTTCAATCGTACGAATGAAGCTGATTCGCACGATTGAGGGTTGATTCGTGCGAATGGAGTGTTGAGTCGTGCGTCTGGTCCTGTCGTGCGACTGAAGTTGTTGTGTGTGATTTTCCTTCTTGTGTGTGGTGTGTGTATGTCGTGTGATGTTAAGGTGACATCGACACAGTTGCCATTACTAATGACAACTTTAAAAATCAACATAATCAAACTTACAAATACTATTCCAAATTAAATCAACTTAATATTTTACAAGTATCACAACCGACTTATAACTATTAACGTTTACCAAATACATCTTCAATGACAATGAAACTTTTACTCAAATATCATCAGCAATGGCGACAATGTCTAGTACTTGGATCTACATAAGATCTAGTACGTGTGTCTGTTTGTGTGTGTTACACGCGACCCAACCGATACAACCCGAACCGACCGATCATTATTATGCGCTTTATACATATCATTGATGCTTAACAATAACTGTCAATAGGTGTTTGACCGTTCATTTGCATACAACATTTGGATACATTGATCATACATACTTACCACCTAACAAGTGAGTTTCGTGGCCCCTTTTACGCTTACAATATTTCAATCATTTACAACTTGGGGGAAAAGTATGCTCACTCATTTTCAATGCTGTACAATTTACTTACAATTTACATACATGAAATCAACGTAATACTGTTTTACAAGTACTTATCTGATACATGCTTGGGTCTGCTGTGTGGTTCTTTCTTTGCAACTATTTAATTCCAGTGTGGGAACCGACGGATAGGTATTGGTAGTACTACTGGGTTGACACCCCCACCCTTGTTCGTTGGTATACTAGTTAGTACCATCAGTGGCCAGGAACAGGCCCTTGGGTGAATATATTCCGACAATACCTTTCTGTACGTCGCTAGGTTTGGTTGCAAAGCTCATTGTCATGTGATTTTACTTGCTTATATAACTGTATTCACGGTATTCTACATCGCTTACTATATACAGCATCACTTAGTTATTTACTACTTAAACCTGCGAGCTCACCAACAATTTTGTTGACCATTTTGAGCATATCTTTTCAGGTGATCATGCAAATTGAGGAATCTAGGTGTGCTGCCTTAGTGGAGACCCTAGGATGTATTTTTGGGACTAAACATATTTGACAAACAATCATTTGATACAATTGTTGTAGTCTGATTTAACAATTACATTCTTTTGATCTTGTTCCCGGGTTATGGGAATTTACAATACAATGATATTATCTTGTCTATGTGAATCATTTAACATGTTTATGCTTATGTCTATGTTGTCGTGAATATTGACTAAACACGACACAAGTCCCCTTGTTGTCGGGTGTCGTCATGACACGCTTGTCATCATTTATTATATTGCATCTTTATCGCTTACCATGTGTTATGACGATCCCGATCTCGTTACATCCCTGTGTTTCCGCTTTAGCGGGGTGTGACATGAGGCAATCAAGAATTGGCCTATGCCGATGACGCCTACCTAGCTGCGTTGATTTTTTGGATTAATTAGCAGGTTATTATCGGCGTTTCATAGAAGGATTCTCGAAACTAGCACAAGCTTTAACTATCCTAACTCACAAAGGAACTGTTTACAAGCTGTGCAATGCACTGATCTTGGCATTGCCAGAGGGAACAGACGACTTCGTGGTGTATTATGATGTGTTAGTCCAGGGTTGGGTTGCGTGTTGATGCAATGCGAGAAAGTTATAGCTTATGAATCAATAAAACTTAAGGTGCATGAGAAGAAATATTCAACTCATGATTTAGAGTTGGGAGCTGTGGTATTTGCACTCAAGATCTGGAGCCATTACCTTTGGTAGCCTTCAGCACATCTACGAACAGAAGGAACTGAACATGAGACAGTGACGATGGTTGGAATTACTAAATGATTACTATTGTGCCATCAAGTACCATCCAGGAAAGGCTAATTTGGTAGCCAATGCCCTTAGTCATAAGGAAACCCTAAAACCTCATCGTGTCTGTGCGTTACAACTAACCATTCATTCCGATCTACCCTTACAGATCAAGAATGCACAGGTTGAGGTGTTACAAGAGCAGAACATCAAATCTGAATCTCTCAGGGGAGCTGAGAAATTGTTTCAGGAGAAGTCAGATGGTCTTCGTTACTATGAAGATCGGGTATGGATCCCATTTTTAGGAAATCTCAAGGAATTGGTAATGGATGAAGCTCACAAGTCCCGCTATTTGATACATACTGGATCTGACAAGATGTATCGAGACCTGAAGGTCATTTACTAGTGGCCTAACATGAAAGCTGAAATTGCCACTTACGTGTCAAAGTGTTTGACTTGTTCTAAGGTCAAAGTGGAATATCAGAAACCGTCAGGTTTGCTTCAACAACCGAAGATCCCAATATGGAAGTGGGAGAATATCTGTATGGATTTCGTTACCAAGTTACCTCGTTCGCAAACTAGAAATGACACTATCTGGGTGATAGTGGATCGTTTGACCAATCAGCATATTTCTTGGCCATTCGTGAGAACTACAAGATGGATAAGCTGGCATAGATTTACTTGAAGGAAATTGTGTCACGACATGGCGTGCCACTCTTGATCATCTCCAATCGTGACGCGCGATTCACTTCGCACTTCTGGCAGTCACTACAGAAGTCACTAGGCACTCGTTTGGATATGAGCACAGCTTATCATCCACAAACAGATAGTCAGACTGAACGTACAATTCAAACCCTAAAAGATATGCTCAGGGTGTGCGTTATAGACTTTGGAAGCAGTTGGGAAACTCATGTCCCTTTGGTTGAGTTCTCTTACAATACCAGTTATCATACGAGTATCAAAGCTGCACCATTTGTGGCACTTCATAGTAGAAACTGTAGATCGCCTCTTTGTTGGACTGAGGACGGTGATAGTCAGTTAACTGGTCCTAAACTTATTCATGAAACCACTGAGAAGATTGTTCAGATTCATAACCGTGTGGCTGCAGCTCGTGATCGCCAGAAAAGCTATGCAGAGCAGAGGAGAAAGCCATTAGAATTTCAAGTCGGTGACAAAGTATTGTTAAAAGTTTCACCTTGGAAAGGTGTAGCTTTGAAAAGCGTGGAAAGCTAAACCCTGGATACGTTGGACCATTTGAGATTGTCAAAAGAATTGGTCCAGTAGCTTATCAGCAAGACTTACCTGCGGAACTCGATGGTGTTCATAATGTGTTCCATGTTTCAAACTTGAAGAAGTGTCAATCTGGTGAATCACTTGTCGTTCCATTAGAGGAACTGGAGATTGATGAACAGCTTCGTTTCATTAAGGAACCAGTCGAGATAATAGACCGAGAAGTCAAAACCCTAAAGCGTAGTAAGATTCATATTGTACGTGTTAGATGGAATTCTAAGCGTGGACCAGAATGAAGATCAAGATTAGGTTGGACTCACCTTAGTTAGTGTTTATATTATGTTTTAATGTAATAGGATATATGTTAGATTACTTTGTTTAACATTTTTTTGTGCTTTTTGTTGCCCTGTGAAACTATATGCGAAACTGTAGTTTCGCTCATAGTCAGCAGAACAGGTTCACCCGACGAAACTATGTTTCGTCACCGGGCGAAACTGGTCATGGGCCTGATAGTTTCGCTGTCCAGCAAAACTGTCAGCGAAACTAGTTAGCCTATAAATTGCTTCGATTTCATCTTTGTAGGCAACTCTTGCAAAAACCCTAAATCAAAATATTATTGTTGCAAGTCTGATTTTGGTGGCTGGATGCTAATAAAATTCATATTGAGCCTTTGATCTTGTTATTGTTTGATTTGTATTCTGTATTATTGAATATCTTTGATTCTATATCATTGTTGTGTGGTTAGCATGGATGTTTGATTAGTGTATTTTGAATGTTTTGATCATCAATTGCACTATTTATCGATTAATTGGACCAACAAAATGGTATCAAAGCCTTTGTGCTCTTGATTGATTGAGTTTTTGGGTATTTTTGTTCAAAATCACTATTTCATCAATTCTGGATCGCTTTTGAGTGATTTGGTTATGGAAATTGATTGAGTTTGGTTAGTACTTTGTGTGAAAAGCTTCTGTAATCATCAGATCTTAAGTGCTTTAAGATTTGGGTGATTTTAGATCAATTTCGTGTTGAAAATTTTTTTTCAGATTCATTCAGCGAAACTGCTGATAATCCAGCGAATCTGCATCTTAATTTAGCGAAACTATTGTTGTTTTATTAGTTGTGTTCGTTCATCTGATCCCTGCGAAAGTACCCTTATTGAACGAAAGTTCATCAGTGTTTGTGCACTTCCTCTTAGCGAAATTGCTGCCGAATTTCCCTCTGAATGAAAGTTCAACTAGTTTCGAGCGAAATTGCTTGCGAAACTAGTATCAGTGAGCTGCTTGCTAGCGAAACTGCTGCCGAAACTCCTAGCGAAATTAGCAGCGAAACTATCTAATCTTCAGCGAAACTAGCTCATTCCCTGCGAAACTACTTGTTTGATCATGTCTGAAATGACAACTCTTACGATATCTGATTTGGAGAGTGTGGCACCAAACCGACATCCAATATTGATCAATGGAGATAACTTTGAAGACTGGAAGAGATGTTAGAAGGCATTCTTTTATTACACAGATCACAATCAGTGGGAATCAATCATCTCTGGTCCACACATTCCTACTGTTACCATTGGGGAGGTTGTCTCTCAAAACAAAGATCCATCTACTTTCAATAAGAGAGATTTGAAACTGGTTGACAAAGATAAAAAGGCATTCGGAGCTTTAACTTTGTGTCTTGCACCTGACATTTACAACCGCTTTGCCGAACACAAAAATGCCAAATCCCTGTATGATGCCTTATGTGAATTCTATGATGGGAATGATGAGTTAGTCAAGGACAAAGGGATACAGGCTAAGAAAGAGTTCAATTCGTTCGTGGGATACAAGAATGAGTACCTTACTGATTTAACAAATCATTTTCTGACGGTCTCAAGCACTCTGAAGAAATATGATGAAAAGCTTACAAATTGTGAACAAGTGAATAGGTTGTTGGATTCACTTCCACCTCAATGGAGTCTAGAAGTTCGAATGTTAAGGCAAGAGAGAGGATTCACTAATTACAAGCTCATGGATATCATCAACAAGTGGAAGTCTTTTGAATTGGATTTGAAAAGGAGAGAGTTCAATCAGTCTATGATGCCATCATCCGGTTTTTCTCAAAATGCTATAGTAATCACATCCGCTGCAAGCTCGCGAATGCATGCATCAAGACAAGGAGGATCAACTACAAATGTTTCATTTGATCAATCAAGTGGTGGTGGTAGTTCATTAAGAGATTAATCAAACTCAAATGTTGCTTCTGGTACTTCGATTCCATCTGACACAATGGCTCTGTTTGGTATGTTTGTCCATAGCTATGAAGCACTGGTAGCTGGTGAATTAAATGGAAAAGGGATGACTATGAAAGATATGTATCAAGTTGACGTAGATGACTTGGAAGAAGTAGACATTCAGTGGCAGATGGCATTATTAACTCTTCAGGCTAGGAGGTTTATGGAAAGCACTAGCAGAAAGAATTTTGAAGGTCAAAATTCCAACTCAAGATTGGGTTTTGACAAATCCAAGTTAAGATGTTTTAACTGCAAACAGTTAGGACATTTCAAAAGAGAATGTCATTTTCCAATAATAACTGACCCAAGCAACTCAGGAGTTCCAAGACTTGTCTCTGGTGGAGAGAAGGAAGAAAGTAAGCAAAACAAAGCGACAACGTTGATTACAAGTTTTGATTGGAGTGCTGAAGCTGAAGCGACCAAGGAGGAAATCAACCAAGCCTTAGTAGCTGAGATAGTAGATAAAGAGGAGAGTATTGAAGAGTTTGATCCTTTCAAAGAGTTTACAAATGAAGCTGAAGTTAATTAGGCTTTTATCCATAAGGAAGTTGAAAAAGCCAGATCAGAGGGTAAAAGAATGGGTGAAAACAAGGATTGCGGTGAAGAAAGTGTGAATGTTGGTGAGAAGAATGATAATCTAAAAAAATTCAAGGCTGAGAATGTGGAGTTGGTGAAGATACAATCTGAGGAGAAGGGCAAGGAGAAGCAAGCTAGTACAACCACTATTGATGAAAATCAAGAAAAGTACTCCAGTGTGCGAATGTGACAGAGCCCTCGCAGCAGAAAACGTGGTGATGGGTCTTCCTTATGAGGTAATACATAACATGTGCTCTTCTGCTTGCAAAATCAGATTATTTGGTGTTTATAAAGCAAATCATCTGTTACTTGATAATGAAAAAGAATTAAAACGAATTAATGACGAGCTTAAACTAAATGAGTCAAAATACTTTGTTAAATTAAATGAAGCTTTAAAAGAAAATGAACATCTTAAAAGACTTGTTTTAGAAAGAAATGTTGAAATAAGTACTTTGACTGAAAGAGTCGCTCTTCCTGATATTGAAACAAGTAAACTTCAGTCAAAACTTGATAAATGGACAATCTCAGGGATGAAACATGACGATTTGTGTAAATCACAATAGAGGGCTAGGATTAAAACAGGTTTGGGTTATGAAAATGCTTCAGTTTATCCTACTCCTAGTACTTATTTTTATTCACCAATGCCAATTCCTCATCCTTCAAATGATTTAAACAGATACTAACAATCTTTCTTCAGGTTTTGAAGGTGTTAATCATACGGAAGTGCATGAGGAGTATCGTTATGGACCAACGAGTGGGCTTGGATGCAATAGCCTTAGTACCTCTAAATCTCAACAATCTGTTCTAGATAATAGTTCTAGTTTAAGTAGCTTCTTTTTTTCTCAAAAGTCTGTCTAAGACATTAACTCTATGTGTTCAAGTGGTTGTTCCATTTCTTTGTCGAATGATTTAAGATGTAATGATGATTTTTCAAATGCTTGCGTGAATGAGGTTGTAGATGATTCTGTTATTGCTCGTAATGATAAAACTAAAGGAAACTGCTTTGAAAAGTTCTTCTCTCATCCCATTCCATCGTTTACCCCAATTAAATTTACAATCTAATGAACGGGTAATATCTTCTCCAAGTGCTGGTAGAAGTGGTACAAGTACCTCATGTACTTCAAATAATGATACATTAGCATTTGTAAATAATAATTCCTTAAAAGACAAATTTAGAACCAGAGAAATTTATGAGACTTATAGTGACATTGATTCTAGTTTATCTGAGTGTGACAAGGAAATCTATATAGATAAAATTCCTGATTTGTTGCATAATAAACCTAGATTAAAATCCTATTGCTTTAGATGCGGTAAAGATAATCATGTAGTTAAAAACTGTCCTGAGCTTCATCACAGATTTGCACATAAGAATTCTTTTGGCAGTAGATTAACTCATATTGTTAATAATTTCTTTTGCAAAAGTCTTCTATACCGAAACCTAAAGTCATTTGAACATGGGTTCGTGTTTCAAATGGTTAACTTGGTCATTCTATTTTTGCAGGAGTCGTTCTCTAAAGCTGTAAATAGTTTTTGGCACGTTGATAGTGGATGCTCTCGGCATATGACCGGGTTGAAAGATTTGTTGACCAACTATCGTATTATCAATGGAGGGTATGTGGCATTTGCTGGTGACAAGAAGGGTGGTAAGATGATTGGTCAAGGCGAGGTATCAAATGGATCTCTCATTTGAGAAAGTCAACTTTGTGCCAGAACTAGCATTCAACTTATTGAGTGTCTCTCAAATCTCTGATAAAGACATTCCAGGTTTTATTTCTCTCCAATGAATGTTTATTTCTGAAGTTAGGGTTTAATATTTCTGACGAGATGGTGTTAATGGTAGCCCCGACAAAGAATGATACTTATCTTCTTGATATGGGATCCAAAGAATCCACTTCTATTGTCACTTGTCTTCTATCTAAAGCATCACCCTCTGAATCCTTTTTTTGACATCGTCGAGTGGGCCATGTTAATTTCAAAAATATTAATAAAATGGTTAAAACAATCTTGTTAGGGGATTACCATTAAAAGATTTTTCAGTTGTTGAAAAGTGTATGGCCTGTGCCAAAGGAAAACAACAAAAAAAAAAATTTCACAAGCCAAAACTTGAAAACACTATTTCTAGTCCCCTCGAGTTGTTACATACTGATTTGTTTGGCCCGATCAGCGTAAAATCAATTGCTAAGAAATCCTTTTGTCTTGTTGTTACAAATGATTTCTCCAGGTATTCTTGGGTGAGATTTTTAGCTCATAAAGGAGAAACAGCTGAAGAGTTGTAAAAATTCATTCTTTCTATCGAAATGATAAGCAAAAGGAAGGCCATGGCTATTCGAAGTGACAAGGGTACCAAATTCAGAAATTACATCTTTGACTCCTTCTGTGAAACAAGGGAATTTTGAGACAATTTAGTGCAGCCCGAAGACCTCAACAAAATGGTGTTACTGTGAGAAAGAATTGCACCTTAATCAAGTTGCTCGTACCATGTTGATCGAATCTACCTTGCCAATTATTTTCTAGGCTGAAGCGGTGAATTATGCATCATATGTACTCAATCGCGTTTTGATTGTGAAAGATAAAATGAAAACTCCTTATCAACTATTTCATAGAAGGAAGCCATTGATTGATTTCTTTCGTCCATTCGGTTGTTCCGGTACCTTGCTTAACACTCATGCATAGAAGTCAAAATTTGGAGCTTTGTCAGATTAATGTTACTTTTTTGGTTACTCATATTCTCAATAGGCTTACCGTGTGTATAACAACAGAACACACATAGTGCAAGAGTCATTTTATGTTGACTGGAAGGAATCTAATTTTCAGAAATTAGAACCAAACCTGCTTGGTTCTTTGACTCGAACACTGTTTTTAACTCCTTCAATCTTCCAGTTTTCGACGATGATGCATCCTTTTCTAATGTTCAAACGAACATATACCTCCAGATATTCCCAACTCATCAAATGAACCTCCGACCTCAATTGAACTTCCATCTTCATCTCCCTTTGACATTCCACCCCTACCGTTTCGGCCTCTATTCCTTCAACCCCATCCTCAACCCCAACCTCCACTCCATCTGGATTCTCTCAAACCTTTCCATCGCCTCAACCTGTTCAACCATCCTCTCCTCCATGACCTACTCAACATCAACCCATTTTCCCACCCCAACCCAATCCATTACCTTTAATCACTGATTTTAAATCTTTGAAAGGTCATCCTCAAAACAACATTATTAGATCTATTTCTAATGGTGTTAGGATGTAGAGTCAATCTGGTTTGATAAAAGTGTGTCTATTCTCTTGTTTCATATCTCAAATTGTCCTAAAGAATGTTCATGCAACTCTTCAGGATCCTTGTTGGGTTGAGTCCATGCAGTTGGAACTTCAACAATTCAGGAAACATAAAGTTTGGACACTTTTTGATCTTCCACCAAACAAATGTCCAATTGGCACAAAATGGGTGTTCAAGAACAAACCAGATGATCGTGGCATAGTGGTGAGGAATAAGTCCAGGCTAGTGGTTCAAGGATTTGCTCAGAAGAAGGGATTGATTACACGGAAGTATTTGCTCCCGTGGCTCGTCTTGAAGCAATCCGAATTTTTCTCGCTCATGCTGCTCACAAGCATTTCAAAGTCTATCAAATGGATGTCAAATGTGCTTTTCTTTATGGAGACATTGATGAAGAGATTTATGTGTGTCAACCACTAGGGTTTGAGGATCCAGACTTTCCTGATAAAGTATACAAACATGATAAATCTCTTTATGGTTTACATCAAGCACCTCGAATCTGGTATGAGACTCTTACACAATATCTTCTGAGCAATGGTTTTTATCGTGGCACTATTGATATGACTTTATTCAAGAAAGAAGTGGATGGTGAGATGTTAATCGTGCAAGTCTATGTTGACGACATTATTTTTGGTTCCACCAATCCTAAACTTTGCCGAGAATTTGAGGAGGTTATGAGAAGTCGCTTCGAAATGAGCATGATGGGGGAGATGTGCTTTTTCCTTGGTTTGCAAGTTGAACAAAAGCCTAAAGGAATTCTTATTCATCAGGAAAAGTATGTCAAAGAAATTCTTAAGAAATTCAAGATGGATGACGCGTCTTCTAAATTGACTCCATTCACTGCACAAACATGCCTCACTCCCGATGAAAACGGGAAATCTATTGATCCATCATCTTTATAGATCAATGATTGGTTCCTTAATGTACCTTACAGCCAGTCGTCCAAACATCATATTTGCTGTGGGATACTGTGCTCGATACCAAGCTAACCCAAAGGAGTCTCATGAAAAGGCAGTCAAATGAATTTTTTGTTATTTAAAAGGTTCTTCTCGTCTGGGTCTATGGTATCCTTATGGTGGAAATTTTGATTTGCATGCTTATTCTGATAGTGATTCTAATGGTTGCAGGATGAATAGAAAATCAGTCACTGGTGGTTGTCAATATCTAGGAAATTGTCTAGTATCATGGCAGAGCAAAAAACAAACAACTGTGTCTCTTTCCACGGGGGAGGCATAGTATATTGCTGCTTCTAGCTGTTGCTCTCAAGTGTTGTGGATACAACACCAGATGATTGATTATGGGATCAACTTCCTTCACACTCCATTATTCTGTGATAATGAAGCAGCCATTGGAATCGCCAAGAATCCAATTTATCATTCTCGCACCAAGCACATTGAGACAAGAATTCATGCCATCCGTGATGCTCAAGAAAAGGGTTTTATTGATATTATTCCTATTGATACGAAAAATCAAAAAGCAGATCTTTTCACTAAAACTTTCGATAAATCTCTTCTTTATGAACTGATCTCCATGTTGGGATTAATATCTTTTTGAAACTCGTTTTCTTAAATGTCTCATGTAAATATTGTACATAATTTTTATTATCTTTTTTAATTTTCGCTGCTCCATAGTCCTTCACTATTTTACAATAAAAAATAAAAAAATAAAAAAAATAATATAGAATTTCTTTTATCTTGCTGATACATAGAAATTTTAGGGGAGAATAACATAAAATACCTATTTTTCATTCTTTCAGGACCCTCAGAAATAAAGTTTTATTTGTCTGAAAGATTTGAAGGAGATAAACAGTATTGTGTTGGGATATGCATTATAGGCTCAGCCAGAATTCGAAGTAGACAGTGATCTTATGGCTAAACTAAAAAGATAAGAAACTTTTTGACTTGGATTATCTCCTTGATATTTTGGCCTTCACAAAGTTACAAGTCCCTGTTCAAAATGGATTGAGAGCGTAATAAACTCTGCTTTGATGGTCTTCAAAGAAAATTCTTTGTTCCCCTTCCCCAAGTACTTAATAGTGCTACTTGCCAGCTCTATTTATGTCCAAGCACTTCCATGTTGTATATTACGTGCTTATCTCCTCTCCTATGTGTGAACATTGACCTGGAGTGATGATCTCCTCTGTTATATGTACGTATAGACCTGGAGCTCTCATCAGCATGTTCTGATGATCTTCTCTATTATACGTAAGTATAGACCTGAAGCTCTCATCAGTTAAGCTCAAATGATCATCTCTTTTGTTATACGTGAGTATAGACCTGGAACTCTCATCATTTGTTCCTTAAAACTATAAGGTCTGTGTTTCTTATGAAAAGTTTATTGTTGTATTATCCTTTGGAAATAAAGTAAATTAATCATATTGTTCAATACATCATGAGGACAATACAAGTTCTTTTGCCAAATGTCTGTGGGGACCGTGTCATTTGAGTTTTTCTTCAAGCTAACCACAAAAACATGATAATGGAAGCCGCAGATTACTTGTTGAAAGGAAGAAGACATGGGTTTAAAAGGACAAATATATCATCAATCCCGTCAATCTATGATTTTCCGGAAAGCCTCTTCAGTTTAAAGTGTTTCAATATCCTTTTAACCTCTTTTACTATTTTATTATTATTATTTTTATGTATTTTATCTTTTTCTATATATTTCTTTGAGAAATGGTGTTGGTCTTTTGGGCGTTTTTGTTTCTTGAATTCTTTTATGTCTTTGTTTAAAAATTTTCTAAACAATTATGGGGCGTTTTTGTTTCTTGAATTCTTTTGTGTCTTTGTTTAAAAATTTTCTAAACAATTAAAAAGAAAAAGAAAAGTTAAGTTTTGTTTTCAGCGAAACTATTGTTTCGCTGGTAGTTTCGCACAGCGAAACTATAGGTTTGCCGGTACTTTCGCTCATCTCAGAGCCTTTTGATCTAATCTTTTACCGGGCGAAACTACAGTTTCGCTGGCAGCAAAACTATGGGCTATATAACGGGTTATGCGAAATTATGTTCTCATTTTCGCATCGCTAGTTTCTCTGACTGTTTAGAGCCCTAATCGGACCTCTCCACCGAAATCGATTGTTGTTTGTTTCTGCTTCATTTGTGTGTTGATTTAGATCTTAGCTGGGGGTGTTTTGAACTCGCTTAGATACATTAATCTATGTTTAAACTGCATTTAGGGGGTTTATTGATTGTGTCGGTTCACTACCTTCGTTGATTCAATAAGCGAAACTATTGATGCTTTATGCGAAACTAAACGAAAATTCATCTGAATTAAGCGGAACTGTACTGTCATGCTGCCCGTGCGAACTTGACAGTTTCGCAGGTCTGAATTCAGCGAAACTACAATTTCGCTCACCCCTTGTTCAGTTTCTCTGATCACTGCGAAACTACACTTTAGCCTTGCCGAAACTACAGTTTCGGCCAGTGAAACTATATTTGTGTTGACACATTATCATGTTTCTTTCTGGTTCTTTAGGCGCGCATGGTTAGGATCATTATACCATTGCATTCATCATTCTTGGGTAAAATGAATACTTTACATTTCCTACAAATTACATTTTAATTCGTTTGCATCATTCTTGGGTAAAATGAATACTTTACATTTCCTACAAATTACATTTTAATTCGTTTGCGCATGTTTGCATCATCGGAATTATGAATTATTACGCTTTCGCAATTATATTCATGATTACGTTATTAAGTCTGCATTTGGGGATTTCTATTATTAATGAGCAATTATGTTTTGTAATTTTTGTGTCGTTTAGTGTAACTATCGGTTGAGATCTTGGTATGTCACGCGTCTAACGGTAATACCCCGTTGTGGAAATTGAGGGTGTGATATAAACCTTAGTTATCGATGGACACGATATCAATGTTGACAGCTAAATTAAGTATGGGGCTTAATTTTGATCCCATATGAAATCGAGTGTGTGTGAGTGTTCAATTACCTATTTCGAAGCAAGATGGATGATAGTATGAACGAAGAAAATTCATAACATTAACAAGATGAAAATGATGGACAAATGTTGTGTGCATGTGTTTTGACTAAATTTGTTAGTTCATGAAGCTTAAAGGATTCGGTTGGTTTAATTATCCTCTGTTATATAGCACTGATTTCATTAGTTTTTAGCTCAAATGAGTTAAATGATTGAATTTAGAAGGTTTGACTATATTTGAAAATGATTATGCAATTTCAATTGTAATGATTTAAGTATTTAGTTTGTCATGATCACGAAAACGTTTCTAGTCAATTAATTGGTTTGATTCTATCGAATTCGGGTTGAAACAAATGGGTTATGATTGATATTGAGATTTTGATTTTGAATATGATGAACATATAATTTCTTCAAATTAATGGGGGCAAAGGTTTGAAATAGGTTCGTGACCAAAATGAGTGGTTTGATTGGGTTAAGATGGTGAAAAACTATGGGTTGGGCCCTTCCGGAGTTCAGCCAGACTTGTGGCCAGAGATAGGGGGTAGATGGGAGGGGGTTTGGGTATTTAAAACTTATTTATATATTTGGCCCCTATAGTTTGCAAGGGTTATTATTTTATGCCAAAAAATATTATAATCAATTTCAAAATTTACATTTTAAACTCTTAACTTAAATAAAACTCCAATTTAATAATAAATAAATTTATGTCATAAAATATTTATAAACTTTATAGACTTTTAAAATCAATTATTATTTTTTAATTAAATAAATAAATTAAAACTTATAAATTTATAAGAATTTGTTTTATAAATTATAAACTTATTACGAATTGAATGAATTTAATAATTTGAATACCATAATAAATGAAATGATTAGATAGTAAGTTTTAATTAAATGAACGACCAAGCGGATTCGGGTTTACATTATAAAACAAGTCAAATGTCACAATCTCCCATATTTTAGGAAATTTCATCCTGAAACCATTCACGTGAAGGCTGATGCAAAAAGATGATGATATTTGGATCTTATTTGGTCTTGACGTTCCCAAGTGAACTCTTGGCCACATTTAGACACCCAATGAACTTAGATGATTGGTATTCGACTACGCTTGAGTTGCTTGAGTTCCAAATCCATGATTTTATCATGTTTCTCGACAAACTTCATAAAATCATCAATTTGAGTTTCATTAAGCAGGATGTGGAGAGTTTCATTGGCAAGGCATTACTTGTGACTTAATACGTGAAACATAAGATGAACATTGCTGAGTTCTTGGGGTAGTCTAGCTTGTAAGCCACATTCCCACTATGTTCAAGCACTTCGAATGGGCCAACATAACGAGGTGCTAGCTTGCCTTTCTTTCCTAAGCGAATCACTCCCTTTGAAGGTGATACCTTAAGAAGTACGAGATCAACGACATTGTACTCCATGGGTTTTCGTCTTTTATCGGCATAGTTCTTTTAACAAACTCAAGCAGCAAGCAAGTTATCACAGATCTTGAAGGCTTCTCTTTGTGTGTCAAAGCAGTGAGAGGCACAATGATCTTTGAGAAGTTAGGAATGAAATAACGATAATAACTTGGTAGACTAAGAAATGAACGAATATCGGTTGGATTTTTAGGTTCTACCCAATTCTTCACTGACTCAATCTTTGTAGGATCCACATGAATTCCTTCATCATTCAAGAAATTGAACTCTTTTAAGCTAGAATTCACACTTGGAGAATTTGGCATTTAGTTTCTCCTTTTTCAAAAGTTCAAGATTCAAACAAAGATGATGTTCATGATCGGATTTGAAAGACATAGTCAATGAAGACAACTAAAAATTTCACCAAGTATGACTTGCACATGTGGTTCATCAAATCCATGAACACGATAGGAGCATTGGTCAGACCAAAATGCATAACCATTAACTCATAATGGCCATATCTTTTAAGGAAGGATGTTTTGGGTATATCATCAGCGTACATCTGAAGCTGATGACAACCTGAATAAATATCGATCTTTGATAAAGGAGAAGCTCTTTGTTGATTCAAGGTAAAGTATATCGGCTATTGACAGTACGCTTATTGAGTTTGTTATAGTCGATGCACATACAAAAAAAGCCATCATTATTCTACACAAATAAAATTAGAGCTCCCTAAGGTGAGGAACTCTAATGGATAAAACCTTTGTCAAAATGCTCTTTAAGTTGGTTAGCAAGATCTTGCATCTTAGACGGTGCAAGAAGATAAGGAGTTTTTGCCAAGGGTGTAGCATAAGGCACAAGATCAATACAGAACTCGACTTGATGAATAGGAGGAAGATCAGTTAAGTCCTCTGGAAAAACTTCAGTAAAGTTCTGAATAATAAGAATATCTTTAATCTTCTTTAATGTACCATCCATTTTCATAAGATGGGCTAACAAAGCCACACAATGTCGTGGAGTTAAGATAAGAGTTTAAGCCCTTTCGATGGCTTTTCCCTATAAATGTTTAAAAAACTTTTGGATGAAGGAGGAATCTAGATGAATTTTTTGAAGGAGAAAACTTCAGCATTATTCTTATATAACCAATCCATGCCTATTATGACATTGAAACTTCCAAGTTGTATCAGTGTAAAATTGATAGGAAATTGTGCTTTCTTACATTAAGAATACAATTCGGGATAGCAAAAACAGTTGTGATAGTTTTTTAGAACGGGAACGGATTTGACGGAATGACATGCAGAATGATTATTTAGAAACTTTATGAGAATTGGATAATGAGTTTTATAATCTCATAAAAACAAAAATCAAGGATAGGATGATTCAAAATAACAATGAGATGTTCCGAGTGTAATCGTACAGTTCGCAAAGCAAAGTGAACACGTTGACTTATCAAAGTATTAAGTCAACCACAACCTTAATGAAGACATGCGTACCTATAAGGGGGCATTCACCCCAAGGTAAGGTAAATGGATCCGTCAGTTGATTTGGATTGTTTTTAGTTATGAGATTTAGACTTTGACGGGACTTGAAAAACCATGAATAACAATTTATATTTTAAAATTTCAAAGTTCTTTTGATTTAGGCACAATGCCTTCGAATATTAATTAAAATTTGTGCGTACATTTATTAAAAGAAAGATATAAGGATAATCATGTAAGGCATATAATCGCATAATCATGTCTAAGCATATAATGTATATAAGAGAAATTATGTGTGATGTACTTAGTTATAGTCTGGATTATTTTATTTCTAATAACCTAATCGCTATAACCATGGCATTGATACCAATCTGTCACACCCCAACCGATGACGGAATTATCGACGCAAACGAAGGTGAATTGATTGCTCATAGCACATGTTTATAATTATGTTGAAGTAATATTAATTTCCAATTATCATTAATTAATACCAATGAAGACATTCATTACAATCGAACAATAATCAAACAAACACAACAATGTATTTTATTAATCTAGGTCTAGAATCGTAGATAAAAACTTACATGTAATCTGTCACAACTCTCACGAAACCTTATATTTCTTTGTTTTTGGGTTTGTTCAGAAATTCCAGAAACCTTATCCTAAGCAATTTCTGAACGCTTTTCTATGTCGTTATCAAAATCTGGTATTCTTCGTAAATCTGATGTTCTAATTTTCGGGACGAAAATTCCTTCGATAAGGGGATGATGTGACACCTCGTACTTTCAGGTTAGCACCATTTCCATTATCTATCCTCTCTCCACTATTTTATAATTAGTCAACTTTATTATTGTTAGATAATAATGGTTGCCATTATTATTATCACTAATACTTAACTATAAATTAATTCAAACTAATTAACCCTAAAGTGCAAACTATATAAGATGGAAGGACCGTTATGTAAATATGTCAAAAAATTTGATTTCATTTACATTTAACCAAACCTCCCCTTCGGTTACCATCCAAAACACCCAAACTCTTCCCACAACCCTAAATAGTCGACGACAGCCTTGTGCAAGCATCCTGCAGCCGTGAACCATTGTTCTTGCAGCCATGAGTCCTCGTGAGTTCGTTATCGATCAACCATCTCGCGCGAACCTTTCTGCGGCAGCCTCTTAATTATCTGTGGAACCCTCAAAAACACCCTGCTGCCTCGATTGTTCCCCACCTACATGACAAGCTACCGTCATCGACTACAGCAGGGGCTTTCGAGACGATCGCAGCCACCGTAGTTGTCCATCTTACGTGTGCATCAGCCCCATTAGCCTCCAGTTTGCATCTGCTACACCGGAGATCTTCGACGCATCTACGGTACGTTTTCTCCGTTGGTTACGTTTGCTCTACGGCTTGGTTTCGGTATGTTTTTGTGCGTGCGGTTCACATTATGCGTGTGTGGCGGTTCTCGGCTTTAGGTGTGCGGTTGTAATTGCTACTATATGCGTTCTTAGTTGTATGTTTGTATGTATGTGTAGCCGTGTGTGCCTAGATGTTTTGTTTATATATATATATATAGATTGTAGGTTATGTGAGCGGTGTGTGGGCGCGTGATATGATTGTGTGTGTGAGCGAGAAGGAGTGTGTGTGTGTGTTCTTTAATGTGCTTTATGTAAATATGTGTATTCTGCTATAATGGGTGTGCATGAATTCCATGTTGGTAGGTTCATCATACACATTGCGCACGTGAAATTTGACTTGGTTGTTACAGGTGGGTATTGCGTGGGGTGTGGAAATTAATTATGTGGGGTGCCAACAGGTTAGGTGGGGCATGTAATATGTATATATGTGTACTCATGCATGGCTAAATTATATTTGTGTGGTTAGCTTAGTGTTTTGTTGCTTGGTGTGTGTACCAGGTGGGGTGTTATGTTGGTCACCAATCATTAGAACGAATTAGTTTCATGCTATTAAACGTAGGAATTGTAATATGGTTGTGAAATTGAAGCGTATAATATGTACTCTTATACGTGATAGTTGAGCTTTGTGTATTCTAATTAAAATAATACTTGCGTGTGTGTGGGGAAATTGATGGTCGCCTTAGTGACCAAGCCGAGAACATGGAACCGTATAGATCTGGTATTAATATATAATCACTAATAATAATAATCGCTAAATGAAATCCATGTGTTCCGGAAAACCTAATTCCCACCTTTTTACACTTATTTGTTGATATGCATCCAAGGTGAGTTTTCAGCCCCACTTTACTCATACTCTTTTGGGGGACAGAAACATGTGTTCCAATACCTTTTTGTTTCATTTGATCAGTAATACCATAATGTCACTTGTTTACTAGTGTGATACCAACTTAAGTCGTCATTTTCGAACCGTTAATTTATGTATTTTCTCGAGCTAATTCTGAATAGATCTACTGGGTTTGACAAACCCCACCCGGGCTAGTCGTGCTAGCACGACTGCAAGTCAAACGGGTGTTTAATAGACCTAATTTATGTTGTTGTGGCTTGGTAACCACAGCCAAGGCCTTCATTTACATTGTCAGCTTTGGTTGCGAATTTCATACACTTAGTAACTTGTTAAGTAGACTAGCTATCTACAGATATTACTTTGTTTACTGGATCTGCTTTCTATTATGTACTGTTTATCAAAACTGTTGGGTCAGATAAGGCTGGTGCAACCAAAACAACACTTAGAAGAATTTGTGGTACAACTGAATAAAGTCTTCCGAAGACAAAGCTACACTTCCGAAGCTATGTTGAAGAACTTCCATAGCTCAACCAAGAAAAACTTCCAAAGAGGAACTCAGTATTCCAAGACTAAGTAATTCCTCTTCCGAATTAAACACTTAGAAGATTCAAGACAAAGACTTACGAAGAATAAAGGTCTTAAAGACTAGCAGAGATCTTGGAAGAAGTTGATTCTTACGAAGTATAAATGGCTTCAGAGGAACTTATTCTTCCGAAGCCAGTTAACCTTTGGAAGAAACAACTATGAACTAGTGGACATAAGTATGGTCGGTCTGACAATCGCTGCCACCCCTGAGATACTGCATGGTGCTTTCCCACACCCATGTAGTTGACCATACTTTATTCCACTGTTCATATTTTATCAGTTAGTACAGTTACCACGTTTAGTAGGTGACAAAAGGTAAGTCATGGACTTGTCATGACTACCTCGTCTAGGATAGTATTTTATCTTAGATACTTTACTGCTAACAATGTAGTATCTGTTTAGTAGTAAGTTTCAACTGGTAATCTAAGTATAATCGGCTATAGATAGTAGTATATATAGTTTTTATTGTAACTCATTTAGCATGCTTGTAAGAGTCTTGTAAACTTTAAGTTGAGAAGTAATATATACAAGTATCTTGAAAAATATTTTTTGTGTTCACTAACTTAATATATTATTATCAACTCAATCAAGGGTTCTGCTTCATCTTTCGAGTGTGCTTAAATGAGTCTGAGAGATAAACCTTATGTTGAGAGACAAAAACCGATCCTGCAATTAGTATCAAAGCTTTTTAGGCTCTTGATTGTGAGATCTAACCATCCCAAATCACCTTGTTTCATCACTCATTCACTCACTACACTCAAAAAAGGCTCTTAACCAGAAAATCTTCTGAATCTGAGATGGGAACAATGACCAAGGCTCCAATTTTCTACTTATGTGGAGTAGAAAAGAGCTTAGAAGATTGATGCTTAAGTTCTTGATGCTTCACTTGAGGTGGTTGTTCTTGAGCTTTATAGGTTTGATCACAAGTATGTTAATTTGAAGTTGATGATCATATGGAGCTTTAGGTGATAATGTGTGGTTGTTATGGTGACCGAGAGAGAGAGAGGATCGGGAGATAGAACCGAGAGGTAATGGTGGCGGTTGTGTGGGTTGTGGTCGATGGGATGGTGGTGTTATAGTGTCTCTCGGCCGAAGCCATTAATTGGGGTAATCATCACATCTAATTCTAGAGTGATGTGTTGATGAATAGTAGATTTAGGTGGCTTATTTAGGCATGCTAGGTGTTAAGCTTGGAAGAATGATTAGTGTCCACGGTGCTAGGTGTCATGATATCATGCTAATGACATTCTTTAGTATTAGTTGGGTTAATTAGTTGCTTAATCTTTGTCTTAATACCTTAAGTTAGCCGAGTTTAGGTAAAGTTTGATAGGTTAGTTTACGTGTATATGTTTAGTTTAGTTTTGTTGTTGATATTAATTCTTCCATAGGTTAAGTTGTTTGGTAATGTTTAATTTTAGTTTATTAAATGATAGATGAGAACATTTATCAATTAAGTAACTAATCACTTAGTCTTATGATTTAGTAACTAACACACATGGTTCAATGATCACAAAGTTCACAAGTATTCATATACATGCATACGTAAATATTTATGCATGGATGCATGCATGCTCACGTAACATATGCATAATCAACTAAACATATAAGATTCAAAAGGAGTTAGTCAAATAAACTTACCTTAATAATTTCTCAATAAAGTATATAAGTATAAACCTATAAAAATTCTTAAGATATTAGTTTACCTAACCTTAGCTTTTAGGGTTGTCACATCTGACGAGGTTTTTAACGAGACATCATCTTCGAGCATAATAAGTTGATAACCAAGGGGGAGTGTTATAAATATTATTTATTGTGGTTATCAACAATGATAGTTGTAGACTTTATTAGAGATATACTTATCATGTTATTCAAATGGTTGTTGGAGTTATGAAAGAATTATGTTTTCTACTCCTATAATACCCCTTGTATATTATTTGTAAACATCAATCAATAATATAAACATCTCTCCACATATCTCTTTCTCATATTGTATTGCTATTAAGCTAGTTTTACAACATATTTAAGTTTTTTTTAGATTAAAAATGGTTTTCTAATAAATTAAGAAATATATCTTTTTATTTTATTATTTCTAAAGACATAAATTTTTACAAAATAAACTTCTTTCTAAAACATCAAACTTATTTAAAAATATAAAGTATTTTAAATTTAGTGTTTTAAAAAGTGAATTATTTATAAACCAATAATAATTAAAAATGAGAGTTATAATAAGAAATTTATAAAAATAACAATTTTTTTAAACAAAATGTTTGATTTCTTTTTTTTTTAAAAATATTAAAAAATTGATATCATTGTTTTATTACTTATAGTTTTTACTCCTATGTAATTTAAATCATATCTTATCTTAAAATGTCGTTTTATAATTAAATAAAATTTTATTATATTTAATATTTTATTTATTAACCCGTGTAATTCACGAGTTTACTAAAACTAGTAATAATAATAAATTAGTATTAACAATTAATGTAATAGCAGCAATGTTAAAATAGTCGGTAAGATAAACGACAAAAGTTGCAGTAACGTCATAAGCATACCATTATTAAGACATGCTAGAAAAAAATAAAATTCGTGTAACATAAACTAATGTTTAACCATACAAGCAGTGGTTTCAATTTTTTGGCAACGTACACCAATGTTTAACCAAACTTATAATATTCCATAGATCATAAATTACATGAGAGAATTGTTTTGATAGCATGCAATAGTGCATAAAAAGCTCCATGAAATTGTGAGATTACGTTCATGAACATAAGAATAACATCAACTAAAGAAGTAACATCACTTAAACATGAAATTCTAGTGGAATTAGAGACTATATAGCCATGAAACACAAACAGATAAGGATAGTAAGACGATAAAAACCTAAGTGCAAAGCCTAGCGTTATAAGTATCTACTGACATTATAGTCTCGGTGTAAATGGCACGTTTTAAGGCACAAAAGAATATGCTCGGGAAGAAACAACCGAGCCTGTTGTTTCTCACATCAAAGTCATATACATCCCTAAAATCAGTCATCATCATCTATTCTTATTTAGGACCATGTAAGAGATATGACACTATAACGAAATTGGAATGCGAGCGGTATGTAAAATTAATAACATTTTCGTTCATTTTTCATAATAATCCATCTTCCACACATCTATAAAATACTCAAATAACTCATGTGTAATGAATAGATGAAGTTCCTCACGTGAATTAACTAAAAAACCCTCACATCCTCCTTTCGATATAACACTTGGAAAAGGTAATTTAGTGAGTTCCTCTGAATTAACATCTAAACGTATCACCAATTGAACACAAGGACCAAAGAACATGTCTTTGAATTAAAAGCCATCTCCAGAAAGAGTATCTAGCGACCAATAATGTTTCGGGGTACAATAATGGTAGCCTTGGATGATTTTGATTTTTCGCCAAAAATTAGAGAACGTAGAATACACATAAGGTTAAATCAACATAGAACCCTAGAGCATCGACATGCGTATCATATAGACCATAATATTTTGAGCTAGGCAACTTCCTATGGGCACATGTTAGTGGATCCAAATAAGCAATTCTTTGGTATTCTTTATACATACACACAACATTCCATCCAAGCTATATAAAACCGGTAAATCAGACAGTTAGGCGTCGAACGAAAAATAAACGATTTTGTCCACCCAACATTGCGGTGAATCATAGCAAAAAGGAATGTACTAGGTGTAGACCTTGTGTTCATTACTATGGGACGTAAAGGAATGAAATAAATACACCAATTTTAATGCAATAGTTGGATTTCATGTACACATTAGAATTCTTATGGTTTGAGTAATTTGATTGTTGCAAAAGAAAGGTAATATTTACTAAGTTTTGTTTATAAGTGTTTATTAAGTTTTACTTAGGTTTCAAAATGTTTTGAGTTAAAATTTATGTAAAGTTCGTGAATTATTTCAATAGAAGTTGATAAATTTATGGGTCAAACGGGTCAGCCTGAGTTCAATTGGAATATTTGTTCCTCTTTTAGAGATTCACTTTACGATTAAGGAAGAAATGGTATCCGTTGAGCCATTTGCAAGTAGATCAAGTTGCTTGGTTAATCATCTTATTGGGTCTCCATATATATTAGTAGCTAGAATTCTGCAATTTGGATAAAAAAAATTGTTGCAAGAGTTGTTACCTATCCAGATTTAAGCATTCATGTTAACATAATATAAGCTTACTCATTCCTAATTGTAAGTGCTCCTTGATTTGGGATTTGCATCCACCATGCGGCATGTATCGCTACAAATTAGTTAATCCGGAATGAACTACTATTATATTAAAACCATTAAGAAACTTAACATTCCAAATGAACTGGATACAAATGCAATATTGATTAGTTCGAAAAACATATTCCTTTCATCATAAAGATTTGTAAAACAAGAACAAAAGTACAATAATATTACCAAAAAAAATTAAACATATGGAACCCAAATAAGTTAAGTTGTTGACATGGCAGTCAAATATTACCATGACAAAAAAAAAATTAAACATATGGAACCCAAAATAAGTTAAGTTGTTGACATGGCAGTCAAATATTACCATGACAACACAGCCATAGACCACTCTCATTACCATAAAGTTTGATTACCAATCTCACAACCATAATGTAACACACCAACCCAAGTAAGGCTCAAAGTGTCACACAAACTTGATGTAACACTGCAGGACCGGTTAAGAGCTTAACAATTACAACACAACAGCACAAAGAGAAGATTAACTAAACTTGATCAAACAATAAACTGGATTAACCTAGATATTGATACAAAGAACACAAGTAATGATAAAGAGACAGAACAAGAGATTTGGGTTTCAAGGAGGCAGTATATTGCTTTCTCAAGTTCTATTACAAGTGTTACAATGCATAAAGAAAGATACTAGAACTTGGAATACTTATACTACAACCTACAGCCGGCTATACTTTGAAAGCCAGCTAGATACAATTGACTAGACACAAACAAAATCAATTGTAAATCAAAAGGCATATCTGCCTTTTGACCTTGTGACTATGACATGCCATAGCTCACATCCTTATCTATTACAAAAAGGATAAAGTACATAAAGTAGAAAGTTACAGACTCAAGACCTCAATGTACAGTTACCAAAAGCATGGACCTTTTCACCAACTCATGTAAGTTGGTGACTTTACAGAGATGCAGCGGAAAGGTGTCCAGCTTTATGGAACAGTACATCAGATAAAGCATGTTACTAAAAGTCTTCGGAAGAAATCTGTCTTCATAGGATGAAGCTTCGGAAGACTTTGTCTCTGAGGCTTCGGAAGACTTCATATTTGGCTTCGGAAAATATTGGTCTTGGCTTCGGAAGATTTTACACTTACAATATTTCTAGTGTATGGTGTAAAACTTCTGAAGCAATTCTTCTTCAGTACTTAGTGCATTACTTACAGAGAGACATTGGATGTTTTGGTTTGCATTAGACTTAAAGGAATCCTTACAAACTCCCCCTAGGCTGATGCTACCAAAACATTTAGAAGATCTTCAGATGTTAGTAGTCTTCTTCATTAGATGGTCAGGATCATTCAGAGCTTCATAGTATCTTCTCATCTCAAAGAGATCATGCAGAGGTAAGTTGATTATGTCTTGCCATGTATAGACATTCTCAACAACTTGATCTCTGATTACAAGCCATCTTTCTGGATTGGTAGAGAAGGTCCAGGATAAGATGGGTGTCTCAGCTGCCAGAGGAGCCACTTGCATTGGAGTTGATTGGGCTGCCTCTTCATGCACTTCCTCAGGTTGATCTGACTCAGCCTGAGGTGTAGAGGTAGATAATTTAGGCTTCTTCTTCTTAGACTTTGGTTTAGAAGCCATCCTCTTCTTCCTCTTAGATGACTTTAACTGAGAAGACTGGTCTGCAGCACCTTGTTGATCATCCTTTTCTTTCTCAGTTGGGTGTTCCTCCTCACAGGTTCAGAAGGAGAGGGAGTTTGACCCTGCTTTGGATCAGAAGATGAAGCTTGCTGAGGCTCAGTAGGAGGTCCAGGTGGAGGTGTCTCAGGTTGTCCAAACTTAACCTCCACTTCAGGTGGGACTTGACTTGGAAGAGAGTGTAAGTCAATCAGTTCACCACTCTTAATCTTCAGGTGGGACTTGACATAGGGCCAAGTCTCCTTCCGGAAAATCCATATAGCTTCAAGAAGCTCATCATCCTTTGTCTATCAGCAGACTTCTTCATACTCTTTTGGATGATGGCTCTTGACTTTACAGCTTCTTCCCTTAGCTTCTTCTTAGTTGTCTTTCTCTCCTTGACTAACTCAAGCTCAAGTTGTTTTAAGTACTCAAACTCAACAAAGTCATAGGAAAAGGGAAGAAGTGCATCTGCCTGATAGAAGCCTGTGGCACTCAGGTAGTTGATCATTTTGATCCTATCTTCTTCTTTGTCTACCTGAGGTTCTTGTGGAGCCACATCTTCTTGTATAGGGCTTTCTTGAACTGGGGAGAGAGTGGGATCATGCTTGTAGAGTCTTTTCTGTCTCTTCTCCTCTTTGAATTGGAGAAGTAACCTTGCATCCTCTTTTTCTCTCATCTCTCTTGACACTTCCATGTCAGCCAGTTCATTTAGTTGTTCTAAGGGGAGAGAAATGATTTCATCAATGTCATAGTTCCTGGTCTGCAGATAAGTAATTCTGACTGCCCTCAACTCATCATCTTGAGTATTTGGTCTGGGGGCAGCCCTGATTGCAGCTTGCATAAAGCCTGAAGACCCAGAGGAACTTTCTCCCCTTAGCTTCCTTTTCCTCTCTCTCTCTTCCTCCTCAATTTCTTCAGAAGTCAAAATCCTTTTACCTTTGTCACCCACAGACCTTTGTGACTCAGGGTGGATAGAGGTTTGGCCTTCATTGCTTGGTGTAGCATCCATGCTCTGGCCAGAGAGAGGCTGAGAAACACCTTCACCAGCAGGTGTCTCCGAGGGAGTGTGAATCTCTGCAGCAGTTGATAATGATGAGACAGGGGTCTCAGGTTCTGCCACTGGGCCTTCAGTCAAGGTTTCCCCTATGAAACTAATCTTAGGGTCCACCTCAACATCCAGTTGACCGATGACATTGCATGATTGCCTAAGTCTCCTTCTTAAGCTGAACTCTGTCATGATCCTGTCTTGGATCCTTTGAGCCAATCTGTCAGCCTGACTTGATTTGCTTGGATTGACAAGTGGCATATTGACTAGATCCAACCTTTCATAGAAGTTCAAGCTTTGAAAGTCAAATACTTCTTGTTGCCCTTGAACTCTGTGAAGAATAAGGGCTCTTCTATCAGCATCATACCTCCACCTTATGATGTAGTTTGCAGTTCCTTGAGGTGGGGATGACACAGCCCTTGGAATACCTTCCTCAAAGAGACTCCTAATGATAGAGTCTATAGAATCCACATTAATGTGAACTTGAAGAAGTTGCTGAGAATGCACAACTGCAAGTGAGGATGGTGAGTCCTCTATGTCCATTCTCTGTGAAGAACTCCCAGGTTCTGTGGCTGCAATGACTTTCTCCCCCTTTTTGGTAGCATCACCCACTTGCATAGGTGAGCTGGAGGATAAATCAATCACATCCATAGGTTCTTATGTTCCTGGTTGAGCTCTTCTTAAAGGTCTCCCAACTAGTTTTTCCTTAAGATATGAAATCTGAAGTTGATGATCATTGACCCTGTTTTGTAAGGTAGTCACCTGAGATTCAAGGTGACTGACCTTAGAGACTAAATAGGAGTATGTTTTTGATAGTTTTTGCACCTTTAGTCTCAAATTCCCGTCTTCTTCATCAGAAGAATCATTGGGGGATGAGATGATTGGACCAAAGTCCTCTCTCTCACCACCAGCTTGAGGTTCTTGGCTACTGGTTTTCCTCTGCTCACTAGCAATCTCAGTTGAGATGTCAGTGGGCTGAGTTACCATGGTTGAGGTTTTAATGATGTAATCACTTGCAGAAGTGAGAGCCTCTTCCATATGGACATCCTGAACATGTTCAGAAGTGTCCACCTCAACAATAGGTGACTGATGTGGGCTAGACTGAGGAGACTCAGAGGTACTCATCTCTCTTTGAGTAGGAGAGGAGAAGAGAGACTCATGGTACTCACTCAATCCTAAGTCTTCATCAGTATAGAAGGATAGGTTGGGAATGGGTTGAGTTAGATCTAAAGGCTGGGGATGGTAACTGTCCCCTGAAGGTTGTTCACTAGAGTGTTGAGACTCAGAGTGAAGGCTTAAGGCCGTTGGGCTTGTGAGCTCATCAGGGTGAGCATGAGGAACCTCAGCCCTGATAGTTGAAGAGATGGGAGTGGTTTGCTCCTCAGGGGAAGTGGGAGCTCTAGTGTCCACTTCCTCCTATAAAGGTGAGTATATGGGGACCTGCACAGACTCAATAGCTTGAGCAGGGGTTCGTTTGGATTTTCTTTGGTAGGTGAGGGTTATTTGAGGCCTTTTTAGTGGTAAAGAAGTAGAAGGTGTGGGTTCAACACTAGCTTGTGTTGCTAGGTTGTCACCTTGAGCAATGAGCTCTAACATTTTGGCGACAAGGGCTGTTTCTACCCCTGAGAAGCCTACAGTTGGCTTCTTTATGATTTTAAAGATGACGGGCTTCATCTGTCTCAATTTAAGAATATTACTTGTTTCCCTCAACTGTGAGCCCATTTCACAGTTAAGAATGTGTTGAACATATCTAGGAAACATGTAATACTCTAAGGAGTCCAAGTTTGCAAGTAAATTGGTATAAACAAATTAAGAGTACCTGAACTTGACGCCTTGAACCATTCCAGCACTATGAAGGAGAGATCCTCAGGAATTTGGTCCCACCCTCCATGCTTGTTTGACAAGCTGTGGATAACCACATGGAGTAGGTATTTCCACTAGGATGAGACCTTCCCTTTCCTGAAGGTCTTTACAGAGAAATCTCTCTCATAGCCCATCTGCTCAAAAGAATGATTGACAGCTTCCTTTGGGAAGGACAACTCACCTTCTTCATTATCCAGCTGCAAATGATAGTTGATGATGGCCGGAGTGATGAAGATTGTCCTCCCTTGCATTGTGGCAGACAGTGCCTTCTCCCCATCCATAATGACCTCTTGGCAGGTCTTCCAGAATTCAAGCAAATGATCCTCATACAGAGTAGGATCAATGGTTAGGGAGGTGAAATAGTTTGATAGAGTTAAGAATTGGCAAATCTCTGAGAAACTTTCATCTTTCTTAGAGCTTAACAGAGCAAACTGGTTGTGTTGCCTGTGAAGTTGCATGGAGAAATCTGGGTTGTTTCTGCGGTTAAGGTTGGCCATTTTAGAAGCTTAAGGTTGAAGAAAGGTAAAAAGGAAAGGCGGTTTTGGGAATTAGGTTTGAGGAATAGTAGAATTGAGGAAGATAGTGAGGAAGAGGGGAAATCGTTGGGTATTTATGTGAAAAGGGATTTGAACCAAAGTTAATGAAAGAGGATAAACTTTGAAATCTAAAAGTCGGTCCCACCTCTGAAAAAGTAGTTTACTTGTGAAAAAGTAGTTTTCTTGGAATTCGAAAAGCTTCCGAAGGTAAATTATCTTCGGAAGTTTTAATGAAAAAGCTTCCGAAGCTAAAATGACTTCGGAAGATTTTCCTGAGAGTCTTGAAAATTTTGCTTCAGAAGAGAAATAAACACTTGAATGCTTTGTATATGAAACAACAAAGCTTCCGAGAGTTAATTTTGCTTCAGAAGGAAAAAGTCCTTAAAAACAAATAATTGTCTGAGACAAGAATTTAAGCTTCGGAAGATAGATTTAGACTTCTTCTGAAGGTAAAAATTCTTAGACAGTTATTTATTTTGAAGATATGATTTTCTTCCGAAGGTAAATGTATATCTTCCGAAGGATCAGAAAATTTTCAAGAATCTAAGGAAAGTCTTCAAAAAGGATTTTATATCCAAAGAAAACATGAGCTTATGAAAGTGATGAACTAGACAACTTAGGACACACATATTTTAAGAAATAATTAGAATTAGTTTTAAGAAAAGATCTACTCAAAGTTAATCATCCCAATAGCTGATATTAGATATTTAAATCTCTGTTCATCAAAAGCTTTTGTAAACAGATCAGCATATTATTCATCTGTATGAACTTTGACTAGTTTAATCCCTTTTCAAAGTTATCTCTTATTAAATGATACCTGATATTGATGTGTTTGGTCCTTGAGTGCTGCACAGGGTTCTCAGTGATAGAGATAGCACTATTGTTGTCTATGTGGATAGGAGTCTCCTTGAAGTTAAATCCATAGTCCAGCATCTGATTTTGAATCCAAAGCAATTGAGCACAGTAGCTTGCAGCAGCAATGTATTCAGCCTCAGCAGTTGATGCAGACACACAGGATTGTTTCTTGCATTGCCATGAGACAACCCTTCCACCAAGGAATTTGACATCCCCCAGATGTAGACTTTGTAGTCATGTTGCAACCACCATAATCATTATCTGTATAAGCATACAGATTGAAGTCAGGATTCTTTGGATACCATAAACCAAGTGTTGAGACACCTTTGAGGTATCTTAAAATCCTTTTGACAGTGATTAGGTGTGAAGATCATGTATAGGTTGGACTCACCTTAGTATAGTTTGTTTACTTTAGTTGTAATAGGACTTTTGTTAGTTTCCTTTTGTATGTTCTTAGAATTGAGTGTTAATTTTAGCAGTCCAGCGAAACTGTGAGCGAATCTGTAAATTCGCTCACAGTTTGTTGTTCTAGTTTACCCGGCAAACTTATGTTCTGCCGGGCGAAACTGTAGTTTCGGCATGACAGTTTCGCTGGTAGCGAAACTGTCTGCGAAACTACAAGTGCTATATATAGTTTTGTTTATTTTCATTGTAAGGTAAGCTTGCAAAACCCTAATCGTGGATCATTGTTGCAAGTTACCTATTCCAAGCAGTTATTACACAGAATTATCATTGTGCTTCGTGTTATTGATTGTTATTGTTCATTTTGTTATCAAATATGAGTTAGAATTGTATTCTATCTTCTCAATTGTCATTGTTTAGCATGCTTGTTAGATATTGAGCAATTCATCACATCATTTGCACTGTTTTTTTCGATCACATGGACCAACAATATGGTATCAGAGCCTTAGTGCTCTTGATTTGTTGAGTTTTTGTGGTTTTTGTTCAATATCTAGTCTCAATCAATTTTCATTGGATTATTCGGTGTTTTTGACATGGAAATTGATTGAATTATGCTAGTTTTTGTTTGAGGAAGATCCTACAATCATCAGATCTCAAATTCGTTGAGTTTTGGATGATTTCAGATTGATTTTGAGGTGAAAAAGGGTTTTGAGATCGATCAGTGAAATTAGTGTTCTTCTAGCGAAATTGCCATCGTCTTTCAGCGAAACTATGAACTATTTTGCATCAGAAGTTGTTTTCTAGGGATTCTGCGAAACTAATCTCTTGAACGAAAGTTCATCAGTGTTTGTGAACAATCAACAAGCGAAATTGCTGCTGAAGTTGTTTTTGAACGAAAGTTCAAGCTTGTTTCGTGTGAAGTTATCAGCGAAACTAAGCTAGTGGTGCCTTTGGACTAGCGAAAGTGCTGCTGAAATTGCTAGCGAAATTAGCTTTCTCAGCGAAATTGTCAGCGAAAGTAATTCTTCTGCGAAACTGTCATCAAAGTCATATTTTTCTGCGAAATTGTCAGCGAAATTATAATCTTCTCTGCCGAAACTACAATGTCAAAATTAACTACTCTCACACTTGCTGATCTTGAAAGTGTTGCTCCTAATAGGCCTCCAAGATTCATTAATGGATATAATTTTGAAGATTGGAAGAGATGTCTCAAATCTTTCTTCTTCTACACTGATCATAACCAATGGGAATCGATTACTTCTGGTCCTCACATACCAACGGTTACTGTTGGTGATGTTGTCTCTCAAAACAAGGACCTATCTTCCTATACTGAAAGAGATCTGAAATTGATTGATCGTGATCAAAAGGCTTTTGGTGCTCTAACTCTCTGTTTAGCACCAGACATCTACAACCATTTTGCAGAGCATAAAAATGCTAAATCTCTTTACGATGCTTTATGTGAATTTTATGATGGTAATGCAGATTTGGTAAAGGATAAGAGTATTCAAGCTGAAAAAGAATTCAATTCATTTATGGGGATACAAGAATGAGAGTCTGACAGACCTTACAAACCGTTTCTTAACTGTCTCAAGCACCTTAAAGAAATACGATGAAAGGCTCTCAAACAGTGAACAAGTTAACCGGCTTCTCGATTCTCTTCCACCCCAGTGGAGTCTTCAGGTGAGAATGCTTAAACAAGAAAGAGGGTTCACAGATTACAAGCTGATGGATATCATCAATAAGTTGAAATCCTTTGAGTTGGATATGAAAAGACGGGAATTTAACCAGACTATGATGCCCACATCTGGTTTTTCTCAAAATGCTGCTTTGTTGTCATCCGCTGCAAACTCTCAAATACAAAATCCAATTCAAGGAGGGAGCAATACAAGTACTTTCTCGAGTGGGAACAGTCATGTTGGAAGAGATTTGGGTAATTCTAAGGCCAATGTTGAAACTCCAATTCCATCAGAAACAATGGCTCTTTTTGGAATGTTTGTTCAGAGCTATGAAGCACTTGTTGCTGGAGAACTGAAAGGAAAGGGAATGACTATGGAGGACATGTACCAGGTTGATCCTGATGATCTTGAAGAAACTGATATTCAATGGCAGATGGCGATGTTAACTTTGAGAGCTCGGAGATTTATGGAAAGAACAGGACGAAAGAACTTTGGTGGTCAATCATCTACTTCAAAACTAGGGTTTGATAAGTCAAAATTGAGGTGCTTTAATTGTAAACAATTGGGACATTTCAAATGTGAATGTCCATTACCGATTGTCACAGATCCTAGTAATTCTGGAGTACCAAGACTGACAGCAGAGAAAGAAAAGGAAGATGTGAATCTAAAAAAGGAGTCTGCTTTGATTTCGAACTTTGACTGGAGTGCCGAGGTTGTGGAAACAAGAACTGAGATCAATCACGCGTTAGTTGCTGAGTTTGTGGAAAGTAATGAAGAGGTAGATGGTGAAGATGGATTTGAGTTGTTCAAGGAATTCAAAAGAGAAAATGAGTCATTTGTAAATGGGAAAGAAGAAAAAGATGATGGAAATGGGAAAGATGAAACTGCAGGTTTAAGTGAGAAAAGAAGTTCAAGAGATGAGATAGGAAAGGATAATGATGATGCTGCTGCTACTGTTGAGGAAAAGAAATCAAGTACTCCAGTATGCCTGTGTGACAAAGCTTTAGCTGCTGAAAGGATGGTAATGGGACTTCCATATGAGGTAATACAGGATATGTGCTCACCTGCTTGTAAAATTAGATTATTTGGGATTTATAAGGCTAACCGTTTGTTAATTGATAATGAAAAGGATTTAAAGCGAATTAATGATGAACTTAAAATCAATGAATCAAAATATTTTGTGAAATTAAATGAGGCTTTAAAAGAAAATGATCATTTAAAACGAATCGTTTTGGAAAGAAATGTCGAGATTAATACTTTGACTGAAAGGGTTGCTCTTGCTGAATTTGAAGCAAGCAAACTTCAGTCAAAGTTAGATAAATGGACTATTTCTGGAATGAAACATGATGATCTTTGTAAATCTCAACGGGGAGCTAGAATTAAAACAGGTTTGGGTTATGAAAATGTAAAGGTTTATCCTCCACCTAGTACATACTGTTATTCTCCTATGCCTGTTCCTCATCCTTCTAATGATTTAATCAAAACAGATACTGACAGTATGTCTGCAGGTTTAGAGGGGATTAACTCTAAGTACATTCGTGAAGACTACGACTATGGACCAACTAGTGGGCTTGGATGCACTAGTTCTAGTACACCTGAAAATCAGCAGTCTGTTTTAGATCATAAGTCTAGTTTAAATTCTGTTTTTGTTTCTAGTTCAACTGTAACAGACTCGGATGTCTCATGTTCTCATGATAGTTTTATTCCATCTTGTAATTCAGATCATGGTAGTGATGATTTTTGTTCTCATAATGAATGTAATGCATCTGATCTTTCTCCAAAACCAACTGAGCAAATTAAAACTAATTGTTTCGAAAAGTTCTTTTCTCAACCTATTCCATCTTTCACTCCATTAAATATGACCTCATCTGATGAACGTATTTCTTCTTCATCTGACACCAGTACCAGTGGAACTAGTTTTACTGATATGTCAGATGAATCTTCTTCTAATTTTGTAAATAATAATTCTTGTTCAAATAAACATCAAACTCATGGGTTGTATGAGACATTCAGTGATATTGATTCTAGTTTGTCTGAATGTGATGAGGAGATTATTATTGATCCTATTTTTACCTCATCACATCACAGACCTAGATTCAAACCTCATTGTTTCAGGTGTGGTCAAGAGGATCATCTTGTCAAAAATTGTCCTTCTTTGATTCAAGGATCCTCTAATAGGAACTGTTTTGGAAATAAATTGACAAAATTGGTTAATAATTTTTTCTGTAAAAAATCTGCTTCTTTAAAAAGCAAAGTTGTTCAATCTTGGGTTCCTATTACTCCTGGCTAATTGATTTGTTAATTCTTTTCAGGAGTCCTCGTCAAAGATTGTAAACAGTTTATGGCATGTTGATAGCGGGTGTTCCAAACATATGACGGGATTAAAAGACTTGTTGACCAACTATCGGATTATAGATGGAGGATATGTTGCTTTTGCTGGTAACAAAAAGGGTGGAAAAATGATTGGACAAGGAGAAGTTACCAATGGTTCTCTCACTTTGGAAAAAGTCAACTATGTTCCCGAATTGGCTTTTAATCTTCTGAGTGTTTCTCAAATCTGCGATAAAGACATTCCTGTTCTATTTAAATCTGATGAATGTCTATTTTTAAAATCAGAGATTGTAATTCCAGACGATTTGATTCTCATGCGTGCTCCAAGAAAGCATGATACGTATCTTCTTGATATGAATTCAAGCGAATCAAAGGCTACTGCAACTTGTCTTCTTTCAAAAGCATCAACCTCTGAGTCTCTCTTATGGCATCGTCGATTAGGCCATGTTAATTTTAAGATAATTAATAAATTAGTAAAGAACAATCTTGTTAGAGGACTTCCTTCAAAAATTTTTCTGTTAATGAAAAATGTATGGCATGTGCCAAGGGCAAACAACATAAGAAACCTCATAAGCCCAAACTTCTAAATAGCATATCTTGTCCTCTCGAGTTGTTACATACTGATTTATTTGGCCCAATTAGTGTTAAATCTATTGCTAAAAAATCATTTTGTCTTGTTGTTACAGATGATTTCTCAAGATATTCATGGGTGAGGTTTCTTGCACACAAAGGCGAGGTTGCAGAGGAATTGCAGAGATTAATTCTTTCTATCGAATCAATTAGTAAGAGAAAAGTTATGGGACTGAGAAGTGACAACGGCACTGAATTCAAAAATCAGATTCTCGATTCATTTTGTGCTCAAAAGGGGATTGTGAGACAATTTAGTGCTGCGAGAACTCCCCAGCAGAATGGTATTGCAGAACGAAAGAATCGCACTCTCGTTGAAGCTGCTCGTACAATGCTGATAGAATCTTCATTACCCATTATCTTCTGGGCTGAAGCTGTAAATTGTGCTTCATATGTTCTAAACCGGGTGTTGATTGTGAAAGATAAAATGAAGACTCCTTATGAACTTTTTCATAAGAGAAAGCCTCTAATTGATTTCTTTCGACCATTTGGTTGTTCTTGCACTCTTCTGAATACTCAATCTCAAAAGACAAAGTTTGGTGCTGTTTCTGATGAGTGTTACTTTGTTGGTTATTCTTCTTCTCAAAAGGCATATCGGGTTTATAACAAAAGAACACGTATCGTTCAAGAGTCGTTCTATGTTGATTGGCAGGAATCTAACTCTTCTGAAGTTAGATCTGAACCAGCATGGTTCTTTGACTCCGATACTGTGTTTAATTCGTTCAATTTGCCAGTTTTCGATGATGATACGTCCATTCCAAATACTCAAACAAATATTATTTCATCATCTCCATCGTCTGTTCCTTCCAACTCATTAGTAAATGATGCTGTTTCAACTGATGTTAGTTCTTCGTCTCCAATGAATGATCCGTCACCATCATCTGATTCTTTACCTCATACATCTTCTCCTATACCTGATCCAACACCTATCATCGATTCACCTTCATCTAATCTTTCACCGGCTATGGGTGATACTTCTTCAAACATCTTTCCTTCTACAAGCGATTACAAAACCTTGAAAGATCATCCTCTTGATAACGTGATTGGATCTATCTCTGATGGTGTTCGAACGCGAAGTCAATCTGGTCTAATTAATGTTTGTCTTTTCTCATGCTTCATTTCTCAAACTGTCCCGAAGAACGTTCATGCTGCTCTACAGGATCCTTGTTGGGTGGAGTCTATGCAATTGGAACTTCAACAGTTCAGAAAGCTTAAAGTTTGGACCTTGGTTGACTTACCTCCTAACAAATATCCAATCGGTACAAAATGGGTGTTTAAGAACAAACCGGATGATCGAGGAGTAGTGGTGCGTAACAAATCTAGACTCGTTGTGCAAGGCTTTGCTCAAGAAGAAGGGATTGATTATACAGAAGTCTTTGCTCCAGTTGCTCGTCTTGAAGCAATCAGAATATTTCTCGCTCATGCTGCTCATAAACAATTTAAAGTCTATCAGATGGATGTGAAGTGTGCTTTTCTCTACGTAGACATTGATGAGGAGATATATGTGTGTCAACCACCAGGTTTTGAGGATCCTGATTTTCCTGATAAAGTGTTTAAGCTTGACAAATCTCTGTATGGTCTTCATCAAGCACCCAGGATCTGGTATGAGACCCTTACACAGTATCTTCTAAGCAATGGTTTCTCTCGTGGTACCATTGATATGACTCTCTTCAAAAGAGAAGTGAATGGTGAAATGATATTTGTCCAAGTTTACGTTGATGATATTATTTTTGGATCTACCAATTCTCAATTGTGTAGAGAGTTCGAAGAGGTAATGAGTCAAAGGTTTGAAATGAGTATGATGGGCGAAATGTGTTTCTTCCTTGGATTACAAGTTGAACAACAGAAAGAAGGAATTCTTATTCATCAGGAGAAGTATATTAAGGATATTTTAAAGAAATTTAAGATGGATGATGCTTCTACTGAGATGACTCCCTTTACTGCTCAGACTTGTCTTACTCCAGATGAAAACGGAAAACCAGTTGATCCTCATCTTTTTAGATCTATGATTGGCTCTCTCATGTATCTTACTGCAAGCCGTCCTGATATCACTTTTGTTGTTGGTTACTGTGCTCGATATCAGTCGGCTCCAAAGGAATCTCATGAGAAAGCTGTCAAAAGAATATTTCGTTATCTCAAAGGATCATCTCGTTTAGGGTTATGGTATCCATATGGAGGGAATTTTGATTTACATGCTTATTCTGATAGTGATTCCAATGGTTGCAGGTTAAACAAAAATCTGTGTCTGGAGGATGTCAATATTTGGGAAATTGTTTGGTATCTTGGCAGAGCAAGAAACAAACCACTGTTTCTCTTTCTACAGGGGAAGCTGAATATATTGCTGCCTCAAGCTGTTGTTCTCAAGTTCTCTGGATTCAACACCAAATGATTGATTATGGAATTAATTTTCTCCATACACCTTTATTTTGTGACAATGAAGCAGCCATTGGAATTGCAAAAAATCCTATTCATCATTCCCGAACCAAGCATATCGAGACACGAATTCATGCGATTCGTGATGCTCAAAAAAGGGTTTCATCGATATTATACCCATCGATACGAAAAATCAAAAAGCTGATCTTTTCACAAAAACTTTTGATAAACCCTGTTTTTATGAATTGATCTCTATGCTCGGGTTAATATCCTTTTAAATTTTCATTTTCTGTCCTTTTTATTAAAAATAAATAAATAAATAAATAAATGAATAATAAATCAAAATAAATAACTATAATAAATTCATTGTATATATTTTTTCATAATTTATAGAAATTATCTATTATTTGAAAATAAAAATTTGGGGGAGTAATTTCATATCCTGAGATCGGAATTTAAAATGACGAGAAATGATTGTATATTCTCTAAGTATATTTTTTATACATGACCGGTGCTTCAATGAGAAATGATAGTAACTGATACTGGATTCTGTTTCACATAAAATTTTTAAGAAAAATTGATCAGATTCTTTAACGATATGCTTGATAGACTCAGCCTGACGAATAAAGTAGACAGCAGCTCTATGATTAAATTAAACATCATGCTTAAGAATGTCTGGATTTACTCAATTGTTTTGGCTTGCACAAAAACTGAGTCCTGACAAAAATTGGATTGAGAATGAATCTTTCGTCCATTCTGCTCTTATATGTCATCTCCCTGGACCATATCTGGTATATTCTTGTATTTGTGTATCTTGTGTCTGTGCTAATCTCCTCTGCTGTACGGAAGTACTGACCTGGAGTGATGATCTCCTCTGCTGTACGATAGTACTGACCTGGAGCTCTCATCAGCACATGTTTAAATGGTCATCTCCTCTGTTATACGTGAGTATAGATCTGGAGCTCTCACCATTTTGATATAATTATGTCAAATCATCTAATCGATGAGTTCTTTTCAGAATGAAATATTCTGTTTATAATCATTTGCACACTAATGCACAAGCCTTGTTCTGTTTAGATCGATTCAAAATTCAAGAAATCCTGAGGTTGGGTGAGGGTTTTTGCCAAATGATTGTGGGGTCCTAACATTCTAAAGCATCTAATTGAACCTTAAACAAATCATAAGCTGTTTGTTGAAAAAGGATAAGGCATGAGTTTAAGTGGACAATTATATCAGCAATCGTTATTGATTTGTTCTAATTTCAGTTGTTCCTGTGCAGATTGTGATAAGATCTCGTATTCAGTATGATCTCATTGCCGGTCGATGATTTTTGATCATCTTTATGTTCATAAATACCTAGAGGATGTGATCTCTGATTAATTTAGATCTCATTATGTGACGTGCTTCATGTTAAAATAAAAATATATATATATATATAAAAAATAATAAAAAAAAAATAAAAAAAAAAAAGAGGTGCCGAAACTATTCTTTCGCTAATTGTTTCGCTAGGCGAAACTGCAATTTCGCTAGGTTTTCTAATTAGTTTTCAACTGACTATCTTTTAGCGAAATTACAGTTTCTCTGGGCGAAACTACAATTTCGCCCTGCGAATCTACAGTTTCGCTCACTGCGAAACTATTTGCTATTTAAGTCGTTTTTGCGAAATTCTTCTCACACTTTTGCAAAAACGACCTGAGTAGTATTTTAGGGTTTTCCGTGACTTTTGTGGGCGATTTTTTGTTTTGTTTGTGTTTTAGACCGATTGATCGTGTCTTGTCCTTCGCATGTGAGTTTCGAACCATGTACTATCATTTAATCTTTAACTTCTTTTAAGACATTTGGATTTTGACCCTTCGGTGGCTTGCTGTTCATCCAGCGAAATTGCAGATTCTTCTGCGAAACTGAACGAAAGTTCACTACTTCTCAGCGAAACTATAAAGTTATGCTGTCCGGGCGAACTTAACAGTTTCGCCAAACTATCTTTAGTTTCGCAGAATCTGGACTTAAGCTTGTACAGTTTCACTTGGTCATGCTTTCTTTCTGAACAGCGAAACTAATCTTTTTTACAGCGAAACTATGTTTTTGCTTGCCGAAATTAATAGCGAATCTATTTTAACCTATTTTCGCCTTGTCGAAACTGTCTTTTGTTCAGCGAAACTAACATGTTTTAATGAGCGAAACTATTGTTTCGCTTGCCGAAACTGTTAGTTTTCATTGTTTTAGTATTATTTCTTCTTTTCTTAATTTCTCATTCAACTTATCTGATTTCTTCATCAGGTTATCATGGCTAATCTCAAGTTTGATGAGCGGAATAATATCACAGCCATTTTAGATGATACTCATCCTAAGGCAGCTGGATTTAGAGATTGTATCAGATGGCTTCAAAGATCACCTATAGCTCATGCCATATCTCATTCGCCTACCATTTATGATCTTCATATTAGAGATTTTTGGCGATCTGCAGAGTATGATACTCGAGGAGATGTACAGCGGATCACTGCCAAAGTCGTTGATCACGAAGTGACGATCACTGCTGAGACTGTATCGAGGATTCTAAGACTTGAAGAAGATTCAGGAGATGAAGTGACTATGACAGATTCTGAGGTGTTTCAAGCCTTTAGAAGTATGGGATATGAGGGACCAGCCTTTGGTTCCCGGAAGGAGATCAAGAAGTCATTCTTATCTAAAGAGTGGAGATACATTGCTCATGTTTTTATCATGTGTCTCGATCACCGTAAAGGTGGATCCGATGGTCTTAATATTGATTGGGCTAAGGCAATGGTGTTGTGTTGTAAAGGTGAAAAGGCCAATATTGCTAGACTGATTTTTGCGTGCATGGCGGAGAATGTGATGGCCTTAAAGAAAGACAAATGGCTGTTGTATCCTCGTTTTCTTCAGATGATTTTTGATGATCTTATACCTCATGTTCCAAAACATGGAGAGATTAAGAGGCTGGTACAGATGAATCCCCGTATCTTTGCTGACTGCTGTGCCATTCGCCACGACTTCAGTGGAAAGATCACCCATCTTTGGAAAACATGTATCCTCCAGAACGCTGGAACTATATTAGACGGGTGGATGAGTCAGAGAATAAACGAGATGAGTCAGATTATAAACGAGCTGAAGAAACAAGAGTACATCAAGCTGATGCTACAAAGAAAAGAAAGAGATATGCCAACGAAAAAGATTATGATTTTGAGGAGGATATTGCTGCACAAGCTGAGGAAGTTAGGGTTGAAAAAGAAAGAAGGTCTAAGAAGAAAACTGATTTTGCTGAGCCTGAGCGACGAACCAAGCATAGACATGAAGGATTTACAACTAGAAGGAGGCTAGTGAAAACCTTGATGAGGATATGATACGCAATTTGAATACTTCGTTGGCTAATGAACTGAGTATGATCAAGACTAAACTTACAAATCAGGAAATCAGAGAAAGACAAAAAGATGAAGTGATTGAAGGAATGCAGAGGATGTTAGTTGATCAAAACAGACTGGTGAAGAAGTTGTTGAGGAGATTACATAGCTGAAAGCTGCAGCCGGCCTACCTAATCAACTGACTCAATCTGAGTTAGATGATTTGACTGATACATCAAAGTACTCATTTCTGAATGTGGGTACTTCATCTAAGGTAGGAGAGGGCACTTCTGGTGCAGCAACTACTGGTGCAGGAGAGCAGGAAACTCCAGGAGAGGATGTTGGAAGAAATGATGAGGAGGATATTATAGAGGCTGGGTTTGTAAACATGCAATTTGACTTTGAAAAAGATCTGGTTGGTGAAGTGGTTGTTGTAACAGCTACTACTGAAGGAGTATCTGAGAAAGGTAAAGGGTTGGTTGATGAGGAAGAGGAAGATGAACAGCTCATAGACTATGATTCAGAACCTGAGTTCTATGAAGTTGATGAGCGACCATTGATCTATGTTGCTAAAAAGGGAGAGGATGATGCAGATGTATTTGAAATGGATAAAAATGATTGGTTGGTGAAAGAGGAGGTAGAAGAAATCACTCCTCTGTTCCAACACTTGGAGGGATTAAGCAGGAAGGAAGCTGATAAGAAAATTATAAGCTGGTGTTACAATTCAAGCTTAAAGATGTTTATGATCAAGAGACGGGGAGGAAATATCAGTTATATGCTTAAGAGGAAGGCTTTTAAGACCTTGCCTAAATGGGATTTAAGGCGTTTGGCAACTCTACCTCTGATCAATGCTCATCTGAGTGAAAGAGCCTCATTTCTTGAAAAGGAGATAAAAAATGGGCTTAATGACAACTTTGAGTCTTTTGGGTATATGAAAGCTGAAAGAAAGAGATCAAAGAAGGATAAAGACTGGGAGATGGGAAAGGGAAGGATTATACTACGAGTTAAACCTCCAAAGACTGTAAATCGGGTAAGATTGGCTGATCCTCTTCCCCAACAACTACAGGACTTTGAGAAATAGTTTTATGATAACAACACTGGAGAGGTTGTGATCAGAGTTAAACATGGAAATGAGTTTAGAGTATTTGATCCGATGGAGTTGTTTAGTTTCTATGATGAAGATCTTTTGGTATTATGTGAAAATCACATTAAGGCTAGGGCTTGAGAGGAAACTAGGAAAGAAGCTAGTTTGTTTATGAATGTTGCCAACAAGATCAGGGGAGTAAGGTCGGAGGTCAAGAAGTTAGCTGAAAGGGTGAGAGCTCAGGATGACTTTAATATGGATGTTCAAGATCTGACCAGGCAATTTGCAAAGGCTAGTGGTCATTCTGAAGAAGCTAGTGATGCAGGAAAGGACCATGGAGGATCATTGGCTGAAGCTACTGAGGACGTAGCTGCAGGAGGTGACGAAGACAGATCAATGGCAGGAGAGGAAACTGGAGCTGACAAGTCAAATCAAGAAGAGTGAAGACGGTGAGATCCAACCTAGGGGGAGTATTGAAGATCATGTATAGGTTGGACTCACCTTAGTATAGTTTGTTTACTTTAATTGTAATAAGACTTTTGTTAGTTTCCTTTTGTATGTTCTTAGAATTGTGTGTTTTTAGCAGTCCAGCGAAACTGTGAGCGAATCTGTAAATTCGCTCACAGTTTGCTGTTCTAGTTTACCCGGCGAACTTATGTTCTGCCGGGCGAAACTGCTATATATACTTTTGTTAATTTTCATTGTAAGGTAAGCTTGCAAAACCCTAATCGTGGATCATTGTTGCAAGTTACCTATTCCAAGCAGTTATTACACAGAAATATCATTGTGCTTCATGTTATTGATCGTTATTGTTCATTTTGTTATCAAATATGAGTTAGAATTGTATTCTATCTTCTCAATTGTCATTGTTTAGCATGCTTGTTAGATATTGAGCAATTCATCACATCATTTGCACTGTTTTTTTCGATCACATGGACCAACAAGGTGAGACATCTTATGGTTGGCTTGATATCTTGCACAAATACATGTAGCAAACATGATATCAGGCCTGCTAGCTGTAAGATACATAAGAGACCCAATCATAGCCCTATATAAATGTTCATCTACACACTCGCCCTCAAGATCAGGCTCAAGAGAGTGGTTTCTGGCTATGGGTGTCTTAGCAATCTTACAATCAGTCATGTTGAACCTCTTGAGTATGTCCTGAACATACTTTGACTGACTTATGAAGATGCCATGTTCAACTTGCTTCACTTGAATTCCCAGAAAGAAATTGAGTTCTCCCATTGCACTCATTTTAAATCTGTCTTTTATCAGCTTCCTAAAGTCTTTGCAGAGCTTTGGATTAGTTGAACCAAAGATGATGTCATCTACATATACTTGAACTAGCAATAAGTCATTTCCCTGTCCTTTGATTGAAGAGAGTTCCATCTATAGTACCTCTCATGTATCCATGTTTACAAAGATACTCAGACAATGTCTCATACCATTTCGTGGTGTCTGATGCAGCCCATAAAGAGCTTTGTCAAGCTTGTAGACATAATCAGGATGATCAGGGTCTACAAAACCAGGTGGCTGTATGACATAAACTTCTTCATCAATCACTCCATACAGAAAAGCACATTTTACATCAAGTTGAAAGACTTTGAAGTTCTTGGATGCAGCAAATGCCAGGAATATCCTAACAGCTTCTAATCTTGCTATAGGAGCAAAGAAATCAGTGTAGTCAATCCCTTCTTCTAGTGTGTATCCTTAAACAACTAGTCTTGCCTTGTTCTTGATGATAATTCTTCTATCATCCTTCTTATTCCTAAAAACCCATTTAGTTCCAATGGTAGTCTTCCCATGAGGAAGAGGACAAAGGTTCCAAACTTTCTGTCTTTTGAATTGAAGCAACTCTTGTTGCATAGCTTCAACCCAACTTCCATCCTTTAAAGCTTCATCAACTTTCTTTGGCTCTATCTGGGATAAGAGACAAGAGTGAAGACAAACATTTGCTTCATGGGTTTGTTCTCTTGTTCTTACCCCTGTGACAACATCTCCAATGATGTTTGTGGTGGGGTGAGAATTGTGGATCCTTAGCTGAGGGATCACAGCAAGTTGCTGAGAAATATCCAAATTTGAGAAATTTAGATCTTGCATAGATGATTCACCCTCCACATCACAACACTTATCAAGATTAACTTGATCCAATGAGTGTGTGACATCATTGATGTTGTCATCTATGGTGTGGTTATTAGCATCAAGGAATTCCTGATCACTTTCACCATCACCATTGTTGTCTTCCACAATTGAGGTATCTTTATCTGGTTGTGGAGCCTCTGAGCTGGAATTTGAAGGCACCCCAGATGTATCAGCTGAATTTGTCATTGTAGTGCTGATAGAAACCTCATTTGCTGAAGTAGTTCCAACTGGAGCTGAAGATGTATGAGTTGAGGGTCTTCCTAGCTCAAATCTTCGATCAGGATCACCTGTATTTAAATTTTCTGCAGATCCTGAAACATTCTCACAAGATTTGTTAAAACAGTTGGTAATTAAATCAAGATCAAATAGCCAATCAGGACCAGAACCAGCCACACAGGGTGTGTGTTCATTGAAAGTCACATTGGCTGACTCCTCAACAATTCTAGTTCTGAGATTGTATACTCTATAAGCCTTGGCTTGGGAAGAGTATCCAATGAAGTGTCCATCATCTGATTTCTCAGCAAACTTGGCAATTTGATCCTTGGTATTTAAGATGGTGCAGGGACATCCAAATGACCTAAGAAAACCAATGAAAGGTTTTCTCTTGTGCCAAAGTTCATAAGGAGTCTTACAATGTGTATTTACTACTAAAACCCTGTTTTGCACATAGCAAGCAGTATTTACTGCCTCTGCCCAGAAGGTGATGGGCAGTTTAGAGTCAGACAACATAGTTCTTGCAGCTTCAATTAGTGTCCTGTTTCTCCTCTCAGCAACTCCATTTTGTTGAGTAGTCCTGGGAGCACTATATTGTCTTGTAATACCTTTTTCATCACAAAATGTATCAAGGATTTTATTCTTGAATTCAGTCCCTTGATCACATCTTATGGTTTTGACCTTGTGATCACTTTGATTCTCATTTTTTAAGATGAAATTCTTCAGAATCACAGGGGTTTCATCCTTAGTTCTAAGAAAGAAAACCCAAGTGAATCTTGTAAAATCATCTGTGATCACCAAACAATAAGAGGTCCTTCCTAGACTCATTACACTGGTGGGGCCAAAGAGATCCATATGTAATAAGTGTAGGGGAGTAGTGATAGAGTTCTTTTCCTTAGGCTTGTGAGATACCTTATGTTGCTTCCCTTTCAGGCATGCAACACAATGATCATCACTTGTAAACTCTTTCTTTGGCATTCCAGTTACCAAAACATGTTTAATTAGTTTATTCATGTTCTTAAAGTTTACATGGCACATTCTTTTATGCCATAGGAAAGACTCATCACTATTTGCTTTAGATAGAAAGCATGAAACTTCTCCAGAGGGAGATGTTTCTTGCAAATCCATCTTGTACATGTTTCCTTTCCTGGGGGCTCTGAGCAGGATATGCTCATGAGGAATGACCACTCCAGGCTTGAGAACAATGCACTCATGCTCGGTAAAGAGCATGTTATGACTCTGATCACAAAATTAGGATACACTCAGAAGATTGTACCCAAGCTCCTTGACAAAGTTTACCTTTTCAATGCTGAGCTTACCATTTGTGACCTTGCCCCTTCTTGAATTGTAACCACCTTCATCTCCTCCAAAAGCAACTGGTCCTCCATCAATTCTCTCAAAGTTATAAAGTAGTGACCTATTGCCTGTCATGTGCCTAGAACAGCCACTATCAATTATCCATACATTCCTGTTTGTTTTGAGCTGTTCCTGCACAAAGAAAATGATTAGTTACATTTGGAAACCCAAGCCTTACTGCTCTTGGGCTGACTAAGTATGATAGAAGGTAATGCAACAGTAATAGATCCTATGGTTGTGCTAGAGGGATCTTCAGCTGTTGTTGATGGAGAAACTTCAGTCACTTGGTCTTTCTTAGACTTCCACACCACCTTTGGAGTCTTGGACTTGACCTTCAAAACCTTGGAAGCTTTTGGGACTACACAAGTTTTGATGACTGAACCTTCGGAAGATAATTTTCCATTTACCTTCTTCTTTGATTTGGAGCTTCCAAAGGAAACAGATTTTCCTTCCGAAGCTTGAATCTTCTTGAAACTCTTTGAAGTCTTTGTATTGGTCATATGGACAGTACTTTTAAGATTATATGGACAATCATTAGCAATGTGAGAGGTACTTTCACACATGACACACAACATTTTCTTCTTCAAAAGAGTCTCCTTATAAGAGCAAGACTGTCTTTGGTCACATCCCTTCTCCACCTTCATCTTTGTAGATGCTGAGACAGTTCTTTTGGGCTATGAACTGTTCTTGGAGTTTGATGGTCCAGGCTGTGCAGCAGTGGTACATAGCAGAGCAGTCTTCTTCTTGGTACTGAGATGATTTGAACAAGAACCAAAACTCTTAGCTGAGAAATTTTGGTTGATGTCTTCAGTCTTTACTACTTTAAACCCTGCAGAGATAAAAACTTGTTTCTACTTAGAGTCAAAAGTAGCCTTGATCTCTTAAGCCTTCTTTGCCTTTCTTTTGCTCTTCCTGATCAAGTTCTTTCTCTTTGACTTGGTCATCACAGTAGACTTCTTCTTCTCAGAAGGATAGTGGCCCTTAGTAGAATCCTCCTCTTCACTCTTATCAGAGGAATTCTTCACTATCTCTTCTTCATCCTCTTCACTTATAGGATCTATGAGAGGAAGCTCATCTTCATAAGTGTTGGGTTTGTTGGACCTTTAACAAACTAGTTTAACCATTTAAACTTAGAAAAAACGCAGCGGAATAATAGATTAATATCATGTTGTAATCTGAAAATTAAAAGTTCATAACTTTGTTTCAACAAACCCAAAACATAAGGATCATTCATATGTGTTTGAACTAGCTATCAAGAGAAGGAAACAACCAAAACAACATCAACAAACTACCTTTGTAGGCTGTTGAAAACGTGGATGAAACACCTTCCATAAGGGCTGCTAAAAAACGTGATTTGGGTGAAGAAAAGGCTGCTCTTGAATGGCCAAAACACCAAAGTAGATGTCCTCAAGTGTCCATACCCACAAGGCTCTAAGAAAACACCATCTTTGCTAGGATTTAAAGCACCAAAACGAACAACAATGCTGCTGGAACCTTGTTTCCAGCCGAGTTCTTCAATGGGTGGAAGAAAGAAAACCATTTCTACTTCATACCAATGAAGGAGCATATCTTGGATCATTAGAATACCCAAGAAAACGACCAAAAGGGATTCAAAACCCCTTGTTTCAGCCGTGAAAAATTGAGAGAAGAAGGACTTTTCTCTAGTTGTTCATCTTGTGAAAAGAGAGAGATAGATGGATCATTATTGCACTCTTCCACTCAACCACACTCTTAATGAGTGTTCTATTTTCAAGACAAATAAAATTGGGAAGTCCAAGGGGGGCTGAATTCAGCCCTTATAAAACCCAAGTTCACCTAATTTTTAAAATACTTGTAACACATTACAAGTTGAGTGGACTTGTTACATAATTAACCCTTTTAATTATGTAACATATGGCACATTATTAATGTTCATTAGTTAGATGATAAGATATATATAATTAACCTTTTAATTATATAACTTATACACCCTAAAATATAAAATCAACTAATTACATTAAGATGTTGATATGTTATATGATTAAAGCCTTTTAATGTATAACATAAGAACATATACTATTTGTTGTTATTTAACCATTTAAATAAAATGTAAATAATAATAGTTCATGAACAAATTATCCATATAATTTGTTCTATCTCTCATTTCTTTAAATTAGAAATCCATTTTCTAATTAGGTGCTCATATTTAATTGCATGATCATATCATCAAATAAATATTTATTGGTGTTTGCTAAGCTTGTTATTGGGTATGACCCGACTTGGATCATGACGTACTAACCACATCAATGTTCTATGTGTCTTGGGCATACAGGATCCAACAATAAGTTCCACACCTAGGAGATCTTACAGACAAGATTGTGTGTGGAGGAGCTATCTCATTTGATCCCAGTCCCTATCTATTTTGATAACACACTTTGTTGTGCAGGGATGAGGATATCATGTTCTTGAAGGTCTCTTCTTCAAGAACACTCTTTTCTGCCCTGGCTTTGCTGATCACAAGCTCAACCTGGCACTCAGTCAGCTTAGTTATGAGATCTTGGATTTGAGTCCTAAAATCTGTATGTTCATGTTTTAGTACTGAAATGGTTTTCTCTAAGTCCTCTATCTTTAGCTTATAATCATTTTCAGACTTTCTAAAATCAGATTTTAAAATATTTAAGGACTCAAGATCAGATCTCATTTCCAAGTTATAGGACCTATATCTGTTAACTTTAGCAATGCATTCAGGAGTACAGAGATGTTCCAATACCTTGGCTTCATCATGATCTGCCATTAGTGCTTGGTTTGGAGAAGCATCTTCCACCTGAAAGCTCCAGTCAAAGCCTCCTTCTTCAACAGCAACAACAGCTTGTTGCTTTGGCTTCTCATTCTGAGGGGCTTTGTCAGTGTAGTTTGGTCTGGTTTGTGCTTGGCCACCATTTGTTTTAGGTGCCTTACACTCTCTAGCAAAGTGGCCCATCAAGTTACAGTTGTAACACTTGACTTTGCTTTTATCCAAGCCAAACTTTCCACTGGTTGCATTGCTTGGAAACCTCCTTCCAGTTCTCTTGTAGAACTTCTTCGCTCTATGAGTGAGAAGAGCCATCTGCTGAACTATTTCCATATATTCTAGGTCATCTGGATGGATACAGTCTAGGTCTTCAAGAGTGAAAAGAGAGTTACCACAACTTTCATCAGAAGACACAAAAGCTGGAGAAGATCTTGTCTCTTGGAATGGGCTTCTTTGAGTGTAGTTCTCCCTAGGTGTCTATGGGAAGGTGATGAAAGGACCCTTTGGTGAGTTGTCAGGGTAGCATATGAGATGATGTTGGGGTTCTATGCTATCCCTTTCAACCACATGCAGGGCTGAACCCATTTGATTGTTGGAGTTGCCAGATGAACCTTGCATGTTCATCTCCATCTTGTAGCCACTGAGAATCCCATATAACTCTGTCAGAGTAAGAGTTTTGGGATTTTCAGTCCTCTTGATCACCACCAGTAGTGTGTCCATTGCCTAGGAAGTGAGGACATGAACTTCCTTACAATGTCTCTGTTTTCAAGATGAACTCCTCCATCCACAAGGGTATCCACTATCTCAACATACCTGAAGTATTGTTGAGTCATGGTTTCACTTGTTTTGAAGGTGAAGTTTTCAAACTGCTGCTTCAGGAGATCCTTCTTGTTCTCCCTGAATTTAGAGGAGCCTTCATACATCAGTTTTAGTGCATCCCACAACTGTTTTGCACTTCTTGAAACCTCTGTACAAAGAGTTTGGAAGGGCAGTTTGAAGAGCACTCATGGCCTTTCTATCAATCTCTACTCTCTTCCTATCTTCATCAGAGTAGTTGGCCACATCTTTGGGGATCATACCAGCACCAGTAACAGAAGGAGTGCTGGGTATGAAAGGTCCATTCAACAGATTCCCACATTCTTGAGTCTAGAGACCTGATGAAACCTTCCATTCTCATACACCAAGTATCAAAGTCATCAAGAGTGATCAGTGGGGATTTGTTCATGGTTCCAGTCTCCATATCAGTCTTTGAAATGGATGCCATTTTGAAAGTTTAGAATTTGTGTGTGTGAGGGATCTTAAGATGGTGAGATCTTATATCAAGAGCCTGAAATGCTCTGATACCAATTGCAGGACCGGTTAAGGGCTTAACAATTACAACGCAACAACACAAAGAGGAGATTAACTAAACTTGATCAAACAGTAAACTGGATTAACCAAGATATTAATACAAAGAACACAAGTAATGATAAAGAGACAAAACAAGAGATTTGGGTTTCAAGGAGGCAGTATATTGCTTTCTCAAGTTCTATTACAAGTGTTACAATGCATAAAGAAAGATACTAGAACTTGGAATACTTATACTACAACCTACAGCTGGCTATACTTTGAAATCCATCTGGATACAATTGACTAGACACAAACAAAATCAATTGTAGAATCAAAAGGCGTATCTGCCTTTTGACCTTGTGACTATGACATGCCATAGCTCACATCCTTATCTATTACAAAAAGGATAAAATACATAAATTAGAAAGTTACAGACTCAAGACCTCAATGTACACTTACCAAAAGCATGGACCTTTTCACCAACTCATGTAAGTTGGTGACTTTACAGAGATGCAGCGGAAAGGTGTCCAGCTTTATGGAACAGTACATCAGATAAAGCATGTTACTAAAAGTCGGAAGAAATCTGTCTTCATAGGATGAAGCTTCGGAAGACTTTGTCTCTGAGGCTTCAGAAGACTTCATACTTGGCTTCGAAAAATATTGGTCTTAGCTTCGGAAGATTTTACACTTAGAATATTTCTAGTGTATGGTGTAAAACTTCCGAAGCAATTCTTCTTCAGTACTTGGTGCATTACTTGCAGAGAGACATTGGATGTTTTGGTTTGCATCAGACTTAAAGGAATCCTTACAAACACCCTAATTGTTTGTTTGATACGTCAGCCGGACTCGGGTTAGGGTGTTACATAGATGGATATGCTCGGGTATGGAAGTCAATAATACAATAAAATCAAATCAATATAACACAATAAGGGCGTCATCATGGCACTAGTGATGTGCTATATCTGTGGCAGAGCAATTAGACCACAACGCCTCTACATTATAATTGTGTGCTAATTGCACATATTGATTAGTCTTATAGAAGGTTTATGGATTGATCCTAGGATATCATTGTTATTGTTATTAGTGAGATGGTTAGGTGTGTGTGCCTACATTTCTAACTGATATATTGGTGCATTAGAATTGCAGTTAATGTATACATTGTTAAGTGTTTATTGTGATTGGTTCATATGGGTATTCCTTTTAGATAATCATTATTATTTAATTCTCAGCTTGATCATCTTATTGTTATCATTATTGATCGCAGTATTTCTATTGTTTACTTTCATTACTAAGCATTCTTTAGCTCAGTCGTGTTATCTTTTGTTGTTTTCTCTTATGTTTATAGCAGGTACTCAAGGGCTTCAAGGGAACGAGTGAATAGAGTTAACTAAAGAAGTTAGGATGAGAGCATTTGAGATGATGAGACCTAATAGCATTTTTTAGACTTTATTTAATTTATTTGGACCTATGTAACGATTTGGATGTTTCTTAGTACCTTAATTTTATCGTTCATTAAACTACGATTACTTTTTATATGACACGTCAGCCCTATTATATGAATATTATATACCTTCTGTCCATTATTATTATACAACTCTAATTGTCCATTCTACATGAATAACATCTAGAGTAAAAGGAATCACCTCACAATTCGAAAAAACCAAACTAATAAACCTAAAATGTTTGTCTTCTATGTATTTGGTGTAACCTTTCTTTTTGACATGTGCATGACCTACCTTGTGGTTATAGGAGGAGGTGCCTCTTAAATTTTAGTTTCACATATAGTAGGAGGTGGTTCCCAATGGGCTTTTTATTATGGGGCATGGGTCCAGTTTCTTTTTGTTCAAGTGCTTCTATATAAGAGATTGCTTCTTTATGTGGTTTGTCATTACTTCCTGGTTTGTGCAAGTCGCTTGTAACAATTTCTTGATGGTATGTGTATTTGTTTTATGTGTTTTTGCATTTGTTTATATAATGGTTTTGGTTTCCCTATCCCTGCTAATATTGCTTTTCTACAACTGCTTATTATCTACTTTCAAGGCCTTGGTGAAGACCTATTGTACTACATCTACTCCATAGCCTTATTCTTTGTTGAGTTAACTACATTAAAAGTCCATGTGGTTAGGTCTGTTTTTACTTTAAGTCCCTAGGTTTGAAAACTAAAAGATCGCTCCCCATGTTTGAAAAAAACGTAACGCAATTGGTCCCCAACTTGGATGGGCTGTTAACTTTTCTGTTAATTTTTAAATGAATAAAATTACCCTTACAATAATATACATAAATATTATTAATTAATATATTTATAAAAATTAATACGGACCCCACCATCTCCCTTCCTTACTACACCACCCTCATCCACCACCGCCACCCCACAACCGCCTCACCACCCTTCTCCATTGGAAGACAATCGCTCACCACTCACCACCACCCTTGTTGTCTGAATTGATTGAACGTATCAAGTATGAGGCATGGGGGTTTCAGAACTATGGTTCTAAATCGGCTTAATCCACCACCACCACTAGGGTTTCATATCTAGGGGACTAAATCGATGATGGTGGTAACACGTGCGATTGAAGACCTGCTGCGATAATGGCGATAATAGGTGTGATTGGTGATGATGATGAGCTGAATATCTGTAATGGGTAGTCGGTGGTGGTCGTCTTTGGCTAGCGTTTCTTGTGCTGGTGGTTCAAATGTCGGCAACTAGTGATGATTGGTGGTGATTAACTAAGATGACTTGAGATGGAGATTGACGATTTTGTTGGCAATGGCTTAGAAACCGACCACCGCGGATGATTGGTGGTGGTGGTGGTGGTGTCTTGGTGGTGGTGGTAAGATTGAAAGAGAAATGGGGAAGAGATGTGGAATCGAGGTGGGCTAGGGTGGGGTATTGAAAATGTGGTGGGTCCATAGTTTTTAATAAAAATTTTTTTATGTTTTTAACATTAAGGGTAATTTTGTTATTTTACACCCAGTTATAGCAAAGTTAACTTTCCATCCAATTTGGGGACCAATCGTTACTTTTTGTCAACATATGAATCTACCCCTTGTGGTTTTTCAAACCTATCTATAGAAAGTGAAAACAGACCTAACCACATGGACATTTTCTGTAATTAACTCTTCTCTATTCAAATGTATGTGTTCTTTTGTACTTTTACTATTTGCAACCTGTTATTTCTTATCTTTACTCTATGTCTAACATCAGAGTATAATTGATTAAATTTTATGTGATCACAATTGAGTGTAGGTTTTAGATTATACAAATGTCTTCAACTTGATTTATTACGTTTGTTGATTTAAAATGGTCTAATTATTTTACTAGTGAATTATTTGAAGGTGCTAATGTGATTAGCGTTTGTTTTGACATATGTTTAAATAAAAGATTTATTTTATTAAATTTACTGATAACCACCTGTCTTTTGATTTTATTTATAATCAATCACCAGTAGTTGTTTTACGAACCTCATAAAATTAGTTTTTATTTGGACGATGTCCTAGCATGTGTTCTTATTCGGTCTAGTAACTTTCCAAACTCTAAATAGGTTAACTCTATATGGCTTTTTCAAGTAGGTAATTAAATTAGGTAATAGATAATGCTTCTAGTTCTTAAACATGAATGTGATCGCTTCTGTTATCATGTATTTTTTGTGTTAATAGTTGTTTGTTTTTAAAATTACTATTATTTATTTCAAACAAATCAATTCTCAAACTTACAATTTCTTTTTGTCTTTTAGACTATTTTATCTCCTAGCCATGTTATGGATTAGCTTTTTTTCATTATAGCTCCTCAGGTTTAGATACATATACACTTTATATCGTACGGTTATGTATTTTTTCCGACAAATTTACAATTTTTTTGTTTTTTCGTAATTCCTTATAATTTTTACCATCTTGTGTTTCTAAATGTTGAATACGTTGTTGTAACATCTTATTTTTATTTACGTTACCGTATAATTATATTCAAAATGGCCTTGTTCATTAAAATGTACAAGTCATCGAAGCACAAACATACAAGCTCTCAAAGATCATTTAAGTGATGATTCTTAACATTTTCTTCGCTCTTGCTCCTAGCTAAAACATCAAATATAATGTATATTATAAAATAATAGAATGTTTTTGTGAGCACGCATCATCATTCTAAAACATAAAATATTGCTTTCATCTCCCTGTCTCTCCCTCTTAATAAATATGAAAATTTCAAAAAAATATATTTTGACTTTCTTTAATTACTTAATATAAACCAAACATATTTTAGATATATATTTTCTTTAGTTTTAATTATTAATTTGTTTAATTTTTTTTTAATTTAATAATTTCAGTAATTTATTAAATTGATTTTAAAAGTTTATTAGTGTTATATATTATTAAAAAGTATAAAAGCAACCAACTTATTTGAATGAATTAATTTTCATTTTATTATTTTATTGTAACACTAAATATACTTTATATCATTGAAATAACTCTTCGATGCCCCTACTTCCGATGCCCCTACTCCATATTTGTTTCATGTTTTTGGTTTAATAGAAAAAAATTTTCAGTGAACTATTCTTTCAACTTTCTTTTGTTACTTTAACTTAAGTTTTTCTATTAAAATAAAAAAACATATGAAGTCACCATCCAAAAAATATTATTGTCATTCGAAAATTCCGTAAACACATGTCAGCCCCCACTTATAGTGGAAACACAAGAATATGACGGACAAAATCATAACACATTGTTAGTTAATAGAGAAGCATTAACTGAGTTAAATCAATGTGTCATGTCATCTCCCGACACATGGAGACATGTGTCATGGTTAATCAATTCCGACAAGTATAATCAAGCAAAGTACAATATATTCAATCCCACAACCCGGGACAAATAAAATACAAAACATGCCTGAAAGTAAACAATGCATAAAATGTAAAGCAAATATAGTCCAAGACCACAAATATTATCTATGTATCTTAAATCCTTAAAGGTCAACTCTAAGGCCCAAGCTTCAGCTATCCTCTAGAATTGTTGTTACTTGAAAAAAAATGCTCGAAAAATCACATATGGTTTGTGAGTTCGTAGTTTTAAAAATAAATAAAATATATTGTGTTGCAGTTGTAGGACACATGTGCATCCAGTTTTGAAGCAAGCAGTATCACATGAAGAAATGAGCCGCATAACTAAGCCTAGCGACGTACACACAGAACTTGTCGGATCATATTCACACTAGGATCCTTTTGTGACCTTTGTGAGTCCCAACTAGTACACTAACAAACAAGGGTGGGGCTGTTAACAAATTAGTACTATCAATACATATTCGTCGACTCTAACACCGGAGTTAGATAGTTGTGAAATTAAACTACACAAATACTCATGCACATACCAGATAAATGCTTACAAACAGTCACACAATAGTCCAAAAAGAATAAAATGAATTTCACAGCAGAAAGGATTTTTTAAGTATTCTTTTCCCTTAGATTTATTAATATTTGCAAGAAAACATGGTCGTGAAACTCACCTAACATGATGTGGAATAACGAAAGATAGTGATAGGCTTCTACTAACGTGCGTTAACCAAACATCAAACACCTATATTAGTAGATAATTGAACATATAAACACATTAAATAAGCATTATAATATTTCCATCTCTGTTATATATATACATATACACATGATACGGCACACACAAATGGAATATATATACGAATGCACACACACACACACACATTGCTACACACACGCATACTCATAAATACACATGCGAAACAACCCACGATACAATTGATCCCCAAACACGCACTGATTCGCCAAGATCGATGACCCAAACTAGAACGAAAATGAAAATGACACGATGAATACACAATGATACATGTGGTTTAACGATGCAATTGATCCCCAAACACGCATCAATTGTTGTTGTTGTTGTTGTCGTCGTTGTCATCGTTGTCTTCGTTGTCGTCGTTGTTGTCATTGTTGTCGTTCTTGTTGTCGTTGTTGTTGTTGTTGTGGTTCTTGACGTTGTTGTCGTTGTGGTCGTTTTCGTCGTCTTCGTCGTCGTCATCGTCGTCGTTGTGGTGGTCATCGTCGTTGTGGTTGTTGTTGTTGTTGTTGTTGTTGTTGTGGTTGTTGTTGTTGTTGTTATTGTTGTTGTTGTTGTTGTTGTTGTTTGTTATTGTTGTTGTTGCTGTTGTTGTTGTTGCTGTTGTTGTTGTTGTTGTTGTTGCTGTTGCTATTGTTGTTGTTGTTGTTGTTGTTGTTGCTGTTTTGTTGTTGTTGTTGTTGCTTTGTTGTTGTTGTTGTTGTTGTGCTGTTGTTGTTGTTGTTTGTTGTTGTTGTTGTTGTTGTTGTGTTGTTGATGTTGTTGCTATTGTTTTTGTTGTTGTTTTTGTTGTTGTTGTTGCTGTTGTTGTTGTTGTTATTGTTGTTGTTGATGTTGTTGTTGTTGTTGTTGTTGTTGTTGTTTGTTGATACATGTATGTCCCTAGATCAGGATTGAATGTATTAGATCTTGTTTGTCTGATTATATTGTAAATGTTTGAAATGATTAATGAAATGATATTGATTGTTTGTGATTGATAATGTTTAATATTTCATTAATGAGTCGATGATGAATTGGTTAATTAGGTTTGTGGTTGATTGAATGGTTTACACTTAATTTTATATTAATTAATACATTCAAACTTAATACAATGAAGTTCTCATGCGAATGGCCCATGCGAATGGACCATACGCATGAATAACTTTATATGAATGACTCAGTCGCATGACTGAACCAGGAGACTGGATCAGTCGTATGATTGTAACATAAGATTGGCTCAGTCGCACGACTGAACACTCAGTCGTGCGGATGAATCAACCGTATGGTTCAATCGCACGACTGAACCATACTTATGGTTCAGTCGCCCGAATGAACATACTAACCTATAAATACAACCCAATTCGTGGAAAAACGTAAGCATTCATTCTATTTCGACTCCAGACGTACCCTAGCCGTCCAGAAGCCTCCCAATTCGTTCTCCAAGTTCATAGAACACATTAGATCGATTCCCGATCGATTCTCAACGTTAGTTTTAATACTTTATTGATTCTTCGTGTGTTCTCACTGATTGGATCGCCAATCAAATAGGATTCCACACTATTTGATCTGGTTTACACGCTAATCACTCGGTATTCATTGAAATACCAGGTCCTAACAAGTGGTATCAGAGCTTTGGCTCTTGATTACATGTGATTCAATCAAGATTGATAAAAAGTTTGTGTTTTTACACTAAAAACGCAATCTTTGTGTCAAAAGTGATCTTGGACGTTCCCTGCTCATCAAAGTTTGGTTTCTACGGACTTAGGCGATTAGAGTTTGCAAAATTTCGAATTTTTACGGCTAAAACACGTTTAACCTAGAAATTTTCGCAAAACAGCAGCTTCAGTCGCACGAGTGAGCCATTCGCACGACTGGACTTCATTCGCATTGCCCAGACGCACGATTGGACCTAGTCGCATCTCCATTCGTACGATTGAACCGTTCGTTCGCAGTGTTCGCATACGCATCTCAGCTTCATTCATTCGACACTGACCATCGCTTAGTTCAGCCGCGCGATTGAACCAGTCTCGCATATTCATTCGCACGACTGACCAATCGCTTAGTTCAGCCGTATGATTGAACCAGTCGCATAGTTTTCATTCGCACGATAGCCCAATCGCATCCTTCAGTCGCACCGTTGACAGTTTGTTTTTAGACTTAAAGTTATTCGCCATGGAAGATCAAATGTCCCTTTACTGCTGGGAAGGACTCTAGGATCCAGAACCTGCTGTTACTTGAGAGTGAGGTGGGTAATCATAATAAACCACCAAAGCTCTTGACATTAGATGAGTTTCCCCACTGGTAATCATAATAAACCACCAAAGCTCTTGCATACACATGGGGTTGCTACTACCATGGAAGAAAAAGTTACTAACTTTGCAGACGGATTGCCGGAAAAGTAGGCTTCATTCGTGTCTAACCTGAGACAGAATGAAATGCTGGCAAAGCTGGATATAAATGACTTCATTCTAAAACTGCGAGAAGAAGCACTTAGGATGAAATACAGAGCTCAGAAATCTTCGTACACTCAGAATCCAGCTTTGTACAATGCCACGCCTCAAGCTAAGACATCTGGAGCACCTCTCCAGACTGCATTTGTGTCTAGCTCATCGAGTCCTTCACATGCTTCTCCTTCAGGATCAGACACGTCGGGGTCTTCTGGTACCCACTATATTGGATCTGAAGCGAATGCTCCTAGACTGAAGACCGAGAACCTCGGTAATGTGACTGTAGAAGTAGCTCGAGAACACATGGATCTTTTGGCTGCAGTGGTTCATTCTTATGATGGACTTGTTGCTGGGAAGATTGGAAACTGCCATTTGGCAGACGAGGACTACGAGCAGGTGGACGAGATGGAGCTGGAGAGAATGGACATAATGTGAGCCTTAGCTAGTGCTGTCCGGAGGGCAAAGAAGTTTGTGAAAAAGACCGGACAGAACTTGGTAGCTACTAAGGATACCACATTTGGCTTTGACAAGAGCAAAGTGACCTGCTTCAACCGTGGAGAGAAGGGGCACTTCAAGAGAGAATGTGTCAAGCCAAAGAAGACGGGGAACGGGAACCCATTCTCGTCCTTCACTCGTCAAGACAAGCAAGCTACTAGTTCTACTTCATCAAGCAAGGATCCAAAAGCCTTGACTGCTCATGATATGAAGGCAGGACTGGAGCTTTAGGTTTGTCTCTCCAGGGGAATCAAACATTGCATGTGTAGAAGACATAGACGATGATTCCGTGAGTGAGGGAGATATAGCAGTTGAGATAGCGATGTCAAATAGTGAAGAAGCAACTGTAACTGAGGTCAGATACAAGCCTAAAGAGGAGACTACCACAGCAAAGACAGAATCACCAGAACCAGAGACATCTGATGCTGCGTTGATGGCTAACTCTTCTGAACCAACTCAGGTAAGTACCACTGACCAAATGTTTAATAATCATGCTTGTTCTGATTGTGATACTTTTAGAAATAGCATAGATGAGAAATTTGCTAGGTTATTAGATCATAATGATAACTTAGTAAAAGATTTGCAACTGTGCACTGAGGCTAATAGAGTATTAAAACAAAACGAGCATAGTTACAAAGAAAAGATAGACCTTTTGACTAAACAGCTTAGGGAAACCGAAGTAGTTGCATTTAACCAAGCTAATGACATTAGGTACTATCTAAACTCCCTAGAAGACACTAAGAAGCAAAGGCAGCTCTAGAAGTAGAAGTAAACTCGTTAAAACAAAAACTGCACAGTTGGACAAGTTCTTCACACATTGTCCAACACTTAGTGAGAGAAAGAAACAACGGGGAGGGTTGGGTTATAAAGTGGTTCCACCACCACCTGAGACCTTGATGAACACTAAAACCAGACCAATAAATAATAACCCATCAAGGATCATGTGGTGTCTACTCCTCTTGTTAGTGATCCAGATTCCTTATGTTCATCTATTGAGTCTGGAACCAAACAAAAGGAGGCCACTTCCAAGGCAAAGGGTAAAATGCCTTGCGTTAATCTGGAAAAAGAATTCGAAAAAGTTAATATTAAGTCAAGGTCAAACAGAGTCAATCAGAACCTAAAAACTTCTAATGTTAATCTTTCACAAGTTTCAAGTCAAAAACCAGTTAACCAAAAAGAAAAGATGTTAAAAATGTTAAAACATTAATTTTGTTAAACAAGAGAAAACATCAAAAGAACCAGAGTCAAAACCTAAATTGAGTGATGTTACTAGAGTGTCACACACATCTCTACAAAGAAAGTTTAATCATAAAGTTGATAGCAGGTCGTGCTACAACTGTGGAGAGTGTGGACACATTGCTTCCTATTGTCCTTACTATCAGACACCTAGGAAGAAGATTGAACTTCAGGATTCAAAAACTAGGTCTTCTAAGAGGATTTCTTTAACTCCACTTAGAAGAACTAGTGACCCAAAGTTCAACCCGTTAGCCAGTCGACTGTTTATCACAAAATAGGCCTTGCACAAATCGGGCTTATGGAAAGAGAAGTCATCCTCTGTGTCTGATAATGATGACAAGAAGGAACCTGAGCTACCCTCACCCTCTAAGGGTCAATGGGTTGAATTCATGATGTGTGATGCCTCTGGGAAACCCATGCCAGTAAAGGCTTGGGTTCCTAACCTAAACTAATCCTTTACATTATATGTGCAGGGTGTTCGCTACAGTGCTGAAACTAACACGTGGATTGTAGACAGCGGAGCATCCAGGCACATGACAGGAAATAGGGCTCTTTTATCAAATGTCAAGCAAATAAAAGGAGGGCATGTTTCGTTTGTTGGGAACAAGGGAGGCTATATCACAGCTCAGGGAGAAGTGGGAAATCAGAAAGTTAAGTTTGATAAGGTGAACTACGTTCAACAACTTCAAAACAACTTACTTTCTGTTTCCCAAATCTATGATAAGGGATTTAAGGTCATCTTCGACAACAAGAAGTGTTACGTGCTAAAGAAAGACTACGTGATTCCAGAGGACCAAGTTCTGATGACAGCTTCAAGATATAAAGACCTTTATGTTTGGATCTGTCAACAGCTTCTACAATGGATCATGAGGTTCAGTGCTTTCTATCTAAAGCTACTGAGAAGGATTCCATCTGCTGGCATAGGAGAATAGGACACATTAGTCAAAGGAAGATGAATCACTTGATTCAGAAGGATCTTGTGAGAGGAGTTAATGTCAAGAACTTTCAGCTTCCTTATTTTTGTGTAGCTTGAAAGAAAGGCAACAGACGAAGAAGTCTCATAAGGAAAAGAAAGTTCATTCAATAGAACTTCCTCTTGAACTTCTTCACATGGATCTGTTTGGTCCAGTCAGTACAAAGAGCATTGCAGGCGACTTGTACTGTTTTGTGGTTACTGATGACTACTCAAGGTTCTCTTGGGTAATGTTTCTAAAGTCCAAATCAGAAACATTTGAGTCATTCAAGGAGTTAGTAACCACACTGGAATCTCTCTACAAGCTGAAAGTGAGACAAGTACGCTCAGACAACGGGACGGAATTCAAGAACCAGTGGATGGAGGCTTACTGCAAGGAAAAGGGAATTGTGCATCAATTCACTTCTGCCTACACGCCTCAGATGAATGGCGTTGCTGAGAGAAAGAACAGAAGCTTGATAGAGATAGCACAGACAATGTTGGCTGACTCGAAACTGCCTATCCAATTCTGGAATGAGGCAGTGGCTAATGCATGTTATACACTGAATCGAGTTTTGATTGTCAAGCGCCACAGAAAGACATGTTACGAGCTACTACAAAGACGAAAACCGAATTTGGAGTATCTTGAACCATTTGGCACACCGTGCACACTTCTGAAGAAGACACAAGAAGGTAAATTCAGCGAGAAGGCTGATGAAGGAATCTTCCTAGGATACAACATACCGACAAGCGAGTTTACAACAACTCAACGGGTCTAGTAGAAGTGTGGTGTAATGTTGACGTTCAATATATACCACACCACCTACTGGCAAAGGACCCGCCTACTTTTTCGACTATGATGGATCTTCAAGTCCTTCAACATCCCTATCTCTCCTTCGGATGATGAGTTAGCTACTCGGATGATGTATGATATCTTGAATACACCATCTCATGATTCAACATCATCTAGCTCACAGGGAGAATCTTCTACTCAGTCAGGGGGAGTAGTCGACGACAGTGACTCCTCCTCTGAAGATGAAGCTGAAGAAGATGACCAGAACAGTCAGGAGGAACAGGTTCTAGTTCCTGAAAGTCCACAAGCATCTAGCAGTGATGCACCTTCGACTTTGGAACCTCAAACTCCAACTACCTTAGATGCAGAACCAAATGTTCATAATCTTGGCTCTGAGGTAGCTGTTCCTACTACTCCAGGATCACGACTAAACGTCTATCATCCCCTAGACAATGTCATTGGGATGTCAGATCAGGAGTACAAACCCGAATCAGCTATACTCAGCTGATTACGCCTCGGGTATGGAGAAAGGATATATTCATGATGGTGCTTATCGGTGTTTTGTCTCGCAGTTTGAGCCAAAATATGTCAATGTTGCACTAAATGATGAGGCGTGGGTGAGTGCCATGCAAGAAGAACTTCTTCAGTTCAAGAAGTTAGGTGTATGGACTATGGTAGATAGACCTAAAGGTGCTAAGGTCATTGGCACCAAATGGGTTTTGAAATGCAAGAAGGATGACCAAGGGGTCATTATCAGGAACAAAGCTCGATTGGTGGTTCAGGGATTTCGCCAAGTCGAGGGGATTGACTACAATGAAGTGTTTGCTCCGTGGCAGGATGGAAGCCATCCGCACCTTCCTTGCCTGTGCCTCGTACATGAAGATTAAAGTCTACCAATTAGATGTGAAGAGTGCATTCCTTCATGGGGAAATCAGAGAAACAGTCTATGTCAGTCAACCCGAGGGATTTGAAGATCTTATCATTGGGATAGAGTTTACAAACTCGACAAGGCTTTATACGGTCTTCATCAAGCTCCAAGAGCCTGGTATGAGAAACTCTCGACTCATCTTGTGAAACACGGCTTTTGCAGGGGAGTCATTGACTGCACGCTGTTCATCAAAGAAAAAGATGGAGACCTACTGCTTGTACAGATTTATGTCGATGACATAATCTTCGGTTCAAAGAACGAGGAGTTATGCAAAGAGTTTGAAGAAGTTATGAAGAAAGAGTTTGAGATGAGTGCTATGAGGGAGATGAAGTTCTTTCTCGGGTTATAGGTGGATCAGACACCAAATGGGATCTTTCTACATCAGACAAGGTATGTGGGAGACATTCTCAGTCGCTTTGACATGGAGAATGCTTCTGCTGCTGGGACTCCACTTGCTACCAATCATGATATAGCACCTGATGAAAATGGAGATCTGGTAGATGCCACAATGTATCGAGGAATGATTGGATCCCTCATGTATCTCACTGCCTCAAGACCTGATATCATGTATACTACATGTTTATGTTCTAGATATCAGGCTAAGCCTAAGGTCAACCATCTGATCGGGGTCAAGAGGATATTTCGTTATCTGAAGGGTACACCCACACTTGGGTTGTGGTATCCTCATGATGATGACTTTGAGCTCACGGCTTATAGTGACTCGGATTACGGGGGCTGCAAGATGAACTACAAGTCTACATCAGCAGGGTGTCAATTCTTTGGGAGAAGATTAGTTACCTGGCAGTGTAAGAAGCAGACATCGGTTGCATTGTCAACCTGTGAAGCTGAATACGTTGCTGCTGCTGCAAGTTGCTGTTCACAAATCATCTGGATTCAACACAAATGCGGGATTACGGTTTAATTTTCTTCTACTCCTATTTTTGTTGATAACTCTGCTGCTGCATTGCAGTAACTAAAAATCCGGTCCAACATCCAAAGACCAATATATCGGTATTAAATACCATTTCATAAGAGACTGTTTTGAAAAGAACTTAATTGATGTGGTAAAAATTAATACTGATTTTCAACACGCTGACCTCTATACTAAAGTTTTTGATAAACCACGGGTTCAATATTTGTTAGAGGTCAACGGCGTTAAAAAGAAAAGTGATGTTATTCCTGATGATGATCATGTGTAGTCCGATGTAGTTTAGTTAATTTTTCTTTTTTATTTTATTTTATTTGTTTATTTTATTCTGTTTAAATTAAACTCATGTTTTTTAGCTGTTTATTAAAATCCTAAAATAATTAAACCAGTTATGATTTTAGTATTTTAGGGAGAATAAGTCAGCCAATAACATAAAAAAAATGAGGGAGAAGGAGTGGAAGCTGATATAAGGTAGATCGTATCTGTGATACTGATTCAAACCCTTTGGAAAATGATAGTACACAAGAAAAAATCAAGAGAGACTTTAAAATGTAATTTAGAAAAGATGCAAAAATTCAAAGTATAAGTCTGGTAGTCTAAGCAATATAAAGGGAAGATGATAGAAAATCTGGTAACTCCTAAGGTAACACAACGAGAGTAGACCTAGAGGTTGCTAGACCACAAATGATATGTCGTAGATTCAACACAATAGATGATCAGACCTGACTGGTGATCTCAAGATCAAACTAAGTTGTTCAACTGACTGTGGGCTTCCATCTTATCACTGGTTAACACAATCAACAATATTCCAATAAGGGGTAATGAGCATGTAAACGCCACAAATTGTGCGGATGACCATAAATAGAGCAAAGCACAAAAAAATTAAAGACAAATGCTATCAAGCTAATGACTTATGTTGTTGGTGCATTTTGTGCAAAATAAAATTAAGCTGCTCTAAAAGGAGATAGGTTGTGTGCCTCTCTGCTGTGCGATGGCACTGACCTGAGGATAAGCATAACCTAGATATTCTAGAATTCATCGTTGTTTGCCGCCTCTCTGCTATGCGATGGCACTGACCTGAGGATTGGCTTCTCTTTGAAAGCTCTAAGAATAGTCTCTTCTTGTAAAAATACCCGTAGACCGCTCAAAAGCTCCTGAGGAATGTTGATTACCATATAAGTGTGGGATCCACAAATGTTAGCTGAAATAATTAAACCTAAAACTATCACCAGTTTGTGTCAAAAGTCTGTGTATGGATTTAAGAGGACAAACATATTAACAATCTTTGTGGCTGCAATTCTTGAAAGTCCAAATCAATGTGGTAATCTAATAGTTCCAGTATGATTTCCTAAAGTTGCTAACGACTCTGGATGAAAACCAAGAATTGAGCATCAAAGGCTTTGATAACAAGTCCCAAATGATTTGACTTGCCTGTATGATTCCAAAATTGAATTGGTCCAGGTGTGGTCAATCTAAGTTGAAGCTGCCTATTCCGGAACCAAATCCCGTAGATTTCCATCTTAGGATTTATCTCTCACAAAAAGCCAAAAACAAGTCTTATTTCTATACTTTAGTTTATTATTCTAATTTAGTTAGTCATTTCAGTTTATTTTGTTTGTCGACTACATCATGAAAATCAGTATGGGATCAATTCACTAAAAGGGTCATGTCTGAGATGACCACATGTGTTTTCAAAGTTTAAAAGAGTCATGTCTGAGGTGACAAAGTGTTTAAAAGAGTCACGTCTGAGGTGACTAAATTTGTTTAAAAGGATCACGTCTGAGGTGATCAAAAGGTTTCAAGTTAAAATGATCATGTCTGAGATGATCAAAAGCTCATAATGTTAATTTCAAAAGTTAAAAGGGTCTTAAAAGTAAAATGTTCAAAATGGCAGAAAATTTAATAAGTATGACCCATTCGCACGATTGGACCATAAGTATGGACCAACCATGCGAATGGATCCCATTCGCACGACTGGACAGGAGATTGAGCCATTCACCCGAATGGCTTATCAGACTGATCCATTCGACCGAATGGAAGGGTGCGAATGAGTCAGTCGACCGACTGGACTCAGTCGTCAACTGAAGATGCGAATGAAAGGGTACTAATGAGTCAGTCGACCGACTGAACCTCAGTCGGCCAACTCAATGCGACTGATTGTGCCAATCGCACGATTGAGCCTCAGTCGCCCGAATGAACTGAGCGAATGAGGCCAGTCGGCCGATTGAACTCAGCTTCAGTTTAAAGGGCCACAGTCGATCGCATTTTACTCATCACCCTCAATCGCTCCTAAATCGCACTTCTTCCCGTTACTCTGCCAAAATTTCGCTAGACCGTGCTTTTACATTGATATTGATTCTCTGACGTTCGCTGTTGTTTATACAGGTAGATTGAAGTTATATCTCAATGAAATCAGAAGAAATGAAACCCTAATTCTGTGAAATTCGAGTGAAACAAGAACCGGACTGAAAATGACCTAATAACCAACCTAAACTAAGCAAAATGTTAAAATTAAGTTTAATAGGTTATTAGTGACTAGATGGCGAGTCTATTGAACCGGTAACCCATGTTAAATCACTTGTTTTGATCAAGATTCGAACCACAGGCGACTGAACAGTGGGACAGGCGACTGGTCGTCCGGATGAACTCCAATCGCACGATTGAATCTTGCGATTGGGTCAATCGGCCGAATGAACCATGCGAATGAGCTCAGTCGGCCGACTGAACCAATCGCAGACTCAGTCAGCAGATTGAACTCAGTCGCATGTCACATTCACCCGAATGAGCTCAGTCGCATGAAAGGACAACCGACGGACTTCAGTCGCATGATTCATTCGCATGAATGAATCAGAATGAATTTAAAAAGTACACTTAGAACTGAATTTTGATGTATTATGTACTAATGGTTCTGTGTCTTGTGTTTCAGGAAAATGGCTGATAGATGGTCCATTAATCCAAAGCACAACATATGTGCTCATTTGGATCATACGACTCGGAACGGGGCCGAGTTTACAGAGATTATTGCGTTCCTTAGACGCTCTCGGATACAAAGGCCATTTCCACACCATGCACGCCTTACAGGTCATTACACCAGGCATTCTGGGAGAATGCCTCCGTGGATCGTTCTCGTGAGCCTTACAGTATACGGAGCTCTATTCTTGGTCATGATATTGAGGTTACAGCTGCTGATATCCAAAGAGTTCTTGAGTTTGGGGACGATACTGATCACCCCACCAGATTACATCCACTTACTGTTAGAGGCTGCTTTCTCAGGATCAAGTACGCTGGGGACATAAACTCAGGTGTGCTCAACAAGAGCAACATGTGCCCCCAGTACAAGTACTTGGCGCATGTGATCCTGAAGTGTATTGCTTCGAGAAGGGGTGGGTTCGATGACCTATCAGACAAGATTCAGAATGCCTATGTGGCACTGGTGCTGAACCACCCTTTTAGCTTTTCGAGTATGATCTTTTCTTATCTGGTGGAGAACCTGGAGGCTAAGGGGAAGGAGGGTTTTTGTATGTACCCTAGGTTTCTGCAGCTGATCTTCAACGAGAAGCTGCCACTACTTCCCAAGGAGAGTCATGATGCGGTTGCCTTGGAGATTATGAATGACACGACCTTGGGTCGTATGAGAGTGTATAGGGGCATGCAGGTAAAGCCCCAGGTGAAGAGGTTGATCGGCCATTTGGCCAATGAGAGATATGTGGCGCCGGGGAGACGAAATTGGCGTCATGATGATAGTGATTCAGACGACGAGAGGCTATTGCTCCCAGAGCATGATTTCGATGATGACGACAGTGGGGACGCTGGGGATGATATGCCTACTAACCCGAGAGGCAACTTCTGATGTTATACCTCCAGTGTCTGCCTCAGCGGGAGACATAGCCGAGTCTGCTGGTTTCCATCAGGACTTTGTTCTTGGTGAGGAGGAAGAGGAGTCGGACGAGGAGCCCTTGACAAGAACTGTGGGAAGCAAGGTTGTTCCCACAGAGTATGGGCTAAGGGCGGTTGGTGAACGCCCAAAAGACTCAGGAGAGACAGTGTTGATCCTAGTTATGCACCGGAGTCAGCTAGCCGTGTTGTAGGGGGAGCATCCACCTCGATGGGAACGAGGAGGAAAAGGATGGCTCAGCCCCATGGTCAGAAGAAGAAGAAAAGACGACTCACCTTCGTTACCACCACAGCCACCACATCTACCACCACCACTACCACCTCCACAGCCACACCATCCACCACCCACCACAGCCACCACAGCCACCACAGCTACTACTACTACCTCCCACCTCCCACCACTGTACAGATGCCATCTACCACCATATCCTTCACTCCCACATCACCTCCACCATTTCACAGACCCAGCCCCATCTTCACTACAACCACCACCACCACCACTTCCCTCCAAGCTGGACTTTCAGCCTATCCCCTACATACATATGTATCACCTCTACCTCCAATTGGGGTAGAGGAACAGCTGTCTGCGCTTAACCGGATGGTGATGCGCCTATTAGCTGCAGATGAGGAGAAGGCGACTCAGATCCGCCAGCTGGTTGATCTTACTGCTGCCCAGTCTCAACAGATCTCAGCGCAGGCTCGGGATTGAGGAGCAGGCCCAACAAATGGCTGCTCAGAGCCATGAGATCGCCCAACTCCAGGAGCAAAGTGTCACATCTACCAAAAAGATAGAGGAGTTGGAGGAGGCTAAAGGACTATCATGCTAAAGCTAAAGGGTCTAAGGTTGAGCCACTGAAGATTAAGGAGGGAGACGGAGATGATGGTGATGATGATGATGAGGATGATGAGAGATGATGAGGATGAGACGGAGGAGGATGAGGGGACTGAAGAAGAAAGGACAGAGGAGAAAGATGAAGATGATGATGCAGAAGGAGGGGATGCAGCTGCATCGGCCTCTACTCCAGGTCAGGAGAGGAGATCCAAGAATAGACAAGACCAACCAGCTTCCTCCTCTGCTCCACCAAGTGACGAGCCGATGACCCAGGACAAAAGTAAAGATTAGATGTTTATGTATTTAATTACTTTTGTATTTGAATCATGTATTTAAACCTATGTATTCAATGTTTATATTAAGTTTAATGCATTTCTTTTTGATTAAGTACTAATGGTTGATGTGTTGAATGTTTAAATCAAACAGATCCAAATTACCAAAGGGATGAGTTTGATGTTGCTCCCCTTCAGCAGGTCAAGACTCAGCTAACAATGATTCTTGATGTGCAAGGGATCGTAAGGAGGTCGGTGAGTTATACCCCTGAAGAAGGGGAAATAATTCACGACCTATCAAACGAGCAACTAGCAGAGATCTTCAAGCTCAATTCAGATGAGATTGTGAAGGATGCTCCGACATGCGACTCAACCAGTGACGAAGAGCTCAACGATGTTGATGAAATAGAGATTGAAGATGTCACTGCCGAGCACTACCCTCAGTATGCTGACAATGAGGGAAATGTGGTCCCCAATCTGGGTGAATCCCTTGTTAGCGATACTTTTGAGGTGTTGACAAGATGGAGCAAGAATTAGAGAAAGCAGAGGGAACGGCCCAAGCCTCAAATGATGATGTCGATATCCGAAAGGCTGAGTGGGTTGCGTGTTTTGAAGAAGTTAGAGCCCAACGCGCTGCACCTAAACAGGATGCCTACACCAAACTTTACCGATTCAAGAAACATCATAAGGTGTCTGGCAGGATCATAGCGTGGGGCGTACTTTGAGGACCTTAACGTATATGCAGTTAAGAGGGAAAAGGGCATAGAGTACTTCAGATTCCCACATGATCTGAAGACTCTACCAGGTTTTGAGCTCAACCAGCTGGCCAAACTAAAGCTTTTGTATGCTGACCCGAGAAAGATGTCCGGCTGGTTTGAGGCTGCCCTAAGGAAGGAGTACCACACCAGGTGGGTTAACTTCAGACCCCAAAACCTACAAGGTATATCAGAAGGTCTGAGGTTGATGCCATTACTGGAAAGCCAAAGATAGTGTTGAAGTGGAGTCCTCCGCGCACAATGTCAAGAATCCTGCTCAGGGAAATGCCACAGGACTTCACTCCACACTTTAAGTGGTGGTACTACGATTGGAGAACAGCAGAAGCGGTCATAGTCCTAAACAAAGAGGGCCAAATGGATACTATCAGGGTATTCGACCCAATGTGGCTTACCAACTTGTCAGCTAATGATGTCTATACTCTATACAAGTGGCCACTGTTCTATGATACGCAGGATATTGTACAAGCCCTCCAGTTCCAGAACGTCATAAGACTCTGCTTCGCGTTTGAGATTCACGCGGAAGTCACAAAAGAGGACAAGTACAAGAAATACGAGGAGGTGATGCAGAAAACAAGACGTTAGAGAGATCTAGGTCCAAGGAGGAGTTTGTTGATACATGTATGTCCCTAGATCAGGATTTGAATGTATTAGATCTTGTTTGTCTGATTATGTTGTAAATTTTGAAATGATTAATGAAATGATATTGATTGTTTGTGATTGATAATGTTTAATATTTCATTAATGAGTCGATGATGAATTGGTTAATAGGTTTGTGGTTGATTGAATGGTTACACTTAATGTTATATTAATTTATACATTCAAACTTAACACAATGATGTTCTCATGCAAATGGCCCATGCGAATGGACCATACGCATGAATAACTTTATACGAATGACTCAGTCGCATGACTGAACCAGGAGACTGGATCAGTCGTATGATTGTAACATAAGATTCGCTCAGTCGCACGACTGAACACTCAGTCGTGCGGATGAATCAACCGTATGGTTCAATCGCACGACTGAACCATACTTATGGTTCAGTCGCCCGGATGAACAATACTAACCTATAAATACAACCCAATTCGTGGAAAACGTAAGCATTCATTCTATTTCGACTCCAGACGTACCCTAGTTGTCCAGAAGCCTCCCAATTCGTTCTCCAAGTTCATAGAACACATTAGATCGATTCCCAATCGATTCTCAACGTTAGTTTCAATACTTTATTGATTCTTCGTGTGTTCTCACTGATTGGATCACCAATCAAATAGGATTCCGCACTATTTGATCTGGTTTACACGCTAATCACTCGGTATTTCGTTCAAATACCAGGTCCTAATATTGTTGTTGTTGTTGTTGTTGCTGTTGTTGTTGTTTATGTTGTTGTTTGCTGTTGTTGTTGTTTTGTTTGTTGTTGTTGTTGTTGTTGCTTGCTGCTGTTGTTGTTGATGTTGTTGTTGTTGTTGCTGTTTTTGTTGTTGTTGTTGTTTGTTGTTGTTGTATAAGTAATTTACATTGATCATGTTGTCTAGATTAGTCTTTTCATATGACCTTCAAACTATGACAGATGTAGGATGTATTATAAGTATCTCTCAAGTACTAGTCATTAGAATTAAGCTTTGTAACACTTTGTAAAAGTAACTTGAGAGCAATATACATCATTCTTGAAAACCATCTTATTGTGTCCTTATTCTATTCTTTACTTATGTTTTTTGTTTCACTTTAATTCGGTTCCCTATTTGATCTTTAAGTGTTATAAAACTCTGCAAACATAGTGAAACTATTGCATTGACCCCCTTCATCGATCCTGCAAACCAATTTTGACAAATGCTGAAAAAGGAGTCAATTCGGTAGTTAATCCAGTCACTCCAAATAATACATATGCCTAACTTCTTAAAAACATTTCTCTAAACTGGATCCATCATAACAACTCCAAGTGATCCCTAGACTAAGAATTCATAAAGAGCACCCAATAAGAATGTCATTTGAAGTATTAGTGCTGTTTACTACCCTTAATACGCATGACTAAAAGCCATTCAATAACATCATCCCCTTCAAGTACCCAACTTGAAAATAATTAGGTGAATCAATCATTTATCCTTTTGTTAGAGATGTCATGTTAAATCCAAAAACACAGAATGATCATTCCTTGTTGATTTAACTTAATCAAGCCTTAGACATCTTGCTCTCAACGAATAAGAGGAACAAATTACATCTTGACTACATATGTTTCTCACAATCACCTCGTGTCACACCTGAACATAGCCTTATGTACTGTCCATTATTTCAGAGCAGTGAAGAACTAGCTCAAGGTATAACATTTTGGTGAATATCAAAACCCAATATGTATCTCAGGTCGGAGGATACCAAATCATATTCGCCTTTACTCAAATTTACTTATGATCAATCAAGAAAATTCCATGTAGTAAAATTTGAGACGCGGGACAGTCCAATATTTGTATCCCACAAATATCATGAACTTTGGCAACAACCAATTGCTCTATATTCATGCCTACCAATCAATGTTCATAATAGTCTTACATTCATATTTGTTCCCACAAACATGACCGACTACGGACATTTGGAATAATAAATATATTCATGGATGTATACATGCTAAAAGGAACATAACTCAGAATATCACAAATATATGAAAGAGTTAAATATTACATCGTTCCAAACTTTTTAAATACTAAACAGATCAATTCCAATCACTAGAATATCGAAGTCCTAAGGCACAAGTATGACTTTCATGCTTTGCCCTTTCAAGGAGCTTCGTGAGTGGATCCGCAATGTTTTAATCGGTGTGAACTTTACGAATACATATCTTTTCTTTTTCAACTTCATCCCTTATGTAGTTGAATCTCCACTCAATATGTCTAGTCTTTTGATGTGCATGGGGTTCCTTGATTTGTGCAATCGCACCCTCGTTACCACAAAAGATTTCTAGGGGGTCTTGAATGGTAGAGACCACCCCTAGATGGGTGATAAATTTCTTTATCCATGCAGCTTCCTGAGCTGCTAATGAGGCGGCTATGTATTTGGATTTCGTAGTGGACAATGCTACCACGTCTTCTTTTGAACTCTTCCAGGACACTGCTCCTCTATTCATAATGAAGACATACCCCGATTGTGATCGAGAATCATCTCGATTAGTTTGGAAACTCGAATCTGTGTAACCCTTTACAACGAGTTCCTCTTCACCAGAACCGTATATTAGAAACATATCCTTAGTCCTCCTAAGGTATTTCAATATACTTTTAACAGCCATCCAATGGCTATTACCTGGATTCTGCTGATATCTGCTTGTCATGCTTAACGCGCATGACACGTCCGGTCTAGTGCATATCATCGCATACATGATGGATCCTACAACAGACGCATATGGGATGTCCTTCATTCAATCTTGCTCATCCTTTGAGCTTGGACATTGAGATGTGCTCAATATTGTCCCTCTTTGAATAGGTACCATACCTTTCTTAGAGTTTTCCATCTTGAACCTTTTCAAGATTTTATCAAAATATGCACTTTGGTTTAGACCTATCAACCGCCTCGATCTATCCCTAAAGATCTTTATTCCCAAAATATAGGTGGCTTCACTAAGATCTTTTACGGAAAAACAATTTCCAAGCCAGTTTTTACACCTTTCATGGTTGGAATATCATTTCCAAAAAGTAGTATGTCATTAACAGACAATACTAGGAATGTAATTATGCTCCCACTAGCCTTCTTATATACACAAGCCTTGTTAGCGTTCTTGATGAAACCAAATTTCTTTGATCTCTTCATCAAAACGTTGATTCCAACTCATTGATGCTTGTTTCAATCCATAGATTGATCTCTTTAATTTGCATACTTTATTAGGATGTTGTGGATCGACAAAACCATCAGGCTGAACCATATGGACAGTCTCTTCGAGATGTCCATTAAGAAAAGCAGTTTTGACATCCATTTGCCAAATCTCATAGTCATAATATGCAACTATGGAAAATAATATCCTAATTGACTTTAGCATTTCCATAGGCGAGAAGGTTTCATCATAATCAACCCCTTGAATTTGAGTGAAACCTTTTGCTACAAGTCTTGCTTTGTAAGTATCCAAGTTTCCATGCATATCTGTTTTCTTCTTGAAAACCCACTTGCATCCAACTGGTTTGGAGTTAAGTGGAGGGTCAACCAATTCCCAAACTTGGTTGTCATACATGGATTGCATCTCTACGTTCATGGCTTCCAGCCATTTGTCACAATCCGAATTGGACATTGCATCATGGTATGTAGTTGGCTCATTAGAGTCAACCACATAGCATCCGTTCATGAAAAATCCATATCTTTCAAGTGGAATGCTAACTCTACAAGATCTGCGAACGTTTTGTGTGTATTGATCAACCTCTTGATCATCATCAACAACTTCCTGTTGATTGCTAGTGTCAACCAAACGTGTATGGCCTTGTGGATCTTGATCCTCATCAAATTCCACTGTTCTATACGTTATTCCTTCCATAAGGAACTTAGCTTCCAAGAACTCAGCCTTTCGAGCAATAAATACTTTTTGCTCTGTTGGATCAAAGAAGTAGTATCCTATATAGTCTTTGGGATATCCAACAAATATACACTTAGTGGATCGACTTTCCAACTTGTTTTGGGTGTTTAGCTTAACATAAGCTTCACAACCCCATACTTTTAAATATGACAGCGATGGAACTCTTCCATGCCATATTTCAAAGGGTGTCGAATTCACTTTCTTGGTCGGGGCCATATTCAAAATACGAGCCGCGGAGAGCAATGTGAAACCCCAAATGATAGAGGTAGTGAGCTTATAGCCATCATAGATTGAACCATATGCAATAGGTTCGTTTTCTCCTTTCAGACACTGCATTATGTTGTGGTGTTCCGGGTGGAGTAAGTTATGAGACGATCCCATAACTTCTTAGATGATCCTGGAAAGCCTCACTTAGGTATTCACCTCCTCTATTTGAACGAAGAACTTTGGTAGTCTTATTGAGTTGATTTTCTACTTCATTCTTGAAGATTTTGAACATTTCAAAAGCTTCATTTTTATGTGTCATCAAGTACACATAACCATAGCGACTATAATCGTCGGTAAAGGTAATGAAGTATCTTTCACCATTTCTTGTCATTGTCTTAAAAGGACAACATACATCCGAATGTATGATTCCCAATAAGTCTTTTGCCCTCTCGTTAGTACCACTAAAGGGCGACTTGGGCATCTTACCTTGTAAACAAGATTCACACTTATCAAATGATTCATTTTCATTTGTTTTCAAAAGACCATTCTTTTGAATTGTTTGAATTCGATTCTTGTTTATGTGACCAAGACGACAATGCCAAAGATATGAATCACTTAATCCCATTTTAAGTTTCTTGGTGCTCGTTTGGTATAATGAGTTATCAAAGGATGAATTATCATGAACCAATTCATAGATACCATTAAAGGCATAGCCTTAAAATAAAATACATCATCCATACAAACATAAATACCATTGTTACAAACTTTAATTCATAACCATATTGTTTTAAAAGGGAAACAAAATTATGTTCCTTGTCAAACTAGGAGCATACAAAATGTTCTTAAGAACAACGTCCAAACCATTTGAAAGTTTCAAAATATAGTCTCCTTGGGCTTCGACATCAACTTTTGCTCCGTTGCCCATGTAAAGACTTGTGTCTCCCTTCTTGAAGTGCTTATTTCTTTTGAACCCCTGCAACAAATTGCAAATATGAGTTCCACATCTGGTATCCAATACCCATGTGTTTGAAGAAATAACATATAAACCAATATGAATCATGAAAGTTGTACCTGAGGTTTGCCCAACATCCCTCTTGTTTCTCAACTCTTTAAGATAGGTTGGACAATTCCTTTTCCAATGTCCTATCTCACCACACTCAAAGCATGGATCGTTCTCTGTTACCTTAGGCTTCTTAAGCTTAGGCTTTGGAGGTTCCACTTTAGCCTTTCCCTTCCCTTTACCTTTGATGTACCCCTTTCCTTTGGCAACATTTGCCTTGGGATCGGGAAATGGCCTTTTTCTTATACCTCCCTCATTGATCGAGAGAAAGGTAGAACCTTTCTACCCATCATTGCCTCTGCTGTTTTGAGCATTGCGTGAAGCTTACCAATGCTCTTGTCCCACCCGTTCATATTGTAATTTATTATGAACGTCTCAAACCTTTGGTTAGGCCATTAAGGATCAAATCTGTGGCCAGCTCTTTTGTGACGGGGCAATTAAGCCTCTTGAGGCGATCAACATGGTTTTTCATCTTAAGAACATAAGATGATACCGATTGGGTTTCTTCCATGCGACACGCATGAAGCGCTCGAACCGTTTCGAAGCGCTCCACCCTAGCTTGTTGAAGGAACATTTCCTTCAACTGGGTGATCATGTCATATGCCCCATGATGCTCCAAGTCCTTTTGGAGTTTGGGAATCATAGTTCCCAACATGAGGCAGGAAACCTGCATGGAATCTTCAGTATACTGAAGCCAATCGTTATAGGCCTCAACATCCTCGGGGTCGGGTTGGTCAGGAACTGATGGGAAGTCAAGGACATAGGCCTTTTTTTCTTGCTTAAGAACCATCCCTTTCTAAGATGGTTCTCAGTGATAAGGTATGGACGGTCAGGGGTGGTAGCATTATTGTTTGCGGCCATTTCTACAAAATTTACAAAGTTCATATTAGTATTTTTGTAAAAATTACATTTTAATCATTAATACCCTTTTCATGTCTCATAGACAATTAATAATTAAAATCTAGAATCCAACGTTACATTTAAATGATGGTTAGGTGACCTTTATCCCATTATTTAAATTAACAAGGTAGTCAACACTTTACAATTGCAACCTTTTGCAACTTCTAGCCTTATGGGATCGGTTAAACATCTTATGTTTAGTTGGCATGTAAAATCCCATCAACACCATTGTACGCCATGCGTCGGTGACCCTGCACATGGTTTTCCAATTCAAGCCGTCCTACATACACACACGTGTGGGTTTACATATACAAGTGGTTAGGTGACATTTATCCCACAAATATGCTAGGCCCACCTCAAACACACAAGTTCCCTAAAAGTGGTTAGGTGACCTTTATCCCACAATTAGTTATCAAGTGATTCGAGTGTCGTGTGGTGTTAAACTCGTTTCCAAAGGGATTTAAGTTTTCATTAATACTACTTATGAAAACTCTATGTACCTTGTATTTGCATGCTTTCAAATACATGGTACCCTATGGTTCTCTTTTAGTAAAAAAAACTTTTTATTAAAATCATTAATCCTTTAATAACCTTTTATTAGTCACTTAATGATTAGGACATAAATTTTCAGCTGTTTTGTTTGAAATTAGTTTGTTATGCACATCCAAATATCAAACAACCATCATATAACAAACAACCAAACAAGCATAATCAAACAATCACAAGTGCATAACCATAGCCACTAAGTTGACCACACTTGTTTGCCATCACAAGTGTTGTCATTTGGTCATTCCTAAGGGTTAAACACAACACAAAAGATAGGATCTCCAAAGATCCCCACTTGAAGTTGCATCCAAATGCTTCAAGTCCTTCTCTTTGTGCATTCCCTTTGTGCTTCCATCTTGTGCATCTTCTTTTACAAAATTTATATCCTAATACAAATTTTTCTAATAAAAGAAAATACACTTAATCTATCTATTACATTACCATTGAATGAATAAATAAATTACAACCGTTAACAAGCACACAAAGAATAATATTACAACCCGTAAAGAAAGAAATCAACCAAACCAAACCAACACAAGGTCAAGGCTAGGTTATGCACCAATATGAAACAACATATACAACATCCAAGAACCAAAATAAATCCCCATTTAACCCTAAATTTTCAGCCAACATAAACCAAGAATTTAGGGTTTTTGTCCATACAAAATATAATCAATCATTTGACATCTTTCTTACAAGGTTTAATCATAAGCATGTAAGATATAACCTTGAAAGATTGGGGATTCATCATATCATCACAACAGACCCTATTAGGTTTTAAAGTCCTATAAAACCAATTTACAAGGACAAAAGAAGCTAGTCATCCACATATCCGGCTCTAGATGCTAATGTTGGGTTTGTTGGACCATTATCAAAGTTGTTTAACCATTTAAACATGAAAAACGCAGTGGAACAAAACCTTAATATTATCATTTGTAATCTGAAAAGGCATATTATATAACATCAACAAACCTAAGAAATAGGATCAAATATATGTGTATGAACTACCTATCAAGAAGGAATAACACCAAACAACACCATGAAAACTACTTTTCAAGAGCTGCTGAAAAACGTGAGAATGAGGAAGAAGATGATGTTCTTGAACGACCAAAACACCAAGGAGAGGTGTCCTCAAGCATACATACCCACAAGCATCAAGAAAAGACCCTTTTGTTAGGATTGCAAACCAAAACCAAACCAAGAAGAGCTGCAAATCCGATTTTCAGCTTGAACTTCTTCAAGAAAATAAGAGAATATCTTGTTCTTGGTCCTTTGCATGTATGAGAGAGAGAGAGAGGTTTGAGTGTGTAACTAGTTAATGAATGATTTTTTTCAAGACAACAAAGGAACCAACCCATAAAGAGGGGGCAGCCGAAATGTTGTGTTCAAATTGGTTTCCCCCCCTAATTTTAATTTTAATCCATTTTATGTAACTAGTCACTAAATAAGTTATATAATTAACCTTTTAATTATATAACTCAACACTATATTATTATTTGAATTTATTTAACCAACATAAATAACATTACAAATAATACTTATGAACAAAATATCCTTATAAGTTCCATCTCTATACAATTTATTTTGAAAAACCCCATTTATAAATTGGTGTATTATCTAATTGCATGATCATTCATCATTAAATATTTTTTGGTGTTTGCTAAGCTTGTTATTGGTTATGACCCGACTTGGATCATAACGTACTAACCACATCAATATTCTATGTGTCTTGGGCATAAAGAATCCAACAGAACTACCTTTGGAGCTAGATGGTTCAGGTTGTACAGACAGCAGTGATGCATAACTGATTAGCCTTCTTCTTGATGATGGGATGATTTGGACATGAACTAGAACTCTTGTTGATGAGTTCAAGTTGGTGTCTTCAGCCTTACCACTGTCAATCCTTAGAGGTGAAACTTTGTTTTCGTGCATATTGAAGGTGGCCTTGATCTCTTAGCCTTTTTGGACTTTCCTTTGGCCTTTTCCTGGTCAAGTTCTTTCTTCTTGACATGGTCATCCCAACAGCTTTGCTCTCCTCAGAGGGATGGTGACCCTTCTTATAATGTTCTTCTTCACTCTTCTCAGATCCATTCTCCATCATCTCCTCTTCATCCTCTTCAGTGACAGGATCTATAAGGGGAAGCTCATCTTCATAAGTTTCACACCTAGGGGATCTTACAGACAAGATTGTGTGTGGAAGAGCTATCTTACAAGATCCTAGTCCCTGCTTATTTTGATAACAAACTTTTGCATGCAAGGATGAGGATATTATGTTCTTGAAGGTCTCTTCTTCAAGAACAAATTTTTCTGCCTTAACTTTGCTGATCACAAGCTCAGCCAGGCATTCAGTTAATTTAGTGATGAGATCTTTGATCTGAGTCCTGTAGTTTGTATGCTCATGTTTAAGAGTTGAAATGGTTTTCTCTAAGTCCTCTATCTTTAGTTATAATCATTTTCAGCTCTTTTAAAATCAACTTTTAAGATATTTAAGGTTTAAGGACTCAAGATCAGATCTCATTTCTAAATTATAGGACCTGTATTTATTAACTTTAGCAATGCATTCAGGAGTACAATGATGTTCCAATACCTTGGCTTCATCATGGTCTGCCATGAGTGCTTGGTTTGGAGATGCATCTTCCACCTGAAAGCTCCAGTCAAAGCCTCCTTCTTCAACAGCAACTGCAGCTTGCTGCTTTGGCTTCTCATTTTGGCGGGCTTTCTCAGTGTAGTTTGGTCTGGTTTGTGCTTGGCCACTATTTGTCCTTGGTGCCTTACAGTCTATTGCAAAGTGTCCCATCTGGTTACAGTTGTAACACTTTACTTTGCTTTTATCCAGCCCAAACTTTCCACTGGCTGCATTGCTTGGAAACTTTCTCCCTGTTATCTTATAGAACTTCTTAGCTCTGTGAGTGAGAAGAGTCATTTGCTGAACTATCTCCATATACTCCAAATCATCTGGATGGATACAGTCCAAATCTTTAAGAGTGAAGAGAAAGTTGCCTAAGGTTTCATCAGCATAGACAAAAGCATGAGAAGAACTTGTCTCTTGGAAAGGACTTCCTTGAGTGTAGCTTTCCCTTGGAGTCTCTAGGAAGGTGATGAAAGGGCCCTTTTGTGAGTTGTCAGGGAAGTATATAAGATGATGTTGTGGTTTAATGCTTTCCCTACAACCACATGGAGGGCTGAACTCAGTTGATTGCTGGAGTTACCAGATGAGTGTTGCATGTTCATCTCCATCTAGTAGCCACTAAGAATACCATACAACTCTGTAAAGAGTAAGAGTCTTAAGGTTCTCTGTCCTCTTGATAACAACACAGTAATGTGTCCATTGTCTAGGAAGAGAGGACATAAACTTCCTTACAATGTCCCTGTTCTTAAGAGTTACTCCATCCATTAGAGTGTCCATAATCTCAACATACCTGAAGTATTGTTGAGTCATGGTTTCACCTACCTTGAAGGTGAAGTTTTCAAACTGCTACTTCAGGAGATCCTTCTTGTTCTGTTTTGCTTCAATAGACCCTCATACATTAGCTTCACTGCTTCTATAGTTGCTTGGTAGTTTTGCACTTCTTGAAGCCTCTATAGATGGAGTTCGGAAGAGCAGTTTGAAGGGCTGTCATGGCTTTCTGATCAATCTTATTCTTTTCCTATCTGCTTCAAAGTAATCTGCCACAGCCTTAGGAATCATACCACCACCAGTAGCAGAAGTGGTTTGGTATGTAAGGTCCTTCAACAATAGAGTCCCACATCCTCGAGTCTTGAGACTTGATGAAGCCTTCCATTCTTTGAACAAGTATCAAAGTCTTCAGGAGTGATCAGTGGAGACTTTGTCATAGTTCCAGTTTCCATATCAGCTTTGGTAATAGCTGCCATTTGAGTTGTTAAGTATTTGTGTGCGTGAGGGATCTTAAGATGGTGAGATCTTATATCAGAGCCTGAAAAGCTCTGATACCAAATGCAGGACCGGTGAAGGGTATGCACTTACAACACAACAACACAATGAGGAGAGTTGCTTAGAACACTTAACAAATCAAATAGGGAACTGGTTAACTTATTAATAAAAGATGCTAAGAACACAAGTAAATATGAGACAGAACAAGATGGCAAACAACACAAGTCGTTGGTTTTCAAGAATGTTGTATATTGCTTCTCAAGTTCTATTACAAATGTTACAAAGCATCGATAGAAAGTTACAAGTACTTGAGATACTTTATACTACATCCTACAGCCGGCCATACTTTGAAGGCCAGCTGTATACAATTGACTAGACAACTATAAAATCAATATAGAGTCCAAAGGCAGATTTGCCTTTTGACTAGTGACTATGACATGCCATAGCTCACATCCTAATATATTACAAAAAAGGATAAAAGTACATAAAGTAGAAAGCATGGACTCAAGACTCAATGTACAGTTATCAAAGCGTGGACCATTTTACCAACTCATGTAAGTTGGTGACTTTACAGAGTGGCAGCGGAAAGGTGGTCCAGGTTTATGGTAAAGTACATCAAATAAAGGCATATCTCTAAAGTCTTCAAAAGAAATCTGTCTTCACTCTTTGGCATTGGAAGACTTGTCTTTGAAGCTTCGAAGACTTCACTTTTGGCTTCGGAAGATGTTGGTCTTGGCTTCGGAAGATTTTACACTTAGAATATTTCTACTGCATGATGTAATACTTCCGAAGTATTTCTACTCTGTTCTTCAGTGCATGCATGCAGAGAGACTTTGGATGTTTTGGTTGCATCAGACTTATAGGAATCCTTACAACATTATTGGAGAATTCTCTTAAGGCGTGAGAACAAGAAGACAAACCCGCAATGGGAATGTCTACCTGTATTCATGCTTTCTTTTCCAAATGGAACCAAAGAAGGTGGGGGAGGCTCTTAAGGACAGTAGCTAGGTTGAATCAATGCAAGAGACATTGCTCCAATTAAAGCTCAAAAGGTTGGAACCTATGTCCTCTACTCCTGGTCAAGTACCCATTGGCAGTCAAAAGTGGGTGTTAGAAACAAAAGGGATGATAGAGGTTGATTATCAGAAAGAAGGCAAGACTCGTAATTCAAGGATACACACAAGAGGAAATTGATTACACTGATGTCTTTGCGCCAGTTACAAGTGAAGCTGTGAGAATCTTTCTTGCGTATGAACTTCCAAGAATTTACTGTCTACAACTTGATGTCAAGTGTTCCTTTGTTAGGACCTGGTATTTGAACGAAATACCGAGTGATTGCGTGTTAAACCAACTCAAATAGTGCGGAATCCTATTTGATTGGCGATCCAATCAGTGAGAACACACGATGAATCAATCAAGAATTGATTTCAACGTCAGAAATCGATTAGGACCGATCTGATGTGTTCTATGAACTTGGAGAACGATTTGGGAGGCTTCTGGACGGCTAGGGTACGTCTGGAGTCGTAATGGGATGAATGCTTACGTTTTCCCACGAATTGGGTCTATTTATAGGTTAGTATTGGTCAATCGTGCGACTGGGCCATAAGTATGGTTCAGTCGTGCGATTGAACCATGCGGTTGATTCATCCGCACGACTGAGTGTTCAGTCGTGCGATTGAGTCAATCTTATGTGTCAATCATACGACTGATCCAGTCTCCTGGTTCAGTCGTGCGATTGAGTCAATCGTATGAAGTTATTCATGCGTGTGGTCCATTCGCATGGGCCATCCGCATGAGAACTTCATTAAGTTAAGTTTGAATGTTCTATTTAATATAACTTAATGTGCACTCATTCAAACATTCATAAACCCAATCAATTCAATCACAACTCATTAATGAAATACTAAACATTACATGTAACAACCAATTCATATCATTTCATTAATCAATTACAATTACATCAAAAACAGACAGACAAGTTCATTACATTACAAATCCTGATCTAGGGACATACATGTATCAACAAACTCCCCCTTGGACCTAGATCTATCTATTCTCTTGTCTTCTGCATAACCTCCTTATATCTCTTGTACTTCTCCTCTTTAGTGACTCCTGCGTGTATCTCAAAAGCAAAGCAGAGTCTTATGACGTTTTGGAATTGGAGGGCTTGTACAATATCTTGCGTGTCATAGAACAGTGGCCACTTATATAATGTGTAGACATCATTAGCAGATAAGTTGGTTAGCCACATCGGGTCGAATACCCTGATAGTATCCATTTGGCCCTCTCTGTTCAGAACTATGACCGCTTCAGCTGTTCTCCAATCGTAGTACCACCATTTGAAGTGGGGAGTGAAGTCCTGTGGCATTTCCCTCAGAGGGATTCTTGACATAGTTCGCGGAGGACTCCACTTCAGCACTATCTTTGGCTTTCCAGTCATGGGATCAACTTCAGAACGTCGGATATACCTCGTAGGTTGTTGAGGTTTGAAGTTGACCCACCTGGTGTGGTACTCTTTCCTCAGGGCAGCCTCAAACCAGCCTGACATCTTTCTCGGTCAGCATACAGCAGCTTTAGTTTAGCCAGCTGGTTGAGCTCAAAACCAGGTAGAGTCTTCAGATCATGTGGGAACCTGAAGTACTCTATGCCCTGCTCCCTCTTAACAGCATACGCGTTAAGGTCTTCAAAATATGCCCAAGAGATAATCCTGCCCGACACCTTATGGTGTTTCTTGACTTTGTAGAGCTTTGTGTAGGCATCTCTCTTTGGTGCAGCCCGCTGGGCTCTCACTTCCTCAAAACAGGCAGCCCATTCAGCCTTACGAATATCAACATCTGCATTGGAGGCTTGGGCTGTTTCTGCAGTCTTTTCTGCTTCTTGCTCCATCTTGTTGAGTACCTCAAAAGTATCACTGACTAGGGATTCACCCAAATTGGGGACCACATTCCCTCGGCGTCAGCGTACTGAGGATACTCTTCTGCAGTGATGTCTTCAATCTCAACCTCATCAATGTCGTTCAGTTCCTCATCACTGGTTGAGTCCACTGTTGGAGCATCCTTCACGATTTCATCGGGATTGAGTTTGAACATTTCAGCTATTTGCTCATCAGACAGGTCGTGAATTATCTCCCCTTCTTCAGGGGTATAACTCACAGACCGTCTCACTATCCCTTGTAGGTCAAGAATCATAGTTAACTGAGTCTTGACCATTTGAAGGGGAGTAAAGTCAAACTCATCCCTCTGAAAGTTTGGATCTGTTTGATATAAACATTCAACACATAAATCATTAGTAATATAATCAAACAGACATATTAACTTAACTTAATATATATAAACATTTAATACATTTGTTTTTCATTACATGATTCAAGTACAAAGTAAATAAACAAATAAAACATCTAATCAGTACTTTGATCCTGAATCTGTGGTGTGTCGCTCGGAGGAGCAGAAGTAGTGGATGACTGGTCTTGTCGACGTTTGGATCTGCGCCTGACCTGAGGCAGAGGCCGATGCAGCCGCATCCCCTCCTTCTGCCTCGTCATCATCATCGTGTCCTTCTGTCCTTTTTCTTCCGTCTCCTCATCATCATCATCTCCTCATCATCATCCTCATCTTCATCATCATCATCTCCGTCGTCTCCGTCACCCTCCTTTAGCTTCAGGGGCTCATCCTTCGACCCCTTCAGCCTCAGCATGATCGTCTTATTGGTCGACTCCAACTCCTCAATACGTTTGGCGGACTGAGCCTGATATCTTGGAGTTGGGCCACCTCACTCTCTGCTGGTCTATGACCCGAGCTTGCTCTGCCAATTGCTGAGATTGGGCAGCAGCCAAGTCGGTCAGTCTGCGGATCTGGGCCGCCTTCTCCTCGTCAGCAGCAAGCAGACGCATAACCATTCGGTTAAGCGCTGAGAGCTGCTCCTCTACCCAATGTGAGGTAGAGTGAATCCATGTACCTGTGAGGGCTGGGCTGATGGTCCAGCCTGATATGTGGTGGTGGTGGCAGTGGCTGTGGTGAATATGGGTCGGTGGGCTGATGGTGGTGAAGTGGGGGTGAATGGTCTGGTGATGGATGGGATAGATATAGTGGTGGTGGGTAAGGTGGTGGATGTGGTAGTAGAGTAGTGGCTGTGGTGGCTGTGGTGATGGGTGGAATCTCGTAGTAGTGGTGGTGGTGGTGGCTGTGGTGGTAGAAGTGGTAGTCACGAAGGTCAACCGACGCTTCTTCTTCTTCATCCCATGTGGTTGAGCCATCCGCTTCCTCCTGGTCCCGGAGGAAGTAGATGCTCCCCCTGCAACTCTGCTACCTGACCCCGGAACATTAGTTGGGGTCAGTATCTCTCGCCGAGGAGTCCCTTGGTGCTCACCGACCACCTTTAGCCCGTGGTCTGTGGGAACGACTTTGCTTCCCACAGTCCTGGTGAGGGGCTCCTCGTCTGACTCCTCCTCCTCAATGTCACCAGCGACAAACTCCTGATGGAAGCCGGCCATCTCTGCGACCTCTCCGGCAGTGGCTGACCCGGGGGAATAGTCTCTGTATCTGTGCCTCTAGATGGGGCAGGCATGTCATCCCCGGCATCGCCACTATCATCATCATCAGAGTCTGACTCTGGTATAGCA